>OX940985.1:36450172-36493342 GCA_954871275.1 Leptopterna dolabrata
AAATAATTGCATACCTACTCTTTGTATGGTAGCTACGTCGACAGTTCGCGAACACGGCTGTGTTTGTATATAAAGAATGGAATTTTCACCCTTCACAATTCATCCTAATAGTTGTAACTTATTTATTGCTAAAAATATAATTTAAATATCGAAACTACGTGTCTTGTGACGAGGAAATTATAATAGGTTTTAACTTAATTGAATATATAGCAGATCACTAATAATAAACAGCATTTTCCCTGTGTCTAATCTGTTCTTGTCTGTTCGTGGAAAACGTCTCTCAGCTCTGCATTTGAAATTTTCACGTGCTATTCAAATATACGTCAATCTCTCCTTACGTTCTAAATTGTTATTAAATATTCATGAGGCTCAGAATATTCAAGAGGGCAATTACATCAGATGTGATGCCACTCAATTAAATATTTCATAGTATTTTATTTTCCAGCGTGTTCTCGTTTTCAATAATATATTTCTTACATCATTTACCCGTTCATCAACCTCTCGCGTATTTACTTTGGGGGGCGCTAAGTTATTTAGGTCGCTCCTGAAGGTGCGGCGTCGCTCATGCATTTTTGAACTATCATATTTTGTGCTGGAATTCTTGATGATGAGACAGAGAATTGTTCGAAGAGATGGGGGGGGAGGGGGGGGGGGGGGGGTATGATAAATTAATTATTACGGATATCCATTTCGAAGCGGGGGGAGTGCGGCGAAACTGTACAAAAGGGTTGTCAAGCGTTGTGGTAGAAACTGCAACAATATCCCTTGAACCCCGTAGAGAAAACCGTGTTTAGGATTTAAAACTTGTTTTCACTTTACATGTTTGATACTGCATACTATAGCGTAGTTTAGGGAAATTTTGCCAGGGCCTGAAAGTAGCTACCTCCAGGGAGCGCGTTACCTCCCCTACGTTACCGTACTAGCGGCGGAGGGGAAGACCAGTTATAAATTCCCAACTAAACTTTGAACCCTCGGAAAACTCTGATAATGGGTCTCAAAATAATAGCACTTTGCCAGTAGCGAATTTTAAGAACTCCATTCTCTCGGTCGTGTTTTGTTGGAACAACATCAATGAACTATGAATTAGAGAGGTCGCTTAAAACTGGGGCCGAGTAGATGAAACGGAGGCCGAAAAATTGAAATCCATTAATTCATATGGGCTCGATCTATAATAACAAACGCGTACGGGTAAAGGCTTTAGGTAGCGTACAAACGGCCGGATTTTTGTTTATTTTACTTTAAAATCGTGCAAAGACCGGTTTCATTTGTGGTACCTGTATGTACCTGTATAACAGTTAAACGCGAACTCTGGTTAGGGTAGAAGTCACGAAATAAATTACACCTACTGTAACATCGAAATGAATTTTAACTTTGTACCTGCGCCCATACCTATAGGTACCGATTTGTGACCTCATAATAGCCATGTTCATAGTTAACCATTTTCGCTATTTCCTGATGCGAGAAAATTATTCACGCTGAATAGCCATATGAGCCAATTTTTAAATTATGTGACAACTACCTATCGATTTGTGACGATGTATGGTTCCAAAAACTCGAATTTGACTCACTTTTTCGAGAATTTTCATAATCAAATGGGCAATTTTCGTGGGTAGGAATTTTTTATTCTTGATCTCAGAATCGGATTTAGCGCCCTTAGAACCCTCTACTACCAGTTTTCATCTCAAACCTGAAAGTATAGCTTGGGAAACAAACGGATAGAAAAAGCAAAATGACGTTGGCGCGTTGCACAGAAAAGATTCGTCAACATGATCGTGAATGATACGGTATGAATCAGGCCCAGATATCATTGCTAGGAATCACCTGATTATAATCGCGGATGGCTATGAAATCGAGTTTATTGTTCTATGATATTATAATAATAATGAATAATCGATTTTTTGAATCCACCGCCTATTTATGAAACTATTATTGCCCGACCGGGTCCAGTACTCGATTTAAGGCTTCCCTGGTGTGAGCAAGAGGTTAAGTATTGACCACAGAAAACAGTGTTCTACGCAGGAGGGGTACCTATACAAGCGAAATGAACCTTTGTGTAACAATTTGCAGCGTTTTTCAACAAATTTACAAAATGACGTGTTTTTGGGCTCAACGTTCGGTGATTGAATTGAGTAAAAAGCTCAATATCAGAGTCTGAGCGGTTTTGGAGATAGTTGTAAGGAGAACTGTCACTGTGCCCCTATGATTCACGGTTATTCAACTTTAAACATGCGGGTTCAGTTAATGAAACATAATAATTTAGAGGCCGGCAGACATAGGTCTTGTCAGTCTTCTATTAGCGGGCTCATGACCGGCCGTCGTTCCAAATAACGTGTTATTCCTAGGTGTTCCTTATGGTAGGTTGGTACATAACAAAGGCACCAATGTTGTGAATTTGATACCTTCGTGGTGATTTCAGTAGGTTCCCTTTGGGAATAGGGCTGGAATGGGCACCAATGGAGTGGGTCTGGTTCGTAGTGGGCCAGGAGAAAAAAATTCGTCTTTAATTTGATACAACTCGTGTTGCATTTAATAGAACTTTCCTTCGCTTTGTAACAGGGTCATTTTGCTGCAGAAATCAATTAGAAATCCTGGAAAATCCGCCTGATTCATATAAAAATCAACAAACGTTTCATAAAATGGCTGTTCAAGTCAAAAAATGTCTGTTTTGAGCATCTACGGCTGTAATCCGTAAAATTTATCTAATGTGAGTCACATTTAAGTTTTTGGATAAAGTATCGCGAAAAATGGGTGAAAATGGCCAAAAATCGCCAGTATTGCTATTGAACTATTCCGACAAACTAAAATAAACAGGTAAATGATGTAGGATGGGTTTTTGAAAATTCGCTCGTATAGCCCATGCTGCACGGCTGGGCCTTTTTCCTCCCCGTCGCTCGTGAATGGAAATCATCCGTTAGCGCTTGCGCAGATGTCGTGCCTATAACCGGAGCGACGGCTCAGGTCTACGAGTTGTGGAGCTCCGTACCAACTGCCACGCTATTGGATGTTCGTTTAGTACCGTGTAAATCAATCATTTAATAAACAAATTGATATTGGGAGCCGATTGAAAAGGCAGTTCGGATCGTTGTGAACTATTGTCCCTTGATTCACAAGGAAGTGAGCCCATGTTGTGTCGTGTAGATGATATCATAGATATTTAGATATTATCTTTCATTATTTTTAAGATGTTATCTTAAACATGCATGTGATGTAATCTGCCGTGAAGAGGAAGAACGCCATATCTCTTGAAAATTAAACTTTTCAGGAGAGCACTTCAATGTTTTCTTCAGTTACTCTCGGAAACTTCTCTTCAGTTTGTCATAAAAACGAAATTTCTTCACACCACAGTAAATCGATGTTTATTGATTACTAGCTGTGTACCCGCGCTTCGCAACGGTAGAACAGACACCCCCTTTAGGACAGGCCCCACTCATAACAGTTTTATGATATATTATACTATTTGAACCGACGCGTGTTGCTGCGATTTAAATAAATGGAGCCAACGGTCATGTATTTTAATATGCCTGTATCCCCCCCCTCCTCAACTGATCAGAAACCTTCCCCAATGCCAACCCTAACTGCCTTTAACCCCCCCCCCCCCGTATCCTATGAACCCTCCCTACCTGGTTAGAAACATTCCTCAATGTTCACACAACAAATTCCCAAAGTTGCACTCCAATTGGTCAAGTAGTTTTGAAATTTCTGTAGACCCCCCCCCCCCCCCCTCATAACCTGTACCCCCCCTCCCACTAACATCCTGATTGAAGTACCACTTGAATGTACTCGTCGAGCTGAATCCAGAATCTAATTACAATCGGATTTACGTCCAACCGTTCAAAGTTATTATATGCATAAACGTCCTCATAGAAGTGATTATAACACGTTTTTTAGTAGTATTTCATTCATAGCGTTTCAACGGATGGACAGATTCAAATGCGGATTTTTCATAAACCTTCCCAGATAAATTCTGCGTCAAATGGTACCAGCCGCAACTTTCTACGTTCAGCCGTTCTCAATTGATGCCGAGACAAACAAACAGACAAACAAACAAACAGACACTGTTTTATTATATGTATAGATAGATATCGATAACAAGTTATAGCCGACATAATCTATATTTGTAATCGATTCTGCTTGTATGGCGTTTTAGCTAGGTTTTGACGGAGTATTCTGCTCTGGAGTCTTCCTCAAGGCGATTTCCTTTGAAATATTCATAAAAATAAGAAGGTAAATTCAGTCAAGAACGCCTTCTAAATACCGCAATTGAATGTCACATTATTATTATATCTACCTAATCGGTATATTTTTTATGCGTTTAGAGGATTTGTAATAAAGAAGAGGAAAGGAGAAATAGGTACCTATTTGCTTTTATTGATTTAAAAAATATATATTTCTTATCCGAATTTTCGTTTTGTTCAATTTTATATTTTAAATTGTTTACCGAAAATCCGCAATAATGCTGTTATATGCACCTACCATTGAAATTCGCAACTAACCCTAAAATATGCATTTAGCTTGCAACAAAATTTAGCATGCAACAAAATAAAACATGCGTTTTCGGAACCAGTTTCCTGTGCAACGGTTAGATACTTTTGGATCTTTAAAATATTTTTTTCCCTCAATGTTCATTTCAAATATTTAATTTCTTTTTAAATAACATTCCTTCAGGAAAACAAATTACTACTAAACATTGTTGTTTCCCGATTGTTTCAGTGTTATCCAGTTAAGCAGGAATCCGTAAGGCGAAATGACATCTTATCGAAAGAACAAATAAACTTACGAAATGAAAGAACGTTCTGAAGAATCTTGAATACCTAACAGTAAATTAAATAAGAAAACCAGATATAGGAAAAATGACTGCACTGTGTGCTGAAAGCTGTTTCTGCTTCAGAATTCAGATTTTACATCTCACAGTAAAATGGCGAGAAGAACACCTCATATGGACTAACCTGTTATAATAATAATCAAACGACGAACGCCTCGCTATTCTGAAGATAAATTACTCGACCTAATAATGAAGCCAGTGGTGTTTCTTGTGGTGTTTCTCAACAGAATCTAGGATTAGAATAAATAACATAAGATGTTTATGGTGCCGTACTTGAATCTTTCGCCTTTGACTTGAATGAGGTGATGCGTTTTTCCTTGTAACACCACAATTTTCCAGTTTTCGGGTGAAAATTTCGACGTTTTCCAGTATTGACTGTTCAGTATATTATTAACCAATTGATAGAGTTTGTAAAAATTAGGGGGACCGCTTTTTAGAAAACCATTTTCGCACATTTTTGAGATGAGCCGTTCTTACTTTTGACGGCGGTAATGACGTGAAAATCTCATTGTGTCACTAATTTCTGACGTGTTGTCCTATCAGTAGGAATTTGAATCATTCGTACATCAGGACAAGCGTCTTCTAGAAATCCTGCGTGCCGTCAACGACGTACATTAAGATGGGCGTGTGTTTTCCAAATTGTCAATTTATCCGTTCACGTTGGGCTTTTACCGCGGGTTGATAGGGTGACCCCGTTCTCAGACGCTCTGACACCGGCAATTACAGCCGAACCAATTGTGCCCATGACGCAATAAGTTGCCATAATTGAAATTATGTCATTCAATTAAAATGGAGGCTGCTTCGAACGGCTGTGACCCCTCCACATGGAGCCCAGGAATTTTTTCAGCTGGAATCAAACGCTATATCTCCATCATTTGACGTTCTTTGATGACCGCCGCGAAAGTCCAACTCGAGGTTTTATCAGAGTTGTGTGTTTTCGTTAACTAGATTTCCAGATATAAATATAATGTCATCTTGCGAATGCAAATGAAAAACGAGCTAATTTGTTGAAGTAACATACCTATATTTCATAGGTAGGTACCGCTTCAACCTGCTCGGTATATTATTGTTTCCTACCATTTTTCACTACAAATTCAAATTTGAAGAAATTCGCGTCCTCCAAACGATTTTGTAATTCAAATATTGGTTTATTTAATATAATTACCTACCACCGTCTCCTGTATTTTTGTTAATTCTACAGAATTTATTTAAATTTTTAGCACTTTTCAACTGAAAATGTTATCCATTTGTTGTGTGTGCAAAATGTTTGTGGCTATTCTCCTTCCGTCTAGTGCCATCATCCTTCAACATTTTTGGTGGTATTTTTGCAGTGATTGGTAATTTTTATCCCCCCCCCCCCCCCCCATAAAGCCGTGTAGTAAACGTTTACCCACCAACAAAACCCTTTCACCCGCAAAAGGGATTGATATCCATTTTGCCCGCCGAAGTAGCATGCTCGGTGCTTCGCACCTCGCTCTTGAATTTGTTCCTGTTCCTTCCTCTTACGTTGGAAGTGTTTATTGAAACCTGTTCCTTCCCCCAAAACCTTGAAATTTCTTTCAACGCTGTTTGGCGGACAGCGTTTTGCCCCCAAGGTGAACGTACAATGCTCCGGGTGGTCTCAAGTTCGAAATCAATTTAAAATTGATAACTGCGATAAAGAGATGACTGACGGTAGTTTATTTATTTATTTATTTGTTTTCAAAACGGACACTGCCCAATTACAAGTGTGGTTTTAACGTTCAGTTATTAGTAATACGATTGCGAGCTAAGTCATAAATAACATATAGGTAAGTTATTTAAAACAAAAAGAACGAAAACGTGAGATGTGGTAACAAGAACATAAATAAATATAATTTACAAGAGGTGAGACTCGGTAATTCCGAGCTTCGAGAACCAGCTAGACCCCAAACCGGACCTACGAATTTTTACAAAACGAATTTCCGTCTGTTTCGGTTCGTGGTAACTGAGGAAAGTGCGAAGTTCGGTGGACGGCTGAGAGACGATATGTATTCATAAGGGCTGTAAAGTAAGCGCCCAATTTCGAGAACTCAAGGTCCTTTCCATTATAGAAGCCCCTGCAAATAAATTGCCGTGAGGAACGAGATACTCGATACTCAATAGGAGTACACGTGTATATGTCTCGCACACACGAAAGATGCGATGTTCAATTTAATTTGAATACAATATGGTCCGGAATATACCGATACTGTGTTCGTATTGAAATACGAGAATCCCTTTCCAAGTTCTTATAACTCAGTAAGAGAAAGCTTCCGGCAGCGGTCTCCAACGTTGGCGCGAAGGGTTTTGCCGTTTCAATTCAAATTGAAATGTAAGTAGGAAACCGATAGGCGATCGCTCTTGGCAGTTTTAGTTGTTGTATGTGTTCCCATTGTAACAGTGCGGCTGTTCTCGAGTCGTTTTTTGGTCCGGTGGAGACGGGATCGGTGAGCGGAAGCCTAATCGATATCCCTTCTTAACCGGTGATAATTTCACTGGTGTAGGAGGGGGACACTCGAGGGTCCACCCACACTGGCACACCGTCATTTTCGGTCACTTTCAGCAACTCTTACGGAATTATTTAACAGATAATTTAATGCACTCACTTGGTAGCACTGACAGTCTTCCCAACACCTTCAAAAAACTCCTGTCAGATTGCTGCCCCAAACAACGCCTGTCAATTGCCACAGCCCATTTATCATTTTTCAATAATAAACCTTACTGACCTTAATTTGTCCCCCAAATTCGTTGGTTCACGTTTCTAGGTACGTCGAATCCTAAAAGTGGAAGGAAAAAAAAAATCTTACCGTACGGTTAAGAAGGGATATCGATTAGGCTTCCCCAAACGACCCCGTCTCCACCGAGTGAAAAAATAACTCGAGAACAGCCAAACTGCCACACGTCTCAAAACTTCGGCCGCTAAAAACCCTCACGCTGTAGGGCTGTTTGGTAGGCGTATATATCTGGTTATCTACAACGGTAAGTATTTTATTAATCCTAAATTATGGTTGTATGAATTCACAACTTCGTTTCCGTCTCACCTCCCTACCTCTAGCTGTATTGTTCCTTCGATTCGCGCCTCATAAGTATGAATTATTTTCCGATTCACGACTTTCCCTCCCAAAAAATTCGTACCCTCGAGCGACAACCGTGGTATGCAAATAACTTGGGCGGCGATGCGCCAAACGAACGGGAAAAAAAAATTCCCTCCATATCTCACACTTCGCTCTTCCTTTCTCGCACGTTGGAACACGCAATAAATTTTTAAACTTCAATATATAGAGCTATCGACGTGTGAAAGAACGTGGTTTTTTGAACGGCCGCCATTAAAAAGTCGGTGGTGCGTGAATGCAAAGGAATTCTAAAGATCCTTCACGCTCCCTCCTGCGAAATTAATGTCATATGTAAATTCCTTCGAGCTCTTTTTTCGTTCTTTCTCTTCATATCCTTCTGTTGAAGATAGGGAAAATGAATTCTGTAGATCTAGGAGTTTCGGATAAATTAAAATTTTATAGTTCGTCTTATTTATTTAGCTGTTTGAATAGGTGACTTTTGGTATATGTGCCGTAATTATGAGCCCACCTTCATCCAAAGGCACACTCTAAGTTCACTTTGAGCTAACACACCTTGACAAAATTTTGTTCTTTGAACATCCCTTTGCAAGGAGTTACTGTGATGGCAGTTCCATGAATCATCCTTCAGTTGTCAATTAGTCAGTCCTTGTCAGGTCAACGGCACTAACCAAATGCACGTTGAACCTGCCATGGAATCAGAACAACAATAACTTTTTGTCCTTAGCGAAATGCGTCTGGAGGAGAGTCAGGAATATTTCTAAGGGATATTTCCTTAGATAGTATAATCATAAAGAAATGAAGCTACTGGTCTGGAGGCTCTCTTGATGCCCAGGGCAACTCAACGGTACTTCTTAAATATAAATTTATATTTAAATTAAAGATATATCTACCTACTGAAGGGCTTCGAATAAAATGGCCGTTGTAGTAGTTGAAATCATCAGAATCTATATTGAAAAAGTAGGTACATGTGTTATATCTGATACGGATTACTCCTTGGGGGGCGTTGGAAGCAATCCAGTGCATGTTTAAGTAGCAACCTATCCAGTCTACTTGCGGTATTCCCATGTATAAGTGAATTTTGAGGGGGGAAAATTGTTATTGTTGAAATTAAAGTTTTTTAAATACCTACCAGTAAGAATGGCTTAAAATGGCTTTAGAAATCACTGGTCTTCGGTTGTCCTTATCCCTTGTGTGGTGGGTCGTTCCTTAAAAGTTAAGATACTTTGATCTTCACCTTTTGTGATGGTTATTTTGTCGAAAAGCCATTTGTAAAATTCTTATTCTGGGTAGAAGACATCCCGAATAATGACATCTTTCTTGAAACTTAAAGCGAGTTGATTTCAATGTTCGTGTTGACGTCACTCACGTCAGCCCCCCCCCCCCCCCCCCATTCGATTAAAACAGTGTAAAGCCTCAGTTCCGTGAGGATGTTAATACGCCGTTCACGGGACAGGAGGAATTGAGATCAATCAGTCTTCTAAAATACAACGGGGCCCCTGATTGAGAACAAATTATGGTAACGCTGTAACAGTGCGGCTGTTCTCGAGTCGTTTTTTGGTCCGCTAGAGACGGGATCGGTGAGCGGAAGCCTTATCGTATCCCTTCTTGGTCTGATCTAGGAGGGGGACTCTCGAGGGTCCAGCCCCACTGTCACACTCTGTCACACCGCTCATAATAAATATTACTCAAGCCTTAGGACCTGTCCACATTGGATATAATAAATTGTGTAGGGAGTGTTATACCTACTTCATACGCGACACGTGATTGAACAGAAATCTCACGGAATTGAACACCAAATGCATAAAACATAAAATTCATCCACATATAAAATTGACGTTTCAAATGTTGATAGATTGGGCACTACAAAAGTATCTAACACGAAACTTGTTCTAGTTCTCATTCCGTAGGTAATATTTTTGTCAAATAAATTGTATGCTACAGTTCCTCTTGTCCCACTCCGAGTGTTCGTAGTTGTTCTTGAAACAGTACACTGTTTTTGAATTTCAAATTTCAATGTTTGGGTATCAAATTCCCGTGTTTTGAATTTCAAATTTCAATAAAGAATATGTTGTTGAGTAATGAATATTCTACAGGAAACATGCCTGGACGGTACGTAGATTTATTATCATAGGTAGGGTTCTCGTATTGCAATTACTCAAATTGTTTTCTCAGCGCATTCGAACTAAATATCGATTATGGAAATTCCGTTGCACAGATAGCCCAAAAACCATGAGTCAGTTTGAATTTTTTTAAATGTAGGTATGCATTTTTAACTTGCTCTGTAACGGATTTGAATAAGATTCTTCGAAAATTGATGTACTACTAAAATTTGTTGACCCACCGCAGAAAGGAACATCAAGATTGGATTAACATCGCGACCTGAGCATCGTGGGCTATTACACCATTATGAGCTCTCAGCCTAAAATATCGTAATAGGAAAATTCGAAAAAATAAGTTTCGACTTCTGGACTTATGACTGAAAGTAAAGAGAACAATAGAGAAAATATTGTAAATAGAATCGTTTGGTTTTTTCAGACACAAGCACACAATCATATACATGTATGCAACATACATATAGGTACGTGTGTCTGCTCACGTTTCTCATGTGGTTTTTCTCGGATTTGGTTAGGGTGGTCTGAAATGAATTTGCATATAAATATGTTGTTCTTTCGGCTTCAGTTTGTCTTATTCACCGGAAGAATTGAAAACAACAGGACCTGCACACGTAAAACGTAGGAACTTCTGAGGATTGCCCCTGAAAAATCGTCTGAAACCCCGGCAGAGGGCTTCAACTAGCAAACTGGATTTCTTAGGAGCTCTGAGTAAACTTTTAAATTGACTCAGATTGGGTTTTATTGAAATAATACAGCGTGCAGGATTAGCTCCATTCAGATGTGGCGGAAATATTCCAGTGATGCGTAATTTGCGGGGATCCGTTAGTTGACTCGGTTGACAATTATTCTTCTTGTTTTTACGAACGAGGCTACCTATTTCACATCCTTGAGAAAACCACACCCACGCTTCCTCTGTAGGGTCACCCACTCGCGACACTGCTCTTCATTGTTTAATGGGGATCCTGGAATGGAGAAATATGCGAGATTTACTTTGAGCGTCTTCGTTGCCGTCATTACCGAATTCGACTCACTAATATGGTGGAATTCATTTACGTAGAAAATCGGAAAAAGCACAGTAAATCCACACAAAAATAGGAGCCGAATGAGAATTGAACCCACATCCTCTGATTCTTCAGTCCAGCAACTCTTAAATGGTGACTACCTACTCACGTAGGTATAATAATAATTATAACCAATCATACCTACGTGCTTCGTCCTTTATGGTCCTCAATACAACGAGTAGGGCAGACTCCGATTTTCCTCATATTTGTTGGGTAGTTAGGGTGTAGCTCCTACGTGGCCCGCTATGAATTTCAGAACGATCGGATCATTGGAATCGCCAATGCGCATGCACAATGGCGGAATCTGAGGTACAGTAGTTCTCGCGAACTTATGATCCGATTTTTTGAAATTCGCACGAATCCGTACTGAATCGATTATTCATCATACGTTCAATTGATCTATACGATCGTTCCATCGGTACGAGGAAGCTAGGGCCATTAAACTTGCCAGACTTCTTTTTGTTTTGCAATTAACTCCTTCCGCTGTTAATTAACCAGCAATTAATGAACGAATGAAGGGGTGGTGCCATCAATCATTTCAGGAACACTCGGGTACTGTTGAAATGATTACTAAATAATAGCAAAATAATTTACCTCAATGTAACTTCTTACGAGACCAGAGAAAAACGTAAATATCACCATGTTGATCTCCTCAGGTATCACTATAACTGATTAATAGGTACTAATTGGCGCTCAGGTCATCCATCAGGTCAAAAATCTTCTCATTCACATTTAACAGTGTGGCTGTTCTCGATACATTTTTTCTTCCGGTGGAGACGGGGTCGCTTGGGGAAGCCTATCCAATAAATACTGCCGTTGTATATCGGCAGCTTGCCTTTGTAATTCTTCGATATTAGCTGCCGCAGCAGCCACCTGGACCTTTTCCACCTGCGGCTTGAGCCATTGCAAGTTGATAGAGATACAGCAATGGAGTGAAGGGTGTAATATGTGCCGGGAGAGGTTAATGCTGAGGTAATCCTCTGAGAAATTGTTGATGTATAGCAGCAGCAGCATGGTGAGGGTTGAATTTGGCAGTGTCAGCCAGCTTGGCTAAGTGATCTCGGTTAGGAGAAGGGCTGCCAGGAAGTGCAGGTTTTGTTGTAGGCGGTTTGCCTGTTCGAGGTGGAGGCGGTGGAACAGGAGCTGGATCTGGCTGAGGAGAACTTGAGCTAATTTCTGCTCAATTTCCTGCTCCTGCTGCAGAGCCTTCACAAATGCTGTCTTCAAGCGATTGGAGTTGCTCAGCCTTCTTCAGGGCTTTCTTCACATCAGATGTCACACTAAGCTCACAGATAACTCGAGGCTCTTTTCCAGCTTTAATGCTCCGTTTCTGCCATTTCCAAACTGGAATAAAGTTGGTTGAGCACTGAGATCAGCTTCGAAATGAGGAAATTACTTTTGTTCTTCACACACGCACAAACACACAGGCTGGGCTGGGCTTCGTCACATTCCTATCAGACTGGGTAATCTAAACCTAAAAATGTCCTGCGCTGATAATTTAAACAGCAATCAATAAAATCAAGTAGATTCATACCTGTAATGTGAAATGGAAAAACATACAAATATCACTGCATACTAACTTCCATCTTCAGCTCGGTGAAATTAGTTTCACAAATACCCAATCGCATTTTTCAACTTTTTATTCTGATTCCAATTAAACTGTTCCGTAATGAGCTCTAAAAACGCTCCAATCATTAAGATTTTTTTGATTTTTTTCATCTCGACAACTATCCTTCCCGAAGGTGCGGTCTTCCCACGGCGAGGAGGGGATGCGGTCAAGTTTCCTAAAGCAGATCTCCGTCACAAAGGCCCGTTTGTTTGATTGATGGGTTACCGAGACTTTAACGAGCGTGCACCTCATTAATTAATTAATTAACTGCCAACATCAGCGGTAGAGCTGTTCTGATTGAAGCTGTTTTTTTGGATCGGGTGTTCCGTCACACAGTTATCGGTTCCAACTTAAGATATGTCTGCCGTTTAATGCTCTTTTAGCGAATTTTCAAAGAAAATGAAGCTATTGCAATGGCTTCGAAATTTAAATAATATAAATTTTTGGAAATTTTCTTCATAGAAATCCGTTTCAGACCATTCTAAAACGATTCCTGAAATTTAACACTTTTTTATATGTATATATATATTTATATAATATATAAATGTCTGGAGTGACACATATATATTATATAAATTATTTATATAATATTTATATTATATTTATAAATATATTTATAAAAAATTATATTTATATAATATATTATTTATATATTTATATAATATAATATATGTCTGGAGTGACACATATATATTATATATGTGTCACTCCAGACGATAACTCTCGATAGAATTGAGATAAACAGCTCAAATTTGCACAAAAAATCTATCTTGGCAATCGAAAGGCTAAGTTCGAAGATGGGCGAAATTGGCATACTCTAAGGAGGGTTTTGGCGCATTTAAAGTGCGCAAAAATTACCCAAAAATCCCCAAAATGTTATTTTCCAACAAGTGACCCCTCATTTTAAAGGTTTTTGCACGCTGAACACGATGGTGGAATCGGATTTTAGATATCTTGATCCGTTCTCAAATTAGAGCATTTAAAGTGCGCAAAAATTACCCAAAAATCCCCAAAATGTTATTTTCTAACAAGTGACCCCTCATTTTAAAGGTTTTTGCACGCTGAACACGATGGTGAAATCGGATTCTAAATTTTTTAAATCCGTTCTTAAATTAGAGCATTTAAAGTGCGCAAAAATTACCCAAAACTAGCATAATTTTTAAACTCTTACCCCCCCCCCCACCCCCTTAGAGTGGTCAGATTGAAAAATGTGAGAAGTATTAATTGAAGACGAGAGTTCGAAGCAAAAAAGGGGGAGGCAAACGATTAGTACAACTCCTTGAATTTCCCATTTGACATATAATTGTTATGATACCTTCATAGATAGACAAGTACCGGCCCACGTATTACTAGAAGGAAGACGAAAGAAAAAATCTATTTCAAATTATTCAATTTAGGTACTAACAGTAGGAGGAAGAAGTTTTCCTTTATTCAAAACCATAGCCATTAATTCGAATATTTCTTTGAAAATTCGCTCATTAAGTCATGCTGCATGACTGGTTTTTTTTTTTGGGTTGTCTATTGAGGTAGGAACAACGTTGGTGAATTTGAGGTGAACTACTTCTCATTCAAATCGCGATGAATTTATTTGTCATCTACAGTAGGTTATGGCAATATATACCAATAATAATAATATATACAATAATACAATAATAATATATACAATTTTTAAAATTTAATTAATAACTACTTTTTCTCTACTTTTTTCCGTACGTCGTATCATGTATGTCTACTTCATTTTCGGTCTAAAAAATTCGTTCTTTCACGCACATGCTCCAAAATACTTTTTCCCTTAGCGCGAGGTTTATCCTCAATGCATGTTTTTTTTTTGTAAGCATGTTATCGAATTCTGACCCTCTCATTGGAGGACAGCTGATCACGTCCGCGACGCTGGCAGGGCGGTCGGACGAAAAGCCGCAGCATGGAATGGCTGTTATTTCTTTCTTCTTGAAAATACAGTTGTTGAGTGCTTGTTATAAAATTACTTGAACATGGAAAACGAAATGGAAGATAGTTTGGTGAAAATTAAAGTTCAAAATTAATTAAGGGTTACGAACTAAATCACTCGCGAAGAAATCGTGGAAACCCATTTCAAAGAAAAACGGAGTTATCGAAAAAATAGTCTGTTTCCAGTAATACGCGATCAGTGTTTTTCGCGTTTTTTCGAAATTAAGGGTTACTGTATGTCCTGAAGGGACACAATAACCCTTCAGGTTGATAATATTATGAGATTCTTGAACATTTTCCTCAGTTTCGATTTATCATTCTCTGAATACCCGTGATACACCAAAAAACATTCTTGTGCCCTCGGACTTCGTCACTTTACTTTCGAGATGTGTAGTATGGTAGCATCCAAATCTGCACTGTTTCCCGTTCGCCGTTTCACCGATTTCCTGCTTAATTTTCGGGCGAAATATCTTTGTTTTGCTCTTTGGCTCTATTTTGAGTTCTAGTGGTACGTGTACCGGCAGCCTCAGGGTTCTCATGGATGAAAAATAGGTAGAAAAATACTTCAAAAATGAGTTTCGAGGTATGTATTTGAGAACATGGGTTAGTGGGGGTATCGTTTCTCATGTGTTCTTATTATGTATGAGAGAAAGTTGAGGACAATCTATGCGTCGAATGAGACCAAAAGTAGATCTCGCGCTGTGCAACCTGTACAACCACGTGTTTTTGGTATTTGTCAGAGTTTCCTATGTATACCAGCGGACACGGATTTCACCTGATTTTCTCGTGGATTGTCAACAATTTTCAAGGTTTTTATGTAATAGAGATCAATCTTAACATAATGTATCCCAGCTGGATTGCAGTTTTAAATTTGAACTCCACTTTGTTCAGGCTGCAAGAAGATTGTAAAGAGAAAATTCTTAAAACAATTTCTAAAGAATTTCTGAGACGAGGAACACGAAAATCTTACGTTGACCGTGGTTGTGGAAAATGAAAGTAGACATATTTGAGCCAATTTGTATAAAAAGTCACCTAAATTTTTTTGCAATTATACGCGCATGGCTAGGATTTGCGGATATACAAATATGCGGACGTTAACATACTTGTTTAGAAGGATCTAAAACGCAAAACAAAAAAAAGTTTGATTTTGGACGACAACTTTTGTCCCAAATGTGATCACGTGGGTTCCGCTACCTTGGTAGACTCAGAAGCGTTAAAGTAAAAAAAAAAAAAAAAAATTCACAATGTAACTACATGATTGTTCGGTAGTTATTTGGCTGTTCAGTGCCACAGAAAATCTTTGGCTGCTGCAGTTCACGAATGACCCGAAACTCACAATTAAATGGAGAACCGCGTACCTGTATATCAGTGACCTTGACAGAAGGGTGATATAATTATACAGTAAAAATAATAAATCTTTATGGAAGAATTTTCTGCGTTTCGAACCATAAAATTACAAATTTGAACAATTTATCCTCAAGCGTTTCTATTATTAGCATATAAACAAAAAAAGTTAATTATTCAAATAATTTTCTAAAGTAATAATTGTCTAAAACACTAACTGTTACTGGGTATATAAAATCAGGACCTTCTCCTGAAACTGAATGCCATCCCTGCCAAACAAATCCCTGTCGTTATTCAAATTTTATGTTCGTCAGTACGACCCATAGAAACTTTGTAAAACGGGTTGTTAACATCCAACGTCAAATATTGTGCATTCCGTAATTTCAGCTCACGGCTCCTTACGCGTGTACATGATCCACACAGAAATCACGAAGGTAGCCATTCAGTCGACTTCCTCTTCGCGTTTCTATTAGCTCCATATTATTATGAAGTTTGTTTTGGAACAACAAGAAAAAATAAACCTTCGTAATTCCCAATATTTCCCAATATTTCGTGTGTTTCGCGTTGTCTCTAAAATACGCTCAGTTGGGCAAATGATCATCTGCCAATGAATACGATTTGTGATGGCTAAGGATTTATTGGTAAAGTGAGGGGTGTTGGTGGTGGGGCAGAGGAGGAGTGTAGGAGAGAATAGGGTTTCCAGCGGATTTTTATTTAATTGAAACAAACATCGTGGAGGTTTTTTTTCTTTCCTACGGAATATAATATTTATGACTACAACCCGATACCCTCCGATCCAATTTTTCCTCCGTTTCATCCTCCCTTTCATTCAAAGCAGTAACGATGTTTAATTTTCATTCAAATAAAAAACAAATATTTAACCCCCTTCCCCGGCACACCTACTGGTCCATTTGACTCCCCCCCCCCCCCCCTCTGCCCCCCTTCTCCAACACCTTTTATTTTCGATTCGTTCCAGAAGCATTGTTAGTTTAAAACAGTCGGCATTATTTTTCACCCCCCCCCCCCCCCTAACCCCTCCACGGGTCCATTTATTTTTATGGCTTAATCGATATGGCTTCATTTTTTCAACTTCCGCCCCAGAAGCTATATATGCCGACACTGGAATGATTCAGCGGCTGTAAAAATCTACATTGCGTTAATGTTTGGTGTGAAAACCGAGAGGGAACACAACGTTATGTAGATCAATATTCTAGACTACGACGTTATGTAGTCTTTATATTACTTATGTAATTACATTTACGTACAAGAAGTAGCAAATTCCACGAGGATCAGTAGTTGTGTCATTTCGATGCGATTCACTCTTATGTTACTAACTAATCATCCACCTATTCCGTTTTTCCTCATCTCTACGATGGATCAATACTAAAATTGGTTCAGTGATATCAGGGTATCGAGTCTCATTGTATGACCAGTTAGTCACAATATGTTTGCTTGTTACTGTTGTGAATTCCATCATTGCATAATATTCTGTTCGCCTAACAGGAATTGCGAATCTAATGAAAATATTGCTCATAGTACTAGTTTATTTGTCCTGTTGTTCGATTATGTTTGTATTCTTGTGGATTCCTTGTTGATGCGCATGTTTGGTGTTAAGTTCGTGCTCGGTGAAGATTTGTCCAAATTTTCTAGTGAGTTATAAAACCCCACTACGGTTGTTGCGTCATTCGTAGATTTCGCGATAGTGCTATTGTGATCTCAGCCTCTGCGATTCCCGTCTACTTGAAAAAGAGAGATGGCAATTTATTAGCGGTTGCCGTCAACCGTTTCATCTTTAAGTGAGATATATTTCGGTCTTCTTTCAACTAACCCGAGGATTCTGCCTTCCCGATAAGAAATCGCTCAGGATATTCCACAACTATAAATCTCCACAATATAATATACGTATAACTTGACGGAGATGACAGGAAGCGTTTGAGTCGGTACTTGAGTTTATTAACCCGTGTGTTGCGCAGTTAGTATTAATCCGGGTTACGTTGGTAACATCCAAAAAACTCATAATACCTGATTCCACCCAAAAAAACAATAGTACCATAACCGTAGTACCACAGTACCCATAACATCCAAAAACTCATAATACCTGATTTATAATAGAAACCTACTTTTCCGCCACTACCCTCTCCGGCAACGACTCATATTGCCCAAAACAGAAATACTTTAAATATGGATAAATAGAATTATATGTTACTAAAATAGTTACGTTCGTCGTGCCTTGTGATTCTGTAATAGTCAAATTTTCACAACTGAAAAACATGTGATTTTTACTCCAATTTTTTCTTTTTTAAATTTTTTTAAATCACACAAACATAACATCCGAACACGAAACCAAAATCAAGGCAGTCAGAAGTGGATTATAATATCCACGGAGAATTGAAAATGAAGGAAGCAGTATTTTATTCATTCTGTAGTTTCTGGAGGAAGTTTGGAAGCCAATTTTACTGGTTCTGTTATTATTTTTACAGTATATTTTTCTCCCAACTTACTCTGATTATTCTTTTAGGTATATTCCACCACGTTCATAGTAGTAGCGATTTGGTTGTAAGTTTGGAAGCCAATTTTCCTGGTTATGTTATTATTTTTACACTATTATATTTTTCTTCCAACTTACTCTGATTCGTCTTACCTGGTTCGTCCTTTCAACTGCCTTTTGGTTTATTATTTTCAATAATGAACTATTGGAATCGAGCATGAAAAAAAAAATTCTTACCCCCCCTCAAAATTTGATGGTTTACGTTTCAAGGTATGTAGAATCCAAAACTGCAATAAAAATATTTCTGTCTGTCCGCCGTACGCCGTACGGGCCACTTTTCTTAGTTACCATGAAAAAAAATTGATGAAATTCGTGTTATAGGTTCCGTACGGCGTCTAGTTGGTCCTCGAAGCTCGACGTTAGTGTCAGTCATCTCTAAGGGGTTCAAAATAGGGGTTGAAATTTTCAAAACGCCTATACAATTTTTTTACGTGAATATTTTTGCGGTTTTAAATAGTTCTTGAACTTGCGAGTTTTTTAAGACCATCCGGAGCATCGTAAGTCCAGCCGTTCGTTCACAGTAAGGCCCCGAAGTTTGCACCGACAGGCATTTTCGACTCCAGTGTGAATGAAATTGTATACAATTCAAACCAAATCTCGTAACCAGAGACGCGCCCACAATAGGAAATTTGGCGGAGATAGAATCATTGCTAGGGATCACCTGATTATATTGGCGGAGTATGAAGTCGAGTTGGTTGTTCTGTGATATTATTTCATTTGAAAAATGATGGCTCTTTTGGAGTTTGTTGGTAGGTAGTGAAACTTGAACAAACGTTGAAGTATTATTGATGGGTAAATTATTACTACGGTAAATCATTACTCAACGGTAAATTATTACACAACGGTTCATTATACCATCTACGTAGAAGGGGCTGGAGTTTTCAGAACTTCATTATGTGTGTTTCTTTTTGTTAGGTACTGTTTGTCATCGGTAGAATTATTTTAGCAACATTTAACTCGTGATTTAGGTAGGTACCTAGTAACGAGTACGGGGTTAGGTACCAACCTACGGAGGGTCTGCGATCTACATAATATGTATAGAATAGTACATATCATATTTTATAGAAGGGTTATCTATACATAGAGCTGTGATCTGTAACAGAAGGGTATTTATACAAAATAATAAACCGTTGTGCAGGGATTTGCAGCGTTTTTTATTCTGTTATATTCCGCCACGTTCATAGTAGTAGCGATTTGGATGTAAGTTTGGAAGCCAATTTTCCTGGTTCTGTTATTAATTTCGTAAGTTTCGAAGGTAAACATAGTAGTAGCGATTTGGTTGTAAGTTTGGAAGCCAATTTTCCTGGTTCTGTTATTAATTTTGTAAGTTAGGAAGGTAAATATAGTAGTAGCGATTTGGTTGTAAGTTTGGAAGCCAATTTTCCTGGTCATGTTAATATTTTTACACTATTATATTTTTCTTCCAACTTATTCTGATTTGTCTTACCTGGTTCGTCCTTTCAACTGCCTTTTATTCTGTTATATTCCACCACGTTCATAGTAGTAGCAGTTTGGTTGTAAACGAACCGCATTCATATAATACTATACTCGTATTCCGCGTTTCATGACTTGACAATTTCCTACAAAAACGTTACAACCTTGACAATTCTCGCCAACTTTTCACTCGAGTCTGTGTCTTTAAAACTCCCCTCTGCCACCCAACTGACTTATTTATATTACCATTCAACTCCCGTATATCAAAAACGAAGCTCTTGAAACCCCCTATCTCTTATCCGTCCTTTTAAAAGCGGGACATCAAAGACTTTTTTTCCCCGTCGTCTTTTTCGAGGGATAGCAATCACATCACCCGCGCCAACCTACCCGAGCAAGAAAAGCTCGTTTAAAATTTCACCCAAGACACCTCTGATGTTCCTTTGGACGGTGTTGAGGCCCCACCCTTTGGGTTAGTCGGGTTTTCACCTAATTTTTCCCAGTTTTTTTTTTCTTCTTTGCCTTTTCAACAAGTGTCACCCAAGGGAAGCTCTCCTAAATTGTCATCACTTTTTCAAGTGCTTTGAACACCTTTCAAAGCACTTGGAGCACTTCATACTGCGTTGCCACCTGTCATGGACTTTTTGGCTTATTATTCTGTGTTTTAAGCGAGTGGGTAACTGACTACGGTGCGGTGTCCGAAATTTAGTGGTTAGTAAGTACCTGAATTACTGGGATTATGAGTTGAATAATTTAGAGTTGAAATAATCGATAGAAACGTAAAAATACCACCAGCGATGCAACCTACAAATATTGATACATAGATCGGTGTAATCTGATGCAAGATCGTGAAGATTCGTTTCTGTCTGATATCTGGCCCGCCAAGAAGACCGAAACCTTCCAAACTTACCTACACCGACCAAGACACTAAACAACATCTGCTCTTTCTGCTACTGTAAGTATCTACCGGTTGGACCGTTTCTAACACCGGTCAGTTAGAAAATGGAATTCAATCGTTGAACATACTTTTCGTTACAAACATTTTCCATCGTTTGCTCGCACGAGTGGTTAATGGAGCCAGGTAATTTATGGACGTTCGCATCGCCCGAATGACAAGAACTCCTCATTTGAAGAATTTCCGACGTTTTCCAAAAATAAATTGCGGGAACAACCCTTCTCCGTCCCTGCACACAACGAGGAGAAAAACAGGGGTTCGAAAATGTGTAAAATTATGAGTGATGAGCTATCAGTTACGCAGTTTAAAACCTGTTACCCCCTCCTGTTTAACCATTATTTTTCGAAAAGGGATTAGGTAAGCCCATCGTGTAAAACACGACGTCGTGTGGGCGAAAAGGTGGTTTTTTGAAAAGTGAAACATCGAGTTCGAAAAAGTGAAACGCGACATCCGGCGGCTGACCCTTGAAACAGGCTGTTGTCTTCATTAAAAATGACAGTTTCCCGCGTGTCGAAAAAGGAAGGTTGAAAATTTTCACCGCCAAAAAGCTACGTTTTTCGTGTTTTCGGCCCTTTCCCGTCGTCGTTTTCCGTTTCGCAAAGGGTTGTAAGGGCAACGTCATGTTTCACCCCTCCGCCGCCTCATACCGCTCGTGCCAGGAGTATCCCATAACATCATACCCTCGGGATCTGTCAGACCTCCAAGGTTTAATTGGACGTCATTTTTTATGACCGCCGGATATATTATATTTCGTTGCGGTGACCGGTGGGGGAGGGGGGTCGTTTAGAGAAAAATGGGAAGGGAAATGCATTACACGATGCCATCTCTCGGAGCTAATAAACAACGCCCAGGACGTTATTTTTCTTTCATTTATTATTTATACGTTTTATTTCATTTTATTTATTATTTACCACCTTTTTTCGAGTGGCTCGTGCACGGCCGATTTTATGGCCGGGAATTGTTTCGGTAAAAAACGAATTGTTTGAACATGCGAAGGCATGAATGTTTAAAAAATCAAATCCCCCGTCACGCCACGGCGGTTTTTCTCTGCGAGGTCCGATATGTTTCACTTTCGTGTTACGAAATGTCACAACTCCGCTACATTTAAGATCTGAATTAACTAAATGAGAAAAATCATGTGGAGTTTGTCACTCCGCTGTGTTGTTGTCCGAATCGTTCATCACTTCCAGTTCACTCATTTTTGTAGGCAACTAAAAATTTTATATTTGCTTAAAATAGTGTTCTATTGAAGGAGATTTAAAAAAAAAACACTGGTTCAGAGAAGATTACGGCGTTAATTATTTATTACAATGGAATAATCGATTACTTCCAATGGAGTAACCGATTACTAAAATAGAAGGTTTTTTGAAAATATTCTGCTATCGGATTCTGCCTACCTATCTTGAAACCTAAAAGATAAAAAAAGAGGGTTACAAAAAAAATTCTTTATTTTTTCTTGGATTCCGAAGGTTCATTATTCAAACCAGTTGTATTTTAATCAAATTAATGAAGATACCTCAGGTCGATCAGAGTGGGAAGATGGGCTGCGCGAGGTCGGATTTGATCGATTACGGATTACAAAAATTTATCGCTCGTCGCGAATACTTCCGGCGATTACTTTTTTAATCGTGGATGTAGTCGATTACTTGCGTAATCGACTGCAAAAGTAATCGATTACTTTCAAGAAGAAGTGAAGTAATCGCGGAAGTAATCGATTTCCTAGTTCTAATCGATTGACGCAGTACTCCGAATCAGTCATTTAAAACAGACAAAATGCCACAATAACGCTGTTTTGACATGGTTATGTTGTATGGCTCGGCATAGGTAAGTACTCCCGAAAAATTGTCCGTCACGAGCGGGACGAGTGGCGTTCTTGGTTTGAACCTGATTTTCAACTATTGTCCTCTGTGGTTTACCAGCAGATTTGTTCAGTTATGCCTTGAATTTCGTCGCCTTCTTGAACTCTTTATGATACCGCTTAATATTCCTATGTCCCGTATTATGAAACTATGCTCAGTTTGTTTTTCCTGTTGTTGTTGCAGGTAAGTTCCTGGTATATTTACTGCTCGCAGTGTCTTGGAAAGTATCTATCGATGAACGCAAGTATAAAATTCCAATTACTAATTCTCTTTGATACGATTTTACCGGCTGTTTATGTATGTAGCGGGGCATATATGCTAAATTTATATAGAAATACTTTCTAGTATATATGATAGAACCCCAAACAAAACAGTATTAATTTCGATTGCTCTCTTCATAATTAATTTTCAACTCACAAGGTGGTTAGTAACTATTTGTGTACCGTAACCGCTGTGTCATCACTGCGTATGTTTTCAAAAACTATCCACAAAAAGTCTTCCGTCGACAAAAGTCGAAACTCGTACGTTGATAATTATTCATATCGTTATTGTTCTTAGAAACCCGGACGAGGTGGGGGGACATTTTTGACGGATCATTACCATATTTTAAAATGTATAATTTCTTGTCTTTAGTTTTGTAAGAACGTGCAGGACTTCCATTCAGACATCCAGTGGTTCGTGGGATATTATTAAAAAGATCGACGTCTAAATCGTGGGAAATCCTCGAGCCAAGCGCTGACATGCGTATGCAAATCGGAAATATTCTCGTTATAAAACGGTAGCTGGTGATGACAATTAGTTTTTTAAACGGTGCTGAATGATTGATGTAATATCGGTGTGTGTGTGTGCAGTGTAGAGTTACCCGTTAAATTTGAAATGGTGGCAATGTATACAGCCCCTATGGTATGGAATTTCATGATTTCCTTGCCTTACAATACCTATGTGGTATTGTAGATAGTACCCACCGTGAATCAGGGGTAAATTATGAAAATACTGAAAAATACCCGTATATATAACACATGCTATTATTTATATAACCCAGTATATACATACATATGTAAAGTGTTGAAGTCTAGTCGTGGTTTTTAAGTTATAATCCCGACTTCGGCACCTGAATTGTGCCCTACTCATGGGAATAAATCTACAGACATAACACCAACAAAGTTAGGATGGAACTACATAGGTAGCTAAAGTTATGTTATATACGAACAAGGATGGCGAGTTATGTAGCTACTTACATTATAATAAGGCTTACATTATAATAGAGACTTACATAATAATTTATGTATAACCACTTTGCCTTTGAACGGCTTATATAATGTAAGAGCTACATAACATCATAACAGTCATCCTTGTTCATATATAAACATAATTTTAGCTACCTAGTTCCATGCTAACTTTGTTAGGTGTTATGTCTGTAGATTTCTTCCCATGATTACAGCACAATTCAGGTGCCGAAACGTCGGGATTAAAACTTTAAAACCACGACTAGACTTGATCATTCTACACCCAACAGTTTGCATCACCCACTAGTCAACCAGCTGCCAAAGCATACATATGTGTATGCTGGTAGTCGTTTGTCTCTCTCTACGGGAATTTTTCCGAAAGTGGGCCTGTCAATTCCTGCTGGTTTGCGATAAGAAGGTTTAGTTGGGGATCTCGTTTTTATTGCTCGTCGGGCAGCACATCTAGGTAATTCACGGATTATCCAAGCTTTTGCTGGCTGTTAATTTTCGCCGTTGTTGTTGTTTAAATGACGGTAAATAGTTGTATGATGAACCTCTCGATCTTGGATAAGAAGGATGCTGAGGATAGTTGGGGGATCGCCCGTACATGGCCTTTGGAAGATCCGTTCAGTTAATCGACGGGTTAGTTTCTGGATGCTCATTTCGCTGTAGCGCTCGCTGTGGGCGGCTATAAGAAGGAAGATACTTCCAAAAATAGACCTGTCGATCTCTGCTGGCTTGCGATGAGAAGGTCCAGTAGAGGGGGCTAATAGACGAATTTGTCAAGGAGGCGCCACCGCATTGACAGACACATGCACACATGCATAGAACCACACACACACACTCGTGATTGGGTCAACGTGACTAAAGCAACGGCGTTTTACGCGGAAATCCTTCGTCGCAAGCAGAATGAAAAATCCTTCAAAAGAAAAGCAACCAAAAAAGGAGGAGATCAGTGAAAAGAAGAGCCATGAAGTGGGGGGCCTCGGAGTTCACGGTGTGGGAACCGAAACCTTCCCTATGTATAAAAATTGTAAAGGTTTTTCTCATCTCTTCTTCGTGAAAGAAAAATATATTCTCTGGCGCCATTATAGTCTTTACGGTGAAATGGGGAATGAGTCTCCTTCTATCTCCTTTCTTTCGAGGGTTTTCCTCCTATCTTCTGACGATAATAAGGAAGTTGCAGGGAGCTCCACGGCGCATTAGCGGACACGCACTTGCTGAGCTGTTCCGGCGAAAAACATGGGACTTTCCAAAATTCATTCCACAAATTGCGTACAGTGATTTCCATTGAGCGAAGGAAGCTACCTTAATGCTGTACATTCTGGCATGAAAACTGCCACAATTCTGTACATCTGGCATCAAACAAAATCGTTTCGATTTTTTATTGTTTTTAAACACAGTCAACTCTGTCGACTCTTGATAATTAGAATCCCAAGGAATTCAGAAATTTGAATTACTACATTGAATATGTTGTATGTTGACTTAACGAGAGGAAGAGCATAAAATATTCGAATTAACGAGATACCAATCAAATATTTCAACATGAACTTGCTTATTCGTGATATTACATACAGTCAAATGCAATAATTAAGTTGAAAGGGCCAAGCGGTTGATTGGAATTATCAAGAGACTCGAATTACCGACTGTCAACTGTATTTTAAATACAGCGCCACCTTGAGGGTAGGTGCGGGTTGGTCCTCAGTTTTCCCTTACGAAATTTCTCAAAATCCAACTTTGAGATTCGTCTGGCAAATGTGAAGAACTTTCCTTGGAAAACCTTTCACTTCTGTACAAAATTTAGAGGGTAGTTGGGAACCGGTTACTAGTGAGTTTGTGACACTTCCAACAGAAAGTTCTACGTCATTCATGCTTAGAACCATCGAATTATACAAATTACAACAGATTGGATGGATGGGTAGGTACAGTTAATCTTTGTAATGAATACGAAGTTAGTAAGCTTCCTAGGTATGGATAAGAAGAAGAAGCCTTCCCGCCCTCTGGCTTCATACCTATTTATGGATTATGGTAATATTTATGAGACTGACTGTTATCACAAGGAATTATACGAGTAAGCTCTTCATCACTGCTCATTCATTCATCAAGTTCATCAATAGCATGTTTATCACTTATCATCTCAAGCTCCACATACCTCGAAAACTATTGCATACTCCTCAACAGGAACTTATAATACTCGAAAAACAACCGTTTATTGACAACAGGACCTTCCCGTGGCAATATAATTCGCTGGTCTCCGTCTTCGAGTCACGAATCCACATCCGTCATTTATTGTTATCCGTAATTTTATTCGGAGCAGAAACGTTTAATTGGTTTTTCCACTGCTTAATTACAAGCCCCCCTCCATCCTCTTCTAGTTCTGCAAGGGGTAAACCCTTCTTTACGCCGCCAAATTTTTAGAAATTTAGCTATAATTATTCAGAATTACCTCCGTGAGGCCTTGTTTCATGAACTTGCTTGTTCATATTGATCTCATGATTTGTGTAGCATCCAGAATAGAATCTGATGAATTTCATCTGAATGAATTGTCCTATTATTATTTCATATTATTTCATCTGACATTCAGGCTTATCTGTTACGAACTCCTCGCATGAAGGATATATCAGGGCAATTCCTCCACTTCGAGGGCTCAGCGAGCGTTACGAGAATCGATGAGGTTTGTTCTACAAAAAAGGCCTAGAATTTGGTTGTCCTTGAGACTAGAATGGTAATTACCCCAAAACAGGACCGAACTGAAAGAAATACTGAAAGATTATCTAACTTCTTCAGTAGGTAATCGATTGTTTTTTGTACAAAGATTACCTAGATTCAGTGGTTCTGAGTGTACAATAATACTTGATAAGGAAGATTTGGGTAAATATAATAAATTCACTGTTTGAGGGACTAAGGACTGGTAGTTGAGAATTAGGGGGATGTTAAACTTCACTGGTTTATTTTTGAGGTTCCTTTTTGAGGTGTTCTTTCCTTATTTGAATTTCTGATGTGAGTATTTTATTGATAGAACATTGTTTATGTGCAAATTAAAAGTTAGAATTCCAGTAAAGCCATTGGACCGCAACTTGATGTTTTCAACCCTTCAAGTACGATGAAATTTGGGTATAAAGTTGAGAAACTCACAATAAATAGTGATGAAATGAAAGGTGGTCATATTTATATGGAAAATCGTTTATTGTGCAGCTACATCATATTGTATCGTACCATCTATTAGTAGATGTTTTAAACATAAACAACAACGAGAAATAATCAAAGGGACTGACAGCTGTGGCCAAATTCAACATAACATCGCATAACATCAACATCAAAATATATTATGTGTTCGTGATAACTTAAGAGTTTCGGAGAGAAGTGAAGAAGTGGTGCCAGTCTGACACCATCAACATGGGTGACAGGGGAAGTGGACTAAACGTTGAGAGACTGACCAAACCCTCGGGTTAAGCGCAAAATCAAGGTGTTCATCTCACACAAACATGTTAAAGAAAAAACCCCTTGGATCACAATAACTACAGAGCTAAATTAATCAACAAAATGAGTTCATTCAATAATAAATCGTTTTGCACATTTTGCATAATACAGATAGATTCGCAGGTAAAATTATGAATGCAACGTTCCTCTGTTTAGGTAATCAGCAAAATGACTTACCTGCCTATACCTAATTGGAGTGAATATTATTGAAAGAATAAAATCTCTGAACAAATTGAACAACTAAATACTTGACGCAAACCATATT
The DNA here is from genome assembly GCA_954871275.1 of Leptopterna dolabrata. Classification (NCBI taxonomy): domain Eukaryota; kingdom Metazoa; phylum Arthropoda; class Insecta; order Hemiptera; family Miridae; genus Leptopterna; species Leptopterna dolabrata. Next base: position 36,477,908 of record OX940985.1, read on the forward strand.
ACACAAACAATAATAACATACCTAACACGAATGAAGCAATAGTTATATTTGTAAAGTCTCGGGGTATAAACGCGCGATAGGAAATGCTAATAATAACTGAAATACCAATAGTTCGGAGAGAGGGGGTTTTAATGCTTAAAACCTTGTCTTGCGGTTACGTTCAGATTTGTAAGGTTATTTCGAAGTTCGCACGCACGGATCATAATGATCGGAATTTTGAAACCTGAGGTAAGCAGGGAGGGTAATTCGAAAAAATTCTAATGGCTTGCGGTCTGTCAAGAGGGGGCTTCGATATCACATCAAAATTAATGACATACCCTTCGGCTACAAAGCGTGAAACGTTGGGAAGGGAGGTGGAGGCTGGGATTTGTTTCTAATAATTCAAAATTAATGTACCAAATATGACTGGTGGCCGTGTCGGTGGTTGTGAGAACCGCATTCGGGAAAATGATGAGACGAGCAAATTTCATGGAAATGGAAGGAGAAAGCTACCGGTAGGGGGTGGGGGGTACGCCCATTTATAATTAGTATAGATAAATCAAAGGATTGACGACCGATCGGTCGTTTTCAATCACGCTGGGTCATTTCGGTTGAGGTTTTAGCTTCAAAACTTGATCCATTGCTTCCAATAACAGTTCGCTTTTTTCATGTATACCACCTCCCTACGGACATCCCTATTAAGCAACGTTAACCACTTTCCATGTCGTAGCGACCAGAAAATGATGGCCGTTTGCGTTATTCAATTAATCAAGGAAATCAGTGTTCATCTGGTCGGGGATGGAAAAACACAAGAATGGGGAATTTCCGTGTGTGAGGATTTTTTATTTTCGATCCCAGAATTGGATTTAGCAACCTTGAATACCCCCCACTGTACGTTTCCATCTCAGAACTCTGTATAGCTTAAGCAACAAACGGATATAAGGAAAACGAAATGACCTGTGACGTCTTGTCGCTTTCTTTCCACTCGTTTGTCGCCCACTTTCGATCGTAGGATACCCCTCATGTGAGGCTTGGTGTCCTTTTTGGAACGCACTCGCCAAGTCCTTTTACTTATGAAAATAAAATAAAACAGGAGAAATTGTCCATTCATTATTATTTGGCCCATCGGAATGCACTCGAAGCTATGCCATATAACACTACACTGATGCCATATAAGGTAATGGCTATAGTTGTTGGTCACATAGCACTTTCGATCGTCGTGTGGAAGTGTGTAGGTATAACCAGTAGCGGTGCTTGGGGTTTGAAAACGGTGGGGCATCAGACCAGAACACAAAACCAAAAGATATGTCTACAAAATACCCCAAGGCAACAGCACCCTTACCTTATTTACTGATATTACTTATATTCCCTTATTTACTGATAGCAGTGATATTCAGCAAAGCTTATCTCTTTTAATCAACACTCTATCGTCGTACGAAAACACCAAAACGTCGGCAATTTCTACTGCAAATCAGCCACCGAATTCATGCGTTACAAAAAATTTTTGTAACGCATGAATTCGGTGGCTGATTTTGCTGTATTTTAGTTTACTATATTTAATATAGTAAACTAAAATACAGCAAAACAATGACCAGCTGGCTGGTACCTACCTGAATCTTGAATGGAGAAGCTATTCACTAGAAGCTAGGTAGTTATCTGTGTGTTGACGCCGATCAATCCACAAACAGCAAACAGGACAAAACGCACGTAGGTACCACAAATACAAATCTGTCATCGGACTGAACGCAAAACGCGCAAAATTTGGCGCAAAAAAAGAAAACTGACAGAGAAAGTGAATGTGATAACAAACCAGAAAACAGATAACTGACAGAGAAAAACAAATCAGAAGAAGCATCTCGTATCGAAATGACAAATTGAATCAAAGGGATCGAATCGATTGTGAAATGAACGATTTTGGGGTTCAAATCAGATTCTGGGGCAGTGGCCCAAAGTAGTCGTGGCGAACAACATTTTTACTCGACTAAACTTTTGCGGACAGGCCACTTCTCGGTTGCCATGGCGACACCGGATCCCAGGACCTGCCAGTTTCAGGAGCCTAGGTTTCGATTTCGATTGCATGACATCGATTACTGTCACTATATTCTAATAATATGCTCCGTCTGTGGGCTACAGGGAGCCAACATGGCGGAACCACATATTGAATATCCGTAGCCAGAGAACTCTGTCGAGTCGCTGTTGAACTTTGTGAAAAATGCTAGGTACAGTTTACGGAGGGAAATTCAAATGCCAACTGAACACATGGTTTAGTTTTTTTTACTCTGTTTCTGGGTGCTGGGGCAGTGGCCCAAGTGGCCTTATGGATGCAACGCCCCTGGGTATAACTGTAGCAATGTTATAGCGTAATCGCTATGTTCCGAAAGAATTACCAACCAAGCTCTCTTCAGCAGTCGTCAAACTCGAGCTAACTCTTGGAGAGTTCTGAGAGGACATAATTTTTCTAAAAACAAATTATTCTCACAAACATGTTGCATAATACATCATTATAGATTCACAGGAAAATTATGAATGCAGCGTTCCTTTGTTTATTACCTGAGCCTATGGTCACTGACCTGTCCAGGCTCGTTTCTCTCCCAGCTCAGCTTGTGTACATGCGTTCGTTCGGTAATTCATTTTAGTTTATAATTCTTATTCATTATATCTACTTCTTAAATATCTTAATTTTAACAAACTTAAATCTAGTATACTTAATGTTTAATGAAGGTCGTTTGGTAGTACATTTCTGTTATCCAGAATTTTGAATCTAGGGATGGTGGATTTTTGGAGGGTCATTATGAAAGTACATATTTCTATTATTCAAAATATAACTTTAAGGATGGTGGATTTGGCATTTGTTTGATTCATCAAGTGTTGAAATGTTAGTTTTAGCGAATTTTCGAAGAAAAGGAAGCTATTGTTCTCGGTCCAAAATTTTTAAAACTCGAATTTCCGAAAGATTTTTATACCAAAATCCGTTTCAGACCATCCTGAATTCACTGCCGAAAGACACCAAAAATTATATGTATATATATATATATATATTTATATATTTATATATTTATATATATATTTATATATTTATATATGTATGTGTCATTCCAGACGATAACTCTCGAAAGAATTGAGATAAAAAGTTCAAATTTGCACGAAAAATCTGTCTTGGCAATCGACAGGCTAAGTTCGTAGATGGGCAGAATCGGGTCACTCTAAGGGGGAATTTTGGGGAGTTTTAGGGGGGAAAAATTACCCATAAATTCCCAAAATGAAGCAGTCTGACAAGTGACACCTCATTTTAAAGGTTTTTGTACGCTGAACACGATGGTGAAATCAGAATTGCGATATCTCATTCCGTTCTCAAACTGGAGCACTTTGAAGATGACGGAACGTGGTTATTTCTTAAGATGTTCTTCCTGGTTCGTCTGCTCTAATCTGATAACGGAATGGGATATCGCAATTCTGACTTCACCATCGTGTTCAGCGTTGGAAAATCTACAAACCGAGGTGTTACTCGGCAAAAAATGGAACAAAAAATTTACCAATATCCAATACAATACAGAGTAGGTAATGGATACGTAACATACGTACAGTACGTATGTTTGATAAGTAACTGTACGTATATTGTAGTACCAATACTACAATATACGTACATACTTGAATACCTATAATTACCCAATAAGTTTAAGATTGCCCATATTTGAATGGGATATTCCAAACATCACATTTTACATAAAATCAGTTATTTCTTCGAAAATTCGCTCTTATAGCCATGCTGCATGACTGTGGTTTTTTTTTTTATTAAGGCTACAGAATTAGTTGTTTCAATTGCTGATGGTAGATTTTCGAAAACCGAACCTAGTGTAAAAGTCTTGGGCGGGCTATTGATAAAATACTTTGTGCGTTCAACCTGGTAGGTCTCACATCACCTCTTTTCTTGAACAAGCTGAGGGATTTATGCACATATAAAGCCAATCTGTAAACATACGTCATTATTGCGTAATTATTATGCCAAGGACGTGGTGTGGATCATCTCAAACACGCACTGTGTTCTCTCAGGATGAACAGTCTCTCTTCAGGGGCCATCAGGCTTCTTATTGAGAAACTCTTAAAGCTAATAATAGTCTAAATAACCATTAAAATCTAGAAATTCCTCAGACGACAGTGAACGGCATTGAAACAACTAGATTTTTCTACATATCAGCCAAAACTAACGGTCAATGATCTCTGAGGACGTACAATTTCTCATCAGCAATCTTCTGCAGTAAGGACACCCAGCAAAGTCCTAGAGATTTCACAAAGGAACCAAAACGTTCTGTTTGAATGAACATGTTCTAATTTCTAGTTGTACACAACTCCTGTAGACATGTGCTAGAGACATTCACGGGTAGAATTTGGCGCATAACGTACTTGCAATCACAGGGTCGCCCCATACCTTAGCAATTCCCCTGGGCTTCGCAATCAAACATCGCCACGTATGAATGGGAGATAGTTATAATGATTGCCTAGGCAGACGAAGGGTAAAGATTAAACATGATGATTGGGTTCCATACGTCAGAAAACGCTCATCCCTGGAACGAGCTGGTGAGATCCCTGTGTGAACAGATGTAGCTTGGGTTAATATTGGTCGTAGTGTTAGAGAAATGCGAAACAAGGGCGGTACAGCTCGAAGATTACTCGCGCACTCGCGGATGAAGATCGTGTTGACAGTCAGTATTGTTAGTCAAAGATGCGCGTACGTGGGGGCCCTGGTTCGAGAGCTTGGTAGGTAGCGGAGTCCGTGTACATTGCAGAAACCTCCTGTTTGTCCAATGTTTCGGGGTTATCTGAGGCAAAGGGAAAGCATTTCGCAGTTAGAATCTACCAGGATTCTGCGGATACCGTCTGGGGGGAGCAGAATATACTCGAACTGATCCTCCAATCAGTATCCGTCTGACTGTTTGCCCTCACCAAACATCCCCTCTTATTGGCTGACAGGCTTGATGCACCCAACTAATATGCACTTCTGTAAAGCGTCAATTCACTGCACGAGGTGTGTACTTAAGCTTCACGGAGTTAGGTTCCTGATTTACCTTCTGCAGCCCCTTCAATCGATATTACATCAACCAGGCTTTACAATCAGATTGACAAATTAACCGTTGGAATCGGTTGAATTATAGATGGGGAAACCTACGGTCGGCTGACTCCATCTTAAGTGTTTACTTGGTCAACAATTGAAATGATATTAGCGAGTGGGGAGGTACGAGTAGATTGGCTTCCTAGGGTTGACATCGTAATAATCTTAGAATTAATTGGGTGAAATGACGGTCGATTCCAAGTCTTCCTGGACACCCCCACCCACCCCCGCACGTCAAGACGGAAATTATCGTATCGACCCTAACTAAATTACCTACTAGCAACTCAAAACATACTAATGCACAAAAAGCCAACGCAATCCCCGTAAGTCTACCACCTTTGTTGAAAATTTCAATAATCCCAATTCATCTGGAAACCAAACAAATCATTTACTCTTATTTTCGCGTCTAAAATCGCCCTCATTCACTGCACACCAATCAACAACCATAATCGTCTCGTAAAGACTTGAAAACCGGAAAATTTCCCGAATTACTCATTCAATACCAGCAGAAGATGGCAAACGTCACCCCTTTGACATCTAAAAAATTAGATCGAATTCTACGCTTCGAATTTCGGACAGAGCTAGTTCCCAACTACCCTCTACGTTTGGTGCAGGCGAATATTGAAGCCGGATTTCGCAGAATACTTTATGGAACCGAGTGGGGGCCGCACTTACCGTCAACGTTCATGTAATTAAGATTCACCTTGATTCATGTATATTACACAGAACAGTGAACTAGGCAGAGATACAGAAAATAGTAAACCATTGAGTACCTACAAGAACTGTTCAAGAACAGTTGTTTGAATTAAACGTGTAAAAAAAATGTTTAAAAAGACGGACTTTTTGTAGATTGTTTCGTTACAAATCAACCTTGGTCGGGTTTACAGCTTACAAAACATAGTAATCAAGTATTCAGATTCAGAGCTGATAATTAGACGATTTGCATCAGCATTCCAATTGATACCAGACGGCAAAAACGCAGAACGAATATACAAATATATTTTGTATATATATATATATTTTTTTTTTTAGGAATTTTGTATTTCATGGGACCAGATTATTAATAGTTATTTTTATTTCTCAACTCGAGAAACTCTGTATTATGTCTTTAATCCCAGAAAATCATTCTGCTAGGATGAGGTAGGACCTACTAGCAGGTCGAGCAATTTTAGATAACGAAGGAATAGCGGAAATCAAGCACAATTTAAGCCTCAGTTAAGTTGCTCAGTTAAGCCTCTTGACAGTCGTGCTCTTCCACCATTGGTTGTAGATTGTGTTCCTGTACGCTGAATCTGTCAAGGATCTAGGTGTTGTCCTTACTCCTGGCCTGAATTTGACAAATTATACGACTTCCGTTTGTCGTAAAGTGTACGGACCTCTGCATGCGTCGAGAAAATTGTCCCATTACACTCCAGAAAACCTCAAGTCTAATTTAATCAAGTCCCTCGTTCTACCAATATTCACTTACGGATGAATCCTCCACTCACCTTCTTGCGATGCTTCGTTACGCCGACGGTTGGAGGTCGCCTTTAATAATTGGCTGAGGTATATATTTAATGTAAAACCGCGAGTTCATATTTCTCTCTTCAAGGACAAATTGCTTGGATGTCACCTCTTTGACTATTTGAATTTCCGTTTTGTTAGATTCGATTTTAGAAATATTCACCCGTTCATAAAGACTCAAAAAAAAGAAATTCGTACAGTCTAAATCTTTTAGTGAGTCATGTGGCGGGAGCTAGGGCGTGGAATGCTCACTTCCCTCGATTCGTTCGCTGCTGCTCTCAGGGGGCACCTGCAAATATGAGCCTTTCTTCTTTTTCTGCTAATCGTTCTTCTTTCTCCGATATTTCTTCTTCTTCTATTTCATCTTATCTTCCGCTTGTATCCTACTGATCTCTCACTTTTTACTTCCTCGTCTACTCTATATTTTAAAAAGGTGTTGTTCATATTTATTGTAAGTACAAATACCTGTAATTTAGTTCTCTTAATGCATATTCTATTTCAACCCAAGGCGGGATTTCAGTACTATTTTGAATTAAATACAGTTTACAAGTTTACATCATTCAAATTCTGTTGTATTCCGGCCTGGAACTTTCCCATCGTTTTGCAGAAAAACGCATCGAAATCGGCCCAGCCGTTTGAGCGTGTACGTATTCATGACAGTTATTTACGTTCAGATCCCCTTCAAGATATCGACGTAAATCAAACACAAATAAACTGTTTAGAAACATTGAAGGGCTGGAGGAAGAGCAGGGTGTGGAAACGGTCAGTTCCGAGCTGAAAGACGGTACGAGACAGAATTGAGATACGAAGGGTTGTGGCGGTGAAAACTGGCGGGCGATGGTTAGATGGGACGGGGGGGGGGGGGGGGGGTTGAAGGTTTAGGGGTTGAATGTCTGTGAGGCAGAGGAAGGAGAAAAGTAGGGTCGTTTGCCGATTTTCTCACTCCCTCAAAGAGAGAAACCCGTTTTTTCTCTCACCTTTTTATTTTCTTTTACCTTTTTTTTTTATTTCAGAAAAAAAGAATTCCCCTTTATTTCCATTAATTACCTACCACCTCAAGTTTATTTTCCCCTTACCGAAAATAAGATCCCTTTTTTTTAACAACTCATTAAAGACACCTTGTTAATCCTGGTGGCTCAAAACAACCACTCAAGTCGAAAAAAATCGAGGGTATCGACGTAGAAATTGTCCTTTGTAGGTGACAACTACTAAATTACCAGAAAAAAATGACTCTGCGTACTTAAAAGGGACAGTCAATAATTCATATAATGTCTGCAGATTATTGGGTGATTTTCTGAACAGTTTGCGTGGGCGCATTTGGGATAGGTACTCATTGATTATTATTTATCAACAATGCTGAGTAGGCCTTGTTCCTACATCCCGAGGGAAGATAATGATAACCCGTGGGTTAGGCCACTTGTCCACGGATAATCCACTCCACGTCCTTAGCCCTTACTTTACTGTTGTGATTATTAGGTTCGATTCTGCTGATGTTTCAGTGTGTGATTTGATCCCTTGCTAAATAGTGGAAGGGATAACTGCGTACCGTAACTCATGTGCACTGGTAGGTTCTGTCTACAAACGTCTAAACTACATGAGACAGTTGATGACTGCTGAAAAGAACTGGCGATCACGCTATTTAAATTTGGTTTCATTGCCTAAAAGGATGTCTCATCCCATTCAGAGTCCTTAGTCTTCTGATTATACTGATCGAGTTATGCAGAGTTTGCTATTGCACTGAACGGCTGATGACGGCTGAAGAGACTTAGCGAGTTCCTATGAGATACCGTAGCTCAGATGCGCCATCCGTATGTCTCAGAAAAGTGTTTTGCGCATGCGCCAAATGATTGACGTATCATACGGTTGACGTGTTTGGCCGCATACATCCGTCACCGCCTCTCGATCCCGTGAAACGTAACGATTAGAACGTGTGTAAAAGTAACCTGACTTGTTGAAAACCGTACATGATGAAAAACCGTAGGTACCTACTACGTGCAATAGTGAAAACGTGATCTCGATGAATTTTTCTATTACACCGCTTTCGCAACCCAAATGCCTACCTCCTTTTCAAGCCGTTTCTGCTTTGGACAATCAAGAGGAAAGAGAAGTTGTTGTGGAGACACACATCAATGGAGAAGATCATGAAAATTATATGAACCAGAACCCCTAGAATCGGATTTTTGTTGGAGAGTGAGGGTGAAGAAATTATTAAACTTTCTTAGTTTAACCAAATTTAGCAACAACACAATTCAGTAACTTTCTTCACGAACTTCTCTGATAATCCTAATTCAAGTTATGCCCATTTTTCGTGTTTTGTACTGGTGTACTGTAAAACATTATTCTGTACCTACTGTTTTCTCAACCTGTAGTACTGTACATTGTTTTCTTAACCTGAAAAATGGTTTCAAATGCTTAAGCTTTTTTAGCTTATACCTACTTTTCCCTCATAATAAAACCTAGTTTCACAAATTTGACATACGAGGTGGGTCTCTGTCCTATATATGTCAGTAATATAAATAAATTAAATAAATAATTTATAGCTTGTTTTGCAGTCGCTCACACATTCGTACCAGTTGCAAAAGAAGCCAAATACCTACTACAGAAGTAAACCAACTTCATACAACTTTATTTTGCAATAAGTAATTTGACGTTCTTCAAATTTAACATGCTGCCTGACTTCAGATTTAACAGAGCTGATGCATTGTGGTTTCTTTCATGTCTGTGTGTAGCTCTTTTGTCTTTTGAGATGGAAGGGGGTAGAATTCGCGGTACTTCAACAATCAGTAAGGAATTATGTCACTTTAAGATACCGACTATCATGCTCAGTTGTCTCGTAACCCATGGCAACGGGTTAGCATCCACGTTGTTCGCCCTAACAGCGGATGCGGTATTGATATGACCGTATCTCCTAGGAACTCTATTAAGTACGGAAAAATTGTCGTTCCAGAAATCGTTTAGATTTGTCAACATGCGTCGTTTTCTCCAAGATGTTTATGCTGCACAAAACGGTTGATGGTTGTAAAATATGTCATCCTGATAATACATTGTGATTTCTCTTTTAGATTTGACTTTAGTATTGTGACAGTGGGGGTTGACCCTCGAGAGTCCCCCTCTTAGACCAGCGAGATTGTCACCAGTTAAGAAGGGATATCGATTAGGCTTCCGCTCACCGATCCCGTCTCCACCGGACCAAAAACCTACTCGAGAACAGCCGCACTGTTACAGTATAGAATGATGTTTTTCGCTATATTATTGCTCCTCGCCGAATAATGTAGTTACAAAAACACATTAAAAGTTTGCTGGATGTATCGTATTCTACTACAATTTATTAGCTGAAACGTTAACCACTTCCGCATTAACTGATTCATCATTCAGCAATATTTTAAATTCAAAACATGAATTTTAAAATGAAAAAAAAAAACCAATACGATTTCATTTCTCCATTCGCCCCGGGGCACCAGAAGTAGGCGTCTCTGAGCGGGCGACCCGCGGTGCCCGATCTACCGGGTCCCACCTTGAGGAAAACTATTAAATATTTATGTTCGAGGTGTGCTACTCTACCTCCCGATGACTCAACTAATAATAATAACCCTAAACCGCAGAGAGAAAAAAAAATTCGTTCCTCCCTATAAAAGTGACATCACTCATTTTACATAAGTAATACAGATAATTTATGTTCCCTCTCAGTGTCTTTCGCTAGATGTTTTATTAGTAACTCATCAAGAGTTTTGTTTCGAAATCACCGTGAGATAATAAGAAATTGCTTCTTTTACCGATCCAATTTCCGTTCGAGCGTTTTGTTGGACAAGGCGAAAAGTTGGCTTTTTCTTCCTACGGATAAGTTTTCCTTTGCGTCAAATTGGTGATTCCCTTTTTATCAACAGAAAACATCCAAACCGCCCTCCCCCCCCCCCCCACCATTTGCTGTGATTCATCTTATTATCCAAATGGAAGAAAGAATAATTATCATTCTTTTTTTACGAGTCCAATTCGTTGGATCGAGGGCTGGCGGTAATATGGTCAGCCTTACTAATTACCGAGCGGCCCTGTCTTTTATCTTATCCCTAGTGACCTGTGAATATCCTAAGTTGAATTGAATGTATTGAAGAAGTAATGGATGCACTGGAGGTTCAAGGCCTCTAATATGAAGTTTGTAGCCAAATTGGCGCAGACGTGGGTTTCTTCCTCACCTTAATAACCTCATAATGATGCGGTTACTGTAAAGAGGTTTGAGAGTGTTTCGACTCGCTCCAATCCATCGCCATTTTATTTAAAAATTAAAAAAAATATTGAGTGCTCACACTCGTTATCGATAGGCGTTTTCTACTCTTGACATGGCATCAAAATCAATATCAGTTAATCATGTATTATGCAGCATAGAATACTGATCCGCAGATTATCCGATCCGAATCCTATAAAAAGAGGTCTGACGACGCGTATGCGCAATACATCAATTCAGGAATTTAACGTTTTACTGCAACGATGTCGTAAAACCCCGTTCATCTTGATACGTCATCACTGATTGGTCAAGATCCACGTTATCGACTGAAACAAATGAACCGCTGGGTTGAACCAGTTGATATTCAGCCATGAAACCATTATGGGGCGCATGAATTATTATTTAAATGAAAGAAATGCGATCATAGTCTAAAACTGACGAGCCGCAGTAGTTTCAGTAGGTAACGAATGATGAAAATGGTATTTTGAAACCATGGACGAGGCAAGGCGAATTCAACAATAGCGTTGTTAAATATTGATAGTCGGTTGCAATATGATAGGTAAGACAAATGATCAAATTAAAATTAGCCACCTCGTCAGGGCGGTAATTGTAGGATAATATTCTGTTCGAATCCGCTATTCACAAAGGATCAATTATTGGGCCTCATCAGAAATTCGCTAAGTGAACTAAACATGATTTTGGTCGACATGGTCAATGAGATACTCCAGGTTTCATTAAGAATTTGATAAATTAGACTTCTGCTTGTGTGAGGACTTGTCGTGACAGAGTGAAGACTCCTAATGAGACCCAACAGTTGGACCACTGGTTAGCGAGGTCCGTTGTGTTGGCTGCCTGTGTCTTCTAATTCTAAGGAAAATCGCCTACTCAAATACCCGCTAAAAACGCCGCAAATTATTACACAACTGTTTATTAATTACTTTTATAGCTGTCCCTTCTACGTAGATCACTGCATTCTGTGGCCAATACCTACCCTCGAGCTGCCCCCAGGAAAGCCCTCAATCGAGTGCTGGAGCCGGCTCGGGAATTACAGTTTCATAAAAATGCTCAGGATTCAATAATTCAATCATTAATTATTTGTTGTTATTCATGAAGCGTAAGGTAAATAATAAACCGTTGTGTTATAAACCGTTGTGTAATAAACCGCTTTGTAAAAAACAGTTGTGTTTAAACCTTTGTGTAATAATTTACCTGTGTAGACGCCCTTTCTGCGTAGATCAATGTTTCCTGTGGTCAATACCTGCCCTTGTGCTCCCCCCAGGAAATCCCTAAATTCGGGTCGGCCCAGGAATTGCTGTAAAAATGCGCGCCGTGATTCAGTCATTCAATATTTAATTATTTGTTGTTGTTCATGAAGCATAACGTTTCTTCAGGTTGCAAAAGTACCTATCAAAAAAATCCAAAAGGGCCTCATTTTCAAATGAAATAATATCACAGAGCAACCAACTCGACTTCATACAGCCATCCGCTGTACCAGCCGGCCGCAGCCAGGGCCGGAATTATACCATCTTATTTACGATCATGTTGACGAAGCTTCTCGATGCAGACGAACGGCTTGGCGTACAACGCTCCGGGTGGTATAAAAAAATGCTTTAGTTCAAGGTCAATTTAAAAACGTTAAAAAAACCCATACCCACCCGTCTATGAAAGTTTTCGAGCTACGGTGTTTGAAAATTTCAACCCCTATTTCTCCTCCCTTAGAGATCACTGACAGTAACTCCGAGCTTCGAGGACCAACTAGACCCCGAGCGGAACGTGCAAACCAAATTTCATTCATTTTGGTTTATGGTAAACTAAGGAAAGTGCGAAGTATGGCGTACGGTGGACGGACAGAAATTTTTTTCATTCCATTTTCGCATTCTGCGTACCTTGAAACGAAAACTATCAAATTTTGTGGTTGGGTGGGGGGGGGGGGGGGGTTCCGTGCTCGATTCCAAAGGTTTATTGAAAATAATAAACCAAAAAAACCAAATGACAAAAATGTACGACTAAAAAGGAGTAAAATTACTTCCCTCGTCTTTGATCCCTTTAGGATCTGACGATGCGCTTTCTTAAAGTTGAATCTTGAGTTATTGAATTCGGTTCACCAAAAAGATAAAGGATATTCACAATATTATTTCCCCGATTGAATAGATACGTCCTCTTGGAATCCTCAGAAAAGATATGCCCTATTGATATTTAATATGTGAGCCGTTCTTCCTCTTCGTATTGGCAGGATGAGAAAAAGTGAATGGAGCAAGGCCTGAGTTCTTGGGATATGATATAAAATGTTCTGAGCCCCCCTATCAACCATATAAAGTCTTCAACTATAAAGAAACTGACTTTATTGAATTCTTCAGGATCGATGCGTGGGTTGCGGTCTAGGGGGAGGGGGAGGGGAGTTGAATAAGGTGTTCTTTTCGACGTGATTCCGGTATATTTACTTTGAATTAATGGAAGGAACAAATATATTACGAGGAATATAAAACGATGAGTGGTTACGGGTGTTTTCCTCCATTTTCAACCCTGATAACTGGAGTTTTCCGTATTTCTTGTAACTTTGTCAATGAAGTCTGTGAACTTGGCAAAAAAGCGTTCTTCAGCGTGGTCTTCGATGAGATATTGGTTCACAATAAAATTTCGTTCAATATACGTTTCAGATGTGTAGAGGTAAATGGCTATCGTGGACTTGATCATAACATAAGAAGTGGGATGCGTGCTATTGTCCAGTTTAAAGGCAAAAACTACTTTTTTCAACGTTTTGAGAGTTTCTATCGGAAAAATCAGGTTTCGTAAATTTGGAAAATTAACTTTTTAACGTTACAGAAGATTAAACTACGCGTCGAAGGCCATTGAGCCCTTCACAAATGAGGTTTCAACTGTTATGACGTTTCATTTAAAAAAATTGAAATTTGAAATTCACAATTTCCAATATACAAATTTATTTGAACTGTCAAGTTAATTACTCTGTCGAAAAATTGGGCAGTATCAAAATTATGCGAAAAATGTTTTTGATGACAGTCGAATGGCCGAGCTCAATTTCTGGGAATTTATTGAACAAAAAGCGGGTCAAATTGGAGTTTGGGGGGGGGGGGGGGTCAAAAATAGATAAAAACATTCAGAATAGCCAGAGGTGGGGGGGGGGGGGGATTTTTCCCGTGCTCGATCCCAAAGGTTTAATAATGAAAATAATAAACCAAAAAAAAGTATGAATAGAAATTGACAAAAAATTGATAAAAACATTCAGAATAGCCAGACATCGATATAAACTCACCAAAAGTCGTATAGAATGGTAATTCGAGATAGGGAATGAATATTTTCATGTCCAAAAAATTTTTTCCCTTAGAAAAGTGGGTCAAATTCGAGTTTGGGAGGGACCAGAAATGAATGCAAATGACTGATCACCAAAATTCAGGTAAACTCGCCGTAGATGGTATAGGAAAGGGCTGAAAAGACTGTTTATCAAAGAAACTGGGTCCTGTTCCAGTAGTAAAAGACTTTTACTGCATTTCAACAACCTTTTCCGTTCGCGCGATCATGAAATCGTTCCGTCGCTGCAACCTGTTCGGTTCACCAATATTCACGAGTCTTCACCACTGATTTTTCCGTTTTTCCTAGAAAAGTGAGTCAAATTCAAGTTTGGGGGAGGGGGGGACCAAAAATGAATGCAAATGACTGACAGCACCAAAATTCAGACAAATTCGCCGTAGAATGTACAGAAAATGACATTCAAATCCTTTCCGTTCGCGCAATCATGAAATCGCTTCGCATCGCTGCAACCTGATTGGCTCACCAAGATTCAAGAGTCTTCACCACTGATTTTCCCTTTTCCCCAGAAAAGTGGGTCAAATTCGAATTTGGGGGACCAAAAATGAATGCAAATGACTGATATCACCAAAAATCCAAATAAATTCGCCGTAGATGGTATAGAAAATTATATTTAAGACTTGAAAAGACTGTTTATCAAAGAAACTGGGCCCTGGTCCAATAGTATTGGGCAATCTCGGGGGGGGGGGGGGGGTCAAAATCGTCAGCAGTTCGGACATTTCGCTCACATGCGCTGCGTTTCCGCAACCTTTTTCGTTCGCGCAATAATGAAATCGCTTCGCATCGCCGCAACCTGATTGGCTCACCAAGATTCACGAGTCTTCACCACTGATTTTCCCCTTTCCCCAGAAAAGTGGGTCAAATTCGAATTTGGGAGGACCAAAAATGTATGCAAATGACTGATATCACCAAAATTCAGATAAATTCGCCGTAGATGGTATTGAAATGACATTCAAGACTTGAAAAGACTTTTTATCAAAGAAACTGGGCCCTGGTCCAGTAGTATTGGGCAATCTCCGGGGGGAGGGGGGGGGGGGGTCAAAATCGTCAGCAGTTCGGACATTTTGCTCACATGTGCTGCGTTTCCGCAACCTTTTTCGTTCGCGCAATCATCAAATCGCTTCGCATCGCCGCAACCTGATTGGCTCACCAAGATTCACGAGTCTTCACCACTGATTTTCCCCTTTCCCCAGAAAAGTGGATCAAATTCGAATTTGGGAGGACCAAAAATGTATGCAAATGACTGATATCACCAAAATTCAGATAAATTCGCCGTAGATGGTATAGAAAATTATATTTAAGA
>OX940985.1:36493542-36785881 GCA_954871275.1 Leptopterna dolabrata
ATCATGTCTGATACCTTCTTCTTCATTTCTAGTTGAATGAGTTGAATTTATTAGTTCAAGGAATTCATAGCTCGTTGATTTCAATACTGGTTGATGGGGGTTTGAAGGACAATTGAGATCCAGGTGTTTTTGAGATAATTATTTAATGATAACACAAGCTTTTAACTGCTCTCTGACAGTCATCATCAGGTGTAAACCTATTAGACAATGTATAAAAAGATGTTACAAATTATTATCAATCAGTAAAGGAGCCTGATTTGTGTTTTTGCTGGTCAAAATTGGTGGAAACCATAAAAATATAGCTATCTCAATTATTGCATTTCTGTAGGTATGTCCAATATGCAAGGCCTCATGGACGACTTGGTGCAATTTTAGCCACATCTTAAACTGGCAAAATCAAATTTGACCCCCATTTTTGGATTTCTAAGTCATCTGTTGGTTTGCCTTTGTATACTTCGGGTGAAATTGGGAATTGTTCTTCTGTTCGCCAAAGTCAGACACACACGCGCACGCACACACACACACACACGCACATACGCACACACTCATGGTCGAGGTTGGGGATGTAATAACTGTGAATTATTTCTGTAGTTGGGGGGAAGTGACAAAAACGCGCTTGCGCGCCGCTAGGGACGTTTAATGGGCAAGTTGATATTAATTATGAAGAGAGAAAGGATGGGACCGGATGGCTCCGACAATGGTGAGAGGACGGCGCTTGTCGGTGGTAGGAGTGGCGATTGGTGTGACGGGTGGGGGGTTTAAGGTATTGTTTGATTGCATTATATGCAAGTTACCCCCATCCGAAAACCCGAGGGATGGAGAATACAGAGGAAGTATGGAGAGATTGGCGTCGTAATGGGAGGGGTGGGGGGTTGTATCGAGAGTATGGAGAGAGAAATCTCACAATACACACGCACGTACGGATTAGATGGAAAATGCTCGGTTTTGGTGGCGCGGTGGAGGGAGGGGGGGGTGCTATTCTGGAGGGCCGTTGTGTGCTCTTGTCCGCCTTCTCCTGCCTCTATGTTTATGTTTGTCAGCCGTAAACTAGCTGACTGAGTCAATGATGGAAGAGTCCGTACTGTTCGTCTGTGTGTTAGTTATTGGGGGGGGGGGGGGGGCTACATTGCCCCCCTCCAGCACCAGTACAGCAGCATGTTGATTATGGGCCTTAGCTCGTGCACCCCCCCCCCCCCCCCCCCCCCGGTAGCCATCCGCATTCCCCCCCCCCCCCCCCCCAAACTAAAACCTCCCATTTTCACCTCTTCCTCCGCTTGACAAATCCCCCTAAACCTCTCTCGGTACTCCCCTCCCCCCTCCCCATCACTAACTCCCCTATCTCTCTCGAAACTGCATTATCGCCCCCCCTCCTCTCGCTTCCTCTCTCCATTCATCATTGCCCCCATTCCCGATTATTAGTTGATTATTGGATTCCAATTAGCGCATTTGTCCGCGTACTGCATCCCTCATGCGGATCATAGGAGGCTACGAAAATTTCCTAGATGTCTGTTTCACTAGATTTCATCAATTCATCGAAATTCGTCTTAACCGTATGCGGTAAGCCATCTTCCAATGTGGAATAAACAAAAAATAAATAAACCTTCAAGTTACCACTAATATATTCACTCCAAAGCTTTTCACTCAACTAGGTAGGTAATAAACACCTTTTCAGGGTGTTTATGTGAGTACCTACCTGATGATGCTCAGGAGTTGAGTGAAAAGCTTTGGAGTGAATAAATTAGTGGTAACCTAAAGGTTTATTTAATTTTTGTTTATTCCGCATTGTTTCACTAGATTATCAAGCCGATCAATTCTCGATAATTTTATTTTTTATTTTGGTTTGTCATTTTCAATAATAAACCTTTGGAATCGAGCATGAAAATAAAAATAAAAATAAAAAACACCCTCCCCTCTAAAAATTTGATGGTTTCCCTTTCAGTGTATGCAGAATCCGAAAATTGAATAAAAAAATTTCGGCTCGTCCACCGTACGTCCCTCGCCGTACTTCGCTCTTAGTTGCCAAAAACCAAAATTAATGAAATTTGGTTTGTAGGTCCCGTTCGCGGTCTGGTTGGCCCTCGAAGCTCGGCGTTACTGTCAGTCATCTCTGAGGGGTGAAAAAGGGGTGAAAGGGGTGAACATTTCAGAACGCCGTACCTCGAAAACTTTCAGTAGCACTTTTTTTTTAACGTTTTTCAATTGATCTTGAACTAAATAATTTTTTGAGACCACCCGGAGCATTGTACGACCAGCCGTTCGTTTGCACCGAAAAGCTTCGTCAACATGATCGTGAATGAAACGGTATCAAGTTCGGCCCGGATATCATCACTAGGGAGCAACTGATTATAATCACAGATGATTGCAGGAAGTCGAGTTGGTTGTTCTGTGGTATTATTTAATTTGAAGAATGATGGATCTTTTGAATTTTGTTGATAGGCACTTTTGCAACTTGATCAAACGTTATGCTTCATGAATAACAACAATTAATTAATAATTTCATTATTGAATCCCGCTCATTTTTATGAAACCGTAATTTCCGAGCCGGCTCCAGTACTCGGTTTAGGGCTTCCGGGTGGGGGGGGGGGATCACGAGGGTACTGACCACGGAAAACAGCGATCTACGCAGAAGGGGCATAAATATATACAGGTAAATAATAAACCGTTTGTCGTGATATCCTCGCAGAAATTAATACCACTCCATGTACCTGCTTAAGATTGCCCAAATAAACCAAACGAATGGAGCGTCTACGTGAAAAAATTAGGGTAGGCCTCTCTTCCCTCCAGCAGTCCCTCAACGGTTCGTAACGTATTATTCCTGATCGACCCTCCAAATCTGAACTCATTTCAACGATATTTAGGGTTGTTATGGGCGTTTCAATTATTTGACGTTTGCGCATGCGCAGACGGAAGTTACATTACGTTTTCAATGATTTTTGTATGGGACCATCTCTGACCCAACCCGCACCTACCCTCCAAATTTCAGCTCATTTTGACCATTATTTCGGGTAGTTATGGGCGTTACAAGGAATTACCACAGACAGAAAGACACGGATCCAAAAATGTTCCCTGATGCCTGAAACGCAAAATGGTTGTGGAAATTTTCATTTTGGAGGACATAAATTTTTGTTTACTCAATCACGAATCCAAGGCTTCCCTGCCTTCGGTAGTGTGGAAGCAAAAAAAAAAAAAATCAGTCCGGATGGGTGCAGAGCAACAAGTTAGCCATGCGGGGAAGCCTGATAAGGGGGCGGTGTAGTAAGCAATTCGTCGCCGAAAATGTTCAAAAAAAGTTTCGATCAAAAGTATATAATAGTTTTTTATTGCTCAAATCAGGTAGGTATATGAGCATATTGTACCTCCTCAGTCGGACTTCGACAAGGAAAGGGACATTATAGGTTTTAGAATGGTTTTTGTTTCAAAAATAGTTCATTTATATGAGTGGTTTTGTACCTCCCTAAACTAGTGTCCCGTACTGAATTACACACAGGCTGGTACGTGCACTAGTTTAACAGTTCATCCTTTGACAAAATGTTGTACAAATTTTGTACAAATGTACAAAATTTTTATGTTGTAGAAGATGTACGTGAATTTTTTAATTTTCTTAGAACAGCGTTTTATACAAGGGCGCCATAACGATTCCCGATGTACTTTAAAACCCAGGTATTTATGGTCTGCTAACCTTCTACTATATCAATAGATTCTCGAGAGCTTATACACCAAAGCTACACAGTCCCTTTGTGCCTCAAAAACTAGTTTTTTTAAATCGAAAATATCGGATTTATTGCTATCACACATCACCACTAGCTTCGTTTTGTTATTTTAGAGTTCAGTTAGATTATTATTATTATAGAACCAATCATTGAACAATTCCATTGAGTTGGATGCTTGAGCGACACTTTCATCCCACTTATCTGTTTCCACAAGTACAGCTGTGTCATCAGCAAATAAATTTGGGTTTTACTTATATTTCGCTGTCCATTGTCACTGACGTTCACTTATTAGGAACAGTAAAAAGTCCCAATGTGCCACCTTGGATAACGCCAGAACCATTATTAAGTTCACCGCTCATCCGGCCACCAATTGACACTACCTGTTTACGATTTGTAAAATAGCACTAAAACCATTGCAAGCTTGAGCCCAAGACACCTACCGACTGCATTTTATCGAAAGCTGCTCTCTCTGTATGGCATCAAATGCTCCGGCAATATCTAACATAACAAGGGCTTCTGTCTTGAAAATTGTATT
Organism: Leptopterna dolabrata; assembly: GCA_954871275.1. NCBI lineage: Eukaryota > Metazoa > Arthropoda > Insecta > Hemiptera > Miridae > Leptopterna > Leptopterna dolabrata. The sequence continues at coordinate 36,497,788 of OX940985.1, forward strand.
TCTTGTTCATTTTATTGTTGAAAATAGTGGTTCGTTATTGTGGTGATTCAATATTGATTCAGTTTATGAGCTACACATTTAACTTTACACTGTTTCGTTGCAGATGAATTAACTAGCTATTTCATTACGATTTTTCATGGTCGGATCAACCTTCAAGATGAAGTTAGTTCGGAAGTATATTGTAGTAGATACGTCATCATTCATACTGAATAAGTGTCGAATGACTCTTTTATTTGACGACGATAAACTAGATGGTTAGATAGCTACCATCCAACTCATAAAGGTTCCAAGGGTAAAGTGGTCATCTAAGTACACATTGCATATCTGCAAACCAATTCATTTCAACGTGCTGTTATTATTGAAATGGCTTGATGTCTGCGATAAAAAGAAATATCACCATGACGTGTCAATTATATGTGACGTCGTTTCATTTGCGTGGTTTTCAATTAACTTTGAAAGGTTATCTGTGGGATAGGGGCATATATGGATGGGAAGGGGCGTATGAAGCTAATATTCTGCATGAAGAACGAACAATAGGAGATACTCGTAGGTGGGAACAGCGAAAACCTCGTTTAGCTCTCGAGGACAAACCGCGTGAAATTAAATTCAAAATTTTCCAATCGAAACTCCCAATTTATTTTTCTCCGATTGTCGCCACGTCTGGGACTATGAGAACGTCATAAAAAAGGGGGTTCTGGTAGTGTTGGTCGGGGAGGTTACAGGAGGTTATACTTCCCGTCTGTAATGGGAAGGCTTTTTTTCAACTGGGATGTGATTGAAATTATTTTCAACTTGATTGGGCCTTCGGTTTCGTGTTCAATTGCTCTTTATAAATATGTCAACTACAGGGGCATGTTGACGCTTCAACTCTCAATTCGGTCCTTAAACTTGAATTTTCTGTGTACTTATTTATTTGTTTTGTATGTATGTTGTATGTTTGGTCGGGATGTCAAACAGGTCGCTAGGTGAAAATATTAGGGTTGAGAACCAACTCGGAAGGTTTGTTGGAGAAGGCGAACTCCATTTCACCAAGTTGTATGGCCATGACAGGATCACTAATATAACGGCGGTCTCAACCGTACAAACTTCGTTTTGTGCAGATTGATTTCCTAACTAAGAGATCATTGCAAGAAACCACCATCACTCGGGTTCGAGGCACATCACATCTCCCTTTCAGCTTTGGAGTTTTACCTCACATTCTTACCGTGTAGAAATATTTCCTATAAGAATCATTCCGGTGCGGGCGTATATCCCAACCCTACCCCTCTTTGGATGTAGTTATAAATCAGTGTCGCAATGCAAGATGTAAAGAGCCCAAGAAGAAGAAGAATTAGCCGATTTACGCTAGTTTCTCCGTTCCCCTGTACATTCATTGGGATTTTACCGAATAATGCGCTGCAGTAGTCCACAATCCTCGTTGAAGGATTCCATCTTCTCAACTAGGAAATGCCGCACAAAGCTTTAATTAGGTACTAGAATTACCTCCTGGGCTATTCTGCTGGAAGGGAGCCATTTTGAATCTTTCACAGAAAAAGAAAACGGCGCAGGTTAGGGAAAACAGCTTGAAGATCACCGATGTCGAAACATAGGCCATTTCTTCCGTGTCCTTCATCGATGTCGAGAGCCTGGGAATTCGTATGATACATCCACTGAATCACTGTTATATTGGTTACTGATTTGAGTTTCGTAGCGGTACCGACGTCTCACGACTTTCCACCACTCCACAGGACTGTCCTTGTTTTAAATCAGGACCAAAAAAGAACGGCTGTAATTTACGTTAACCGGTAGTTAACATAATTCGCTAATTATTAAAAATACGATGGACCGATTAGAAAACCGTTGGGCTGTGAAATGAGACCGCGGCGCCTTCGAAAAATATATAATTGTGACTGCCCTGGGGGGAGGCCCTGTTTGAGAGCGACTCAAATGTTAAAATATTCACAACAATTTCTAGTAAAAAAAATAAAAATAAATAAGAAAAAGAAACCTTCCGAAGAGAAGAAGAAACCTGATTCAAGGCGTAATTGTGGGGTTTCTGGTATTCTAATGCCGACAAAATGGGGCCCGCTTGGGCGAGGGAGGTCGAATTAGAAATAAAGAAGAAACGACGAACAATAATGAAGTAGTAGTATTGATAATGAGTTGGTGTTTGTTCGGACTGGTTTGTATAATCGAAGAAGTAGCATCGGGTTTATTGAGATTGCAGTTCGTATCCGGTGTTGTTGGTTTGTCTTCATGCTTTGTTTGTTCGTGAATATTCCAGATTTCGTTTGTCTTGTCCTTCGCTGTATCTTCACATCTTCATTCGTAGGTGAACAGGGATGGCGATGGAGAGTCGCTTCATTTACTGGGTGTAGCGTCCCCGTACCTGTTCGTGGATGTTACATGGAGTTTACTGATTTGAAGGTTGAATTAAATTAATTACTTTCCGCACGAACCGAAATCACCATCATTTCATGCAGTGCAGTTATAAATATACTTGCATGATGTTACTGTACAAGGCCGAAGTGCGGTACAACTTCGAGATTTACAAGTGAATCATAGGATTTCCCAAATCCCAATAGCACCGGTATTTGCATTTATAATCCTGTGACCAAAATGACATAAAAATTGGTCTTTTTTGGTTATTCAGCGATAAATCCTTCAAAATCGAATAATCTTCGCTACTGCTTCGCAGGCTTATTTCAAGTATCATAAATTTCATTAAAATATTAATTGGGTGATTTGTTTGAAATAATTGTCTCCTTGAATTGCGAAAGTAAACAAAAATAAAAATAGTTGATGTACCTAGGTATGTACTATTCAAAATTATCATTCCTTTAAACTTTTTTAATCATTTTTTACGAAAATTATTCAGAATACAGTAACATAATATTCATTTTAAAAAATAAAAAAAATGAATGAAAAAGGTAAATTTAGGTGCCTATTTCTCATAATTTTCATTTCTTTCAACTGAGAGCTGCTGGAAAGTCTTGACATTTGCCAATATCGATTGGTAAAACTCCGATTTCGGTTTATATTATTCAAAACTGTCGTACTTTTACCTAAGCTCTGTGTAGTCTTAAGGTTGACTGGTAAAACTCCGGTTTTACGGTTCATTACTGAGTTTTGCCAATAACTTCGGTGAAACCTGCGGTTTGCTGGTAACAGAAACTAATACGGTGCTGAGGCGCATAATGTATGTAATCAAACTAAGGTGCCTGTGAGATATGACAAACGATTTGAGAGTAGGTAGATGTCCTAGTTAACAAGTTTTCCATCGTTGCCTTCCTTGACAGTTGAGATGAGTTCAAACTTGGATCAGAAATAATGCTTTGATAGTTTCTTGTGAATTTCATTGGAATCGTACTGCAACTTTCGTCCGCGCATTTGCGCAACTTGTATTGCTTCTAACTACGCGAAAAATAGTCATAGACAGCTGAAATTTCGAGGGTACAGGCGGGTTTGATCGCAGATTATCCCGTTTCAAAAATCATGTAAATAGTTCCGTCTGCGCATGCGCAAACGTGAAATACTTGAAACGCCCATAACTACCTTAAATATCCTTGAAATGAGTTCAGATTTGGAGGGTCGATCAGGAATAATACTTTGATAGTTTCTTGTGAATTTCATTGGAATAGTATACTGTAACTTTCGTCCACGCATGCGCGACCTTGAGATGTTGACTGTTCCCTTGGAATGCTTCGAACTACGCGAAAGGTAGTCGTAGACAGCTGAAATGTTGAGGGTACAGGCGGGTTGGATCGCAGATGGTCCCATATCAAAATGAACCTACCCAACTGCCTACTGCCTACTGAAATTGGGAGCCGTTTTTTATATAATATTTTTGTTGTTGACAAAAATGGATTTATGTGTTTTGTTGGCAGGGTTCTTGCAAGAATCGATGAGTCCAAGGCGTTTACTGTATCAGCAGAAGAGTCTCGTGATAGAAATGTCATATAAATATACAATATGTGAGTTCTGGCTGAATTAAAAGTAGGTACCTACCTATTTGGTTGGAAAAATTCCCGCAGTTGAATTTCACTTTTGTTTTGTTAGGAAGGAGTTTCTCAACCCCCGTCGATGGCTTTGGCCAAGACGGTAAAACGTGCTTTTGGTTAATTTAGCGTGTTTCAATAAAGCATCTTTTATCTGTCTATCTATCTATCTGTATCTATATATCTATCTATCTATGAGGAAAGGTGAAAGATCACCGAATATCGATTCCTCCGCCGAACTCCTCCACCTGAGCTCCTTCAATCTGTAATCATCTGTGAATGTGGAGTTTCATCGAATTTCCAAATGATCGAACACAACATTTCTCCGAACGAGCCGGCCGAGAGAAACCACGATCATTAAAATACAAACTGGAAACTGACTCAACGTTATTTAATCCAACTCAATTACTAATACGCACCGACTCCAACCCACTCCTACTTGTATAGTTACTCAAACGTAATTTGTTTTTCGAAAAGAAACTTTCACGCAGCGAGGCCATAATAAGCCAGCCATCATTAATATAAGTAAATAAATAGGCGTCGTAATAATATTTCGAGAAGGAGGGGGAAGAACTTGACAGCAAGAATAATGGAAGCCCCTCATCTCGGAACAAAAGCAATTGACGAGTCGGCATTAATTTTCCATACGTTCCCCCGTCTAAGTCACTTCAGGGAGTTCATTACCATCTTCTCTTTTGAATAAAACCTGAGTTGTTGTTGTATTGTTGTTATTTCTGTTCTTATTGTTGTTGGGATTCTATAATTAATTTGACTATTCGATTATCGTTGAGCCGTGGGAGTGCGTTGCTTTGTATGACGATATTGATGGGATGGTCAATTAATTAATACTCGTAGTATAAAATGTATCTGTATTTCCGCATTTTGGTTTATTATTTTCAACAATGAACCTTTGGAATCGATCATGAAAAAAAAAAGTTTTAACCCCCGCTCAAAATTTGATGGTTTCCGTTTCAAGGTATACGCAATAAAAATTTTCTGTCCGTACGCCATACTTCGCACTTTTCTTAGTTATATGAACCAAAATTGACGAAATTTGGTGTGTAGTTCCCGTTTGGGGTCTAGTTGGTCCTCGAAGCTCGGCGTTACTGTCAGTCAACCCTAAGGGGTGAAAAATAGGGGTTGAAATCTCCAGGACGCCGTTATCTCGAATTTTTTTACGATTTCAAATAGTTCTCGAACTTCGGAGTTTTTTAAGACCACCCGGAGCATTGTACGTCCAGCCGTTCGTTCACAGTGACGCCCAGAAATTTGCACCGACATTTTCAACAGCAGGGTGAATGAAATTGTTTACATTCAGCCCAAATATCATCACTAGGGACGCGCTAATAATCGGGAAGTGGCCCGAGATCATCATTGCTAGGAAGCACCTGATTATATTCACAGAGTATGAAGTCGAGTTGGTTGTTCTGTGATTTTATTTCATTTGAAAAATTATGGCTCTTTTGGAGTTTGTTGGTAGGAAGTGAAACTTGAACAAACGTTGAAGTATTATAAATTATAACACAATGGTGAATTATTACACGACGATTCATTATACTATCTACGTAAAAGGGGCGCCTATACAGGTAAATTATTACACAACGATTTATTGTTTCCCTAATGCTTCATGAATAACTACAAAATAATGAATGATTGAATTATTGAATCTCGCGCATTTGTAGGAAACTTTAATTCCGGGGCCGGATCCAGTACTCGATTTAGGGCGTTTCTTGGGGGGGGGTATTGAATACAGAAAACAGTGATCTACGCAGAAGGGGCATCTATACAGGTGAATAATAAACCTTTGTGTGATAATTTGCAGCGTTTTTCATAACGAATAAGTTGCCTCAAGATCAGAGATCAATGTCTGCTGGGTGATAAGAAGTCAAATGTTCTTGCGACGTTCACAAATGTACGGACAAGAAGTACATATTATTGAAATGTGTTGGTCCTTACTTGTTCTCTATTTAGGTCTATTTTTCCAAGTCATCGATTTGGAAAATGGTACATTTGGTTTGGAAACTCATTAGTTTGTTCTGGAAAATCGTTAAATAAATTTGGAAGACCGGTAATGCAATTTGGAAATGCTGTATTTGTCATTATAAATGCCCCTTCTGAGTGGATCACTGTTTTCGGTGGTCGATACCTACCCTCGTGCTCCCCCCAGGAAAGCCCTAAATCGAGCACTGAGCTAGCCGGGCGATTACAGTTTCATAAACACGCGGGGATTCAATAATTATATCATTAATGGAGTATTTGCACGTATTTATTTATTTTATCTTTCATTTTTTATTTATTTTATTTTATTTTTTCAATGAAAATAGGTTAAGACGAAAGTAGATAGGCAACAAATTGGGTAGCAATACATAAGCGAGTCATTAGAAGGGATTGGAGCGTATGGGTACTTTGCGTGCTTACCAATATTTGAATTGTACCCAAATTGTCTACAAAAAATGGCAGATTTCTGTACACCAGGAGGACTCCTTGTTAAATTCGGTAAAACAAAAGATTTACCGATTGCCCAACGAGCCCGGTAATGGTTTTGAGAAATTGGCCCGTCTCCCTATTGATGTTAAAATGCGCAATTACTGCCCCCCTCTGAATTCCCGGGGCGATACTGCCCCCTCCCTCGTCCTATAACAAGCCTTCACGTGCCGTTTCATTTGCCATATTCTAAACGTTTATAATTGGACGTGAAAAGGTGGCATATCCCGCTTTTAACTACCTGTATAGCTCACCCCGTATGTTTCCCGGCTAATTACGTAGATATCCTTTCTTCTTTGAATGGGAAGTTGGAAAAAGCCTCATATTGTTCTATACCTTTCATTATATTCTGTGTACATTAACCCTTCAGTCCAGTCCTCATGTCTGTTCTGTATGCGATGACATTGAAATGCTCTGAACTATGTACCAAAGAAGAATTCTGTGGGATATTGGTGGGGGGGGGGGGGGGGTCAGAATCGTTGTGACAAATCGTGCGCAAATGAAGTGGGTAGTTGGGCACTGGCTCGACATTTCTCCATTTTAGTTCCCTTGTTCCCACGGAGGTTGAAGCAGTAGCGCGTTCTCGACATTTAACGTCTTGTCTGCAGCTACGGCATTGCATTGTGGCGTATGTAGAACTTCATAACGTTTAATCGTTGCGACCAAACTTTATATAAACGCTTGTGATCTCTGAGGATCCGGCAGAGCTTTTCACGGCGTCTGAACAACCCCGCACATCTTTCGGCACATCACTTGCCAGAGCAGTAACTCCCCCGAGGAAAGCCCTAAATCGAGTACTCGAGCCGGCCCCGGAATTAAAGTTTCCTACAAATGCGACGGATTCAATAATTCAATCATTAATTATTTTGTAGTTATTCATGAAGCATAACGCAACCATACCGTTGTGTAATAATTTACCTGTATAGGTGCCCCTTCTACGTAGATAGTGTAATGAACCGTTGTGAAATAATTTACCTTTGAATGATAATTTACCGTTGTGTAATAACTTGCCCATCAATAATACATCATTGGTTGTTCAAGTCGCAAAAGTGCCTATCAACAAACTCCAGCCCCTTCTACGTAGATGGTATAATGAACATTTGTGTAATAATTTACCGTTGTGTAACAATTTACCCATTAATATTACTTCAACGTTTGTTCAAGATGCAGAAGTACCTACCAACAAACTCCAGCCCCAGGGCTACGTAGATAGTATAATGAACCTTCGTGTAATAATTAGGTACCCGTTGTGTTATAATTTATAATACTTCGTTTGTTCATGTTTCACTACCTGTCAACAAAATCCAAAGAGCCATCATTTTTCAAATGAAATAAAATCACAGCCAACAACCAACAACCAACAACCAACAACAACCAACTCGACTTCATACTCCGTTAATATAATCAGTTGCTGCCTAGCAATGATGATCTCGGGCCAATTCCCGATTGTTAGCGCGTCCCTAGTGATGAATGTATACAATTTCATGAATGTACACAATTGGGCTAAATGTATACAATTTCATTTACCCTTCTGTTGAAATAGATACATACATAATACATAATACATTACTGTTTTCTGTGGTCAATACCCTCGAGCTCCCCCCAGGAAAGCCCTAAATGGAGTACTGGAGCTGGCCCGGGAATTAACGTTTCATACAAACGCGCGGGATTCAATAATTCAATCATTAATTATTTGTAGTTATTCATGAAGCATAAGGTAAATAATAAACCGTTGTGTAATAATTTACTGTTGTGTAGTAATTTCCCAAATAACACTTCAACGGTTGTTCATGTTGCAAAAGTGCCTATCAACAAAATCTAAAGCCATCATTTTTCAAATGAAATAATATCACAGAACAACCAACTCGACTTCATACAGCCATCCGTGATTATAATCAGGTGATCCCTAGTGATGATATCCGGGCCAAATTTGCACCGTCTCATTCACGATCATGTTGACGAAGCCCGATTTTTCGCCCCTTAGAGATGACTGACTCCGAACGGGACCTATAAACCAAATTTCATCAATTTTGTTCATGGTAACTGAGAAAAGTGCTGCGTATGGCGGACAGACAGACATGTTGGTTTATTATTCTGTGAATAATACACCTATGTATTCGGTCAGGAAAAATTTTTTATAACACCCCCTCAAAATTTTTTCTTTTCCGTTTCAAGGTGCGTAGATTCCAAAAATGCAATGTCCGTCCGCCGTACGCCGTCCACCGTATCACGTGTACCGGCTTCATTTTTGGTCTAAAAAAGTCGTTCTTTCGTACACATGCTCCATTTGGGCCCTAGTTGTGTCCCGAAACTTTTCAGCCCGATCGGAATATAACGAGGGGTGTTATGAGTGAAAATGTGTGTAACAATAGGTACGTTTTGTGTTTTAGTAACATGTTAGTAACATGTGCTTTTGAGGTATCGTTTTCCATGTTTTTGTGGACGAGAAGACCGAATATGAAGTCGATTTTGACCAAAAAGTGGAAAATCGAGGTTCTACAAAATGTTCAGCTCCCAAAATTGCTTTTTTATGAGCCAAAAACCTGGGAAATCGTCTGGAATCACCATCAATTTGTATAATTACACTAGAAGAAGTGACAACACGCGGATCATGACGATTAAATGGCACTACCAATGATCAAAGATAATTTGAAAAAAGAAGGAGCCTATCTAATTCGTGTTTTAGGGGCCAAAAATGGTTGAAACCATCAGCAATACCTATTTCAATTATTGCACATGAAAGAAAAAATAAATGAACAGCCACCATACGCGACAGATCCAGCCGTTCTACATACGTCATGCCCCCACAAATTACCTCCGCAATGATCCGGTGTTGCGCATGCAGGTTTAAATCAACCGGCTGGCTGGATCGAGTGATGCCGTAGACATTGACATCTTCTCCAACTCTCCTAATTTTTTGAAAAAACGAGTGTGTGAGCTGGACGTAGAATAGGGTTTTTTTCCCGTCCTTGCTGTGTTATATTTGTTTTTTTCATTATTTAGGTGTTCACCATTTGTTACCACTGCATGTAATTTAAAGTCTGTTTTTATATACAGGTCAGTTATTTATATAATTTAAGTACTGTTGACTGTTTGATTTTACGTGTATGAATAAGTAGTTTTTGTCATTTAATTTGTATTGAAATTGGGCATTTGCCCGTGCAATTTACAACAAATAAATAAATAAACATTTCTCAGGTATGTCCAATAAAATAATAAACCCATGTAACAAGGACTTTGCAGCGTTTTTTATTGCATTTTCGGATTATACCTACCTTGAAACGTAAACCATAAAATTTTGGAGAGTGGAGGGGGGGTTCGGTTTTTTTTTCATGTTCGATTCCGTAAGGTTCATTATTGAAAATAATAAACCAAAATTTTGAGACCACCCGGAGAATTGTACGAACAGCCGTTCGTTTGCACCTAAAATCTTCGTCAACATGATCGTGAATCAAACGGTATGAATCCAGCCCAGATATCATCACTAGGGAGCACCTGATTGTAATCACGGATGGCTGTAGTTTGCGGTTCCTCTCGTACTATCTCATTTAATGATATATAATATATCGACGATATTAGATAATAATATTATTAGTATTCTGAACTATGTTTATCAGAGTTATGGTTTTATTGATAACTAGCTGTGTACCCGCGCTTCGCAACGGTAGAACAGACACCCCCTTTAGGACAGGCCCCACTCATAACAGTTTTATGATATATTATACTATTTGAACCGACGCGTGTTGCTGCGATTTAAATAAATGGAGCCAACGGTCATGTATTTTAATATGACTGTATCCCCCCCTCCTCAACTGATCAGAAACCTTCCCCAATGCCAACCCTAACTGCCTTTAACCCCCCCGTATCCTATGAACCCTCCCTACCTGGTTAGAAACATTCCTCAATGTTCACACAACAAATTCCCAAAGTTGCACTCCAATTGGTCAAGTAGTTTTGAAATTTCTGTAGACCCCCCCCCCCCCCCTCTCATAACCTGTACCCCCCTCCCACTAACATCCTGATTGAAGTACCACTTGAATGTACTCGTCGAGCTGAATCCAGAATCTAATTACAATCGGATTTACGTCCAACCGTTCAAAGTTATTATAAGCATAAACGTCCTCATAGAAGTGATTATTACACGTTTTTTAGTAGTATTTCATTCATAGCGTTTCAACGGATGGACAGATTCAAATGCGGATTTTTCATAAACCTTCCCAGATAAATTCTGCGTCAAATGGTACCAGCCGCAACTTTCTACGTTCAGCCGTTCTCAATTGATGCCGAGACAAACAAACAAACAAACAGACACTGTTTTATTATATGTATAGAATAGATAGATGTTGGCAGTTTGATGTATTTTAGTTGGTAGGTCCTCCCTCTAAATTGTACCGAGTGATTCGGTCTCTCGAATTTCGGTTGTGTGATTGGAAGGTTCTTCATTAAGTTTGAGATGTTGTTTGTAGGAATCGAAATATAACGCAGGAACGAAGTTGGACGGTGCTCAACGGCCGAATCAGATTCGGAGGTTCGGTAAATTGATTAAATTCGTATACTCGAGCGGAGGTTCGTCTGGTTGAGCGAATCCGATCAAAGGTATCGAGAAGGGAAAGGGGGCGATGGTTTGGGGGGGGGGGGGGGGGGTGGCTTGTGGGGGGCAAGCATGTGAGGTACTGTGAGGGGGGCGATGGACTGAGGAGGCGAAATGACTGAGATGTTCATACAGTTGTCGCTGGAAAACCTCGCACCGATCAGAGTGGCACCGCAAATTAAAAAACGCTGCAAAGTCCTTGTCACATGGTTTTATTATTCTATTGGACATACCTACAGAAATGTGGGCTGTTCATTTATTGTTTTTTTCATGTGCAATAATTGAAACAGCTATTTTTGATGGTTTCCACCAATTTTGGTCCCCAAAAACACGAATTGCGCTCCTTATGGTTCATCATTCTGTGAATAATACACCTATGTATTCGCTCAGCAAAAAATTGTTATAAAACCCCCTCAAATGTTGTTTCTTTTTTGTTTCAAGGTGCGTAGATCCCAAAAATGCAATTTCCGTCCGCCGTACGCCGTCCGCCGTATCACGTGTATCGGCTTCATTTTCGGTCTAAAAAAGTCGTTCTTTCACACAGGCTCCATTTGGGCCCTAGTTGTGTCCCGAAACTTTTCAGCCCGATCGGAATATACCCAGGGGTGTTATGAGTGAAAATGTATATAAAAATAGGTACTTTTTGAGTTTTAGTAACATGTTAGTAACATGAGCTTTGACGTATCGTTTTCCATGTTTTTGGGGACAAGAAGGCCGAATATGAAGTCGATTTTGACCAAAGAGTGGAAAATCGAGGTTCTACCAAATGTTCACCTCCCAAAATTGATTTTTTATGAGTCAAAAACCTGGGAAATCGTCTGAAATCACCATCAATTTGTATAATAACACTGGAAGTAGTATCAACACGTGGATCAAGACGATTAAATGGCACAACCAATAATCGATGGTAATTTGGAAAAAAAAAGGCGCATACCTAGTTCGTGTTTTGGAGGCCAAAAATGGTGAAAACCAGCAGAAATAACTATTTCAATTATTTCACGTGAAATAAAAAATAAATGAACAGCCAATATTTCTGTAGGTATGTCCAATAGAATAATAAACCCATGTGACAAAGACTTTGCAGCGTTTTGGAATCTACGCACCTTGAAACGGAAAAGAAAAAATTTTGAGGGGGTGTTATAAAAATTTTTTGCTGAGCGAATACATAGGTGTATTATTCTCAGAATAATAAACCAAAATGGGGTGGATTTGATGTGGTGGGGTGGTCGGTCGGAGTGAGGAGGTGAAATGACTGAGATGTTCCCGCGATCGTCGCTGCAAAATCTCGCACTTGACCCCCCAAGGGGCCCCCTCATAATCATATCGCCCCCCTCGCTCGTCTATCGCCCCCTTCGAAACCGCCAAGTCGATGGCGGGAGGTTCGGTTATTGCAACCCCCCCCCCCCCCCCTTCATTCGTATCAGTACCGTATTACGACTCCCTCCGCCCCTCGCTCTGTCTCGGTCTCTCTCAAGGTGAACGAGTGAGGGGGCTGACTGTGGCACTGAGAGCGTCGAGGGGTCTGAGGGAGACACAGTTTCCAGATTAGAAACTAAACCCTGCGTCATAGTTGTGCCACAAATCAGCGAATATACCTTTCATCATCCACCGAATCAATACCCCCCCATAATCTCCCTTAATCCCCCCCCCTACCCCTCATGCAGGTGGAGTCCTGTTTATAGTTGGTAAGTTGGGGGGGGGGGGGGGGGGGGTGTACGGTTTCAAACTATCCGGATTCACTGTTATTCCGCGCCGGCAAACATTCCGCGCATGTTGGTGAGCTTCCCGCCCTCGTCGTGCCGCAATTAGTTGCGTCGGTCCCCCCCCCCCCCCCCCCCCTTCAGCATTTGCCGCGCGGCACTTGAGCTACGGTGCAATTAATATCCTATCATCCCTCAATTAATAACGCACAAAGGAACTGGCTAAGTCAACTGGAAGGAACATGGGCTCACCTGCCTCTTCCTGTATTGAAAACTACTTCTCCATATTGCTGAATAATTACTGAGGCATCTTAGCCAGGATTCAATCAAAACATTTCGTCAGTTCAGTCAATTTCATCAACAACTGTCAAATCGAGGTGTGATGACTCGGATTTTGGTAGAGATGTGAGAGGTAAAACTTGACTGGGAGTAGAAGGTGAGTTTGAATGAGGAGGTGAGAGAGGAGTGTGAGTTCATATCCCCGTGGTGTTCACCTCCTTGGATGGGTCTATGGGATAGGTAAATATCCGCCGGTTTTCACCTCGTTGGATGTTCGGAAGAGAATTAGGGAGGATATTCATCTGGTTTTCACCACGTTGAATATCCGGGAAAATACTCCTACGGTTTTTACCAAGTTGGATATTGGGATCGGAAAATATCCGCCCGGTTTTCACCTCGTTGGATATTTGGAAGAGAAGTAGGGTGGATATTCATCTGGTTTTCACCAAGTTGGATATTGGAATAGGAAAATATCCGCCCGGTTTTCACCTCCTTGAATGGGTCTCTGGGATAGGTAAATATCCGCCTGGTTTTCACCTCGTTGGATATTTGGAAGAGAAGTAGGGAGGATATTTGTCCAGTTTTCACCACGTTGAATATCTGGGAAAATACTCCTACGGTTTTCTCCAAGTTGGATATTGGGATCGGAAAATATCCGCTCGGTTTTCACCTCATTGGATGGGTCTCTGGGATAGGTAAATATCCGCCTGGTTTTCACCTTGTTGGATATTTGGAAGAGAAGTAGGGAGGATATTTGTCCAGTTTTCACCATGTTGAATATCAGGGAAAACACTCGTCCGGTTTTCACCAAGTTGAGTATTGAAAGGAGTTCTCCCCCGGTTTTCACCATGTTGGATATTGGGATAGGAAAATATCCACCCGGTTTTCACTTCATTGGATTGGGTCTCTGGGATAGGTAAATATCCGCCTGGTTTTCACCTCGTTGGATATTCGGAAGAGAAGTAGGGAGGATATTCATCTGGTTTTCACCAAGTTGGATATTGGGATAGGAAAATATCCACCCGGTTTTCACTTCATTGGATTGGGTCTCTGGGATAGGTAAATATCCGCCTGGTTTTCACCTTGTTGGATATTTGGAAGAGAAGTAGGGAGGATATTTGTCCAGTTTTCACCATGTTGAATATCAGGGAAAACACTCGTCCGGTTTTCACCAAGTTGAGTATTGAAAGGAGTTCTCCCCCGGTTTTCACCATGTTGGATATTGGGATAGGAAAATATCCACCCGGTTTTCACTTCATTGGATTGGGTCTCTGGGATAGGTAAATATGCGCCCGGTTTTCACCTCATTGGATATTCGGAAGAGAAGTAGGGAGGATGTTCATCTGGTTTTCACCATGTTGAATATCAGGGAAAACACTCGTCCGGTTTTCACCAAGTTGAGTATTGAAAGGAGTTCTCCCCCGGTTTTCACCGTGTTGGATATTGGGATAGGAAAATATCCGCCCGGTTTTCACTTCATTGGATGGGTCTCTGGGATAGGTAAATATCCGCCTGGTTTTCACCTCGTTGGATATTCGGAAGAGAAGTAGGGAGGATATTCATCTGGTTTTCACCAAGTTGGATATTGGGATAGGAAAATATCTGCGCGGTTTTCACCTCCTTGGATGGGTCTCAGGGAAAGGTAAATATGCGCCCGGTGTTCACCTCATTGGATATTTGGAAGAGAGGTAGGGAGGATATTCGTCTGGTTTTCACCATGTTGAATATCCGGGAAAATACTCGTCCAGTTTTCACCATGTTGAGTATTGAAAGGAAATCTTCACCGTGTTGAGAATGTAGGAGGAAGGAGAAGGGTTTGGTTGATAGTGAGGAGGTAAGGTTTGATGGAGAAAAATTGGATGAATGTCGAGGTGGGCAAGCCGGGCGCCTTATAAAGGCGCCACTACCAAGACCCTTGGGGGCCGTTCGAGGGAGACCTACCTGGGCCTCATCCCTTGCACTCGACTTCTCCTTAGTTTTTTTGGTAACAGTCTTAACTTATTTACAGGAGTGGTATATTATAAGGCTACCACGACACAAGGAATCAATTAAGTAATGCAGAATTATGGAAAGCCAAAACTGCGTTTTCTACATTGTTTAGGAGATCCAAGTACTAAAGAGGGGAAATGTGCTTTTCGAAATGATCGAAATTACTCTCTCATCAACCCAGGGAGTTTTTGGAGTAGAATAAGTGCACTTTTTGTTGCGAATTTTTAAAAATACGCTGTTTGATCTAAAATGTATTGTACATGAATTTTTTGAAAATTTTTCATGCTTTTCCATGTCAGAGCTTTCCGAATACATCCTGCCAATTAATTTATTAAATATACATTTTAAATAATCGAAATTGAATGCGAATTTTTCGATTTTTTTCCATTTTTTTAAATTTATATTTAGGTACTGATTTTATTAGTCTGCAATGCTATCTTACCTTGTACATAAATATTAACTTGGATTATAAAAATAAAATTCGAAATTTTGCCAACATGTTTGTGATATCAAACGAAACTGTGCATTTATGCATCATGTCCTTTTGAGATTTTCGAAGTAAAATCCGTTCTTGTTTTTCAGCAGTTCTTACCAATGTGCAGCAAGCGATTTTTCACCCAGTTTTTCCCACGAGAAAAAAAAAGAAGGATATTTAGGTGTATATGACCACTGGTGATTATCACATTTTGATGAGTTTCAGGCATTTTTATCGATATTCGCGTATATTTATATTTACTGGCTTTTGATTTTCGAAAATGCAACCCCAAAATCGTTCATTTCATAATCGATTCGATCCCTTCGATTCAGTTTTTCATCTCGATAGGAGATGCTTCTTCTTCTGATTTTTTTTTTCTTTTTTGGCTCATGTCCGACATCTACAGATGACAACTAAGCTGAGAACTTCCACAGTTCCACTCCACTCCACTGAATCACATTCGCTTTCTCTGTCAGTTATCAATGCTTTTGCGTCAAATTTTGCGCGTTTTGCGTTCGATCTGGTTCCGATGACAGATTTGTATTTGTAGTACCTACGTGCGTTTTGTCCTGTTTGCTGTTTGTGGATTGATCGGCGTCAACACACAGATAACCACCTACCTAGCTTCTAGTCAATAGCTTCTCCATTCAAGTACCTAGGTACTTGACAGGTCATTGTTTTGTTGTATTTTAGTTTACTATATTTTCGGAACACATGAATTCAGTGGCTAATTTGCAGTAGAAATTGTCAACGTTGTCGTACGACGATAGAGTGTTGATTAAAAGAGATAAGCTCTGCTGAATATCAGTCAATCAGTAAATAAGGGAAGTGGGTTTGTGGTGAATGGAATGGATGCCTGGGAATGGGCGAGGTTGTGATGGAACGTGAGGTATCGAATGACGTGCTCGGAAGGTTTCCACCATACTGGTTATAGCCGAAGCCTTCACCAGGCAGGTTACACCACTCTACGAGATCTTTTCTGGAGAGTGAAGGAGGTGCTCGTAAGGTTCCACCATGCTGGTTATACCATGAAGGCCTCACCAGGCAGGTTCCACCACTCTACGAGACGAACTAAATCACTCGTGAAGACATCGTGGAAACCCATTTCAAAGAAAAACGGAGTTATTGAAAAAATAGTATATTTCCACTAATACACGAAAAACGCAAAAAACACTTTTATTAACGCACAATAACTTATTGTGTGTTACTGACGATGGTTTAATCACCGAAACCGGTGTAACAGTGTTTTTTGCGTTTTTCGTGTGTTAGTGGAAATATACTATTTTTTCAATAACTCCGTTTTTCTTTACTCTACGAGATCTTTTTGAGGGAGAAGGAAGGTAGGGAGAGAGAGAGGTCATCGACTTGAGGTGAATGCCTAGAATGAAGAAGGCTGGGCAGGAGCACTGGGTTTATAGGGCTCTTTCCACCCTCCTCTGGCCCTCCCACAGTCATGAGGGACTGTTGGGGGGAGCTGGCTGTGAACGTTCTCCGTGTCAAGTAGACCCCTTCCTTCAACTTGGTTTATTGAGTGTAATCTGATAGTACCTACTGGTTTGAGTGGTATACCGTGGGTACCACGACAGTGTTGTTGCCTTGGGGTGTTTTGTAGACATATCGTTTGGTTTTGTGTTCTGGTCTGGTGCCACACCTTTTTCAGACCCCACGCACTGCTACTGTCTGAAATACAATCCCCCATGACAATCCAATTATAGAGCCAATTTCAGTCTGCCTTTCATATTTGCGCAATCGTTCCTGCCGCATTACTGACAATATTCATATTATATTCCGCTCATACATTTGGTCGGGGCTGACGCAGATGAGTAGGTACGTCTGCAGAGCCACCAGTTGGTAGCCCTTACACCTTGTTGGCAGCTGAAACCCTCGCACTTCGAGATTCAAATTCCAAACAGACCCCGTCCCAGGGTCTCAGGGCGTCCTGTCCTCTCCCTTTGAGAATGCAGCGCGAGACATTTCCCAGACGGTCCGAGCAGCCTTCCAGCCTTCGGCTACATCCTCGGAATATTTTTGAATCCCATTGAATCCCCCCTTTTCCCTTCATCTCGACATATCATTACTCCCGGGAATCGGTAATATCCCTTACATAGTAATCTTGAAGAATAAAGAAAACCGAAAGGATCCCTTGTACATATCCACATCCACACAACACAGCTCATACCGAATTCCTAATTATGTGCCGTATCAAGAGGGAAAAGAAGCGAAATTCTTTACAATGCGTCGCTCCAAGATCGAACCCATTTTATTATTCAACGAGTTATTCTGTTTTCTCATTATTTTATTAATGAAGTACCCTTTCCGCCCCTCCCTTCAACCTCTTGACGTCCTTTGAATCACAAATCAGGGATTTCAGGTCTTAGTTAATGTATGGCGGATGGCAGGGGGTCCACAGTGCAGATTTCCAAGTTTGTACCTCCAGTCGTAAGCTCCTAAAATGGTTCATTTGTGCAGCGTGAAGTGAGCGAGTTTTTGAAGTAATGAACGAAGCAGTTTTTATCAGTAACGAGTAACTATATTGTTTATCAGTGATAAGTGATTTGAAGCATTTCATAGGTTAAGGTATAATTGATGGGTAGGTCTGCAGTTTTTAGTATAGTATTTTTTGTAGGTATTACGCTTCAGGAAACATATTTACGTTTTGGAGAATTAACCCCCCCCCCCCTCCATCCGTCTCATTTTTCATGTTATGACGATGAGAGTTGGAATTTTATGAAGTTGACAGCGAATATAGAAATGGAACTGATGTTTTTCTAATTATCTAAGACACACCGCTCTTGAACACCAAGTTTGTTTCCTCAAAAATAATAGACCTTAAAAGAGTAGTCTTGGATTGTGAATGTAGGAAACCTTGATTTCACTAAATTCAATATTAAATTCAATTTTATTGTTTTAAGGCACAACTTACACAATATGGAGTTCATTCAACCTACTTACTCCAGCAACAGCAGGGTAAAATGTCTACATTACTCATTCGATAAACCAAGTTTGAAAAAATCTTCTAAATATAAATACTGCACTTTTATAATTTTTATAAATTTTTCTTTATCCTAATTGAAATGAACTGTATGATAAGTTTATTAATAATAATATTATTAATAATAGGTATGTTTAACGTTCTTGACCACTCAGTATGAATATCGTTGGTAGGATTCTTAAGGGTTGGTCACTTAATCAGAAGATCCACTATTACGTCGTTTCGATTTATTTATAAATCCTCTTCAGGGCTGTAATGATTCGAACTATTTTACTCAGAAAACATTGACTCATACGGACTTTTTAGTAAATGCTGAAAAAAATTACCTTAGTTGATACATCTTGGTAGTGAAAAGAGTGCTTGCATGGTGCAGTGCTTGCAGTGCTTACATTGTTATGGTGAGTATATATTATGTTTGAATGTGTGTATATGTTCTTTGATATGGTGAGTATATGTGAGTATATGTGAGGTGAGTATATATCGAAACGTCGGCATAGTGAATATTTTGATTAAGTGACCAACCTTCAAGAATCCTACCAACAATGTTAATAATACGTTGACGATATTGTTTCACTACAAAAATCTCGCGTATAATATCGCATTTAGTGGTTGGTTGGGTGTTGTGCAGCATGAAATGAGCGAATTTTCGAAATAACGAAACAGCATTTTTGACAGCCGTCCTAGAAACACAGACTGGGGAGTTCAGGTCTGTTGTTTGTCGGGGGTTCGATAATGCAGATTCCCAAGTTTGAGGCCCCTTCAAGTAATTCTTTAGTCTTGGATTGTGAATGTAGGAAAACATAGCTTCATAACAGAACCTCATATAAAAATTTTAGTGAATCTGAATATGGTAGCGAATATTTTGATTTATTCGTTTACTTGTAAGTACAGTTACCTAACGTTTAGTGCCAACAATATGCTGATGTTTTTGATTACCCAAAGTTATCCTTCTTCTCGAATATATTTTCAGAGCCCCCCCCCCCCCCCCCCCCGACCCACTCAACACTGTTTCAACACTTAAAAACAGCGTCAAACGGCGACTTGGTCGCAGTTATGCCTTGAAGGGAAAAGCCTTTTGGCTACGGTGGCGCTAAGAAATCACTGCCCATAAAATAGTTGTTGAAGACCTCCGTCGGCTCAGCGGCCCCCCCCCCCCCCGTACACTGTAAAAGCCGTTAAAAACTTGCATTACGACCTGCCGTAGGCCCAGACTTGGGTGGACTTGGAGCGGTTTTAAGAAAAATCTCGTCGAGAGATCTGGTAGCATTAGCAATGTTTAGATGAAAACTTTAGCTATTTTTTCTTTTTTTTAAAAGTATTCTGGTTTATTGTTTTCAATAATGAACCTTTGAAATAATCAAGCATGAAAAAAATTAAATAATTTGATGATTTTCATTTGAAGGTACGTAGAATCCGAACCATGAGCGGAAATTAATGAAATTTGGTTCGCTGGTCCCGTTTGGGGTCTATTTGGTCCGCAAAGCTCGGCGTTACTGTCTAAGAGGTGCCAAATAGGGGTTGACATTTCCAGAACGCCGTTACCTCAAAAACTGTCAACAGAACTTTTTTTTTACGTCTTTAAACTGATGTCGAACTAAAGGAATTTTTTGAGACCACCCTGAAGTAGGAGGACGTCCCCCTACTCCCGGAGCACCTACGTTCAGCTGTTCATTCACAGTGAGGCCCTGAAGTTTCGCTCCGTTAAACTTGAGTGTGAATGAAAATGATAACGATAATTATATCCAGCCCAGATATCATCGCTAGGGAACTGCTGATTACAATCACGGATGGCTGTATGAAATCCAGTCGGTTACTCCGTGATATTATTTCATTTGAAGAAAGATGGTTATTGACATGGATATGTCTTACCACTGGGGGTCAGCCAAATTTTGCGTGACGCATTTTTAAGAGTAAAAAACATAACGCTATTTAACATTTTACTAGGGTTTTCACTTAAAACCAACCCGTTGCTACGGGTTAGTAACTTCGTTAGTTTTCATCGCACGAAAATCGTTCTCCATTCGCTGGAAAGCTCTTGATTTATCTAGTATTTATCGTGTAGTTATATATTAATTTATTTAAAATTCATCGAGTTTTAAGCCAAGATATAAATAGGTATAAACAGTAGATCATGGATTTCTGTTGGGAAAAATTGCAGGAAATAAAGTGACCTATTTCATTTTCGAACGTGTTCTATTTTTACATTGGACATTTTTTACATGGGGAAAAATAAGACATGTCCATTTACCGATGTATCTGCATGTAGTGTACATACTCATACACTGTAGTGTACATACACTTAGTTTATACCGGGGAATAGTTCATTCAATCAATCAATCCAATCTTTCTTTATGTTTATGGCATCCTCCTTTTCAAAGAACAAATCAGCGTCAACTCCAAGATTTTTGATTTTGTTGATGGTTGGTTTTGGTTTCGTTGTTGATAGGTAGTTGTTATGACTTTGATTTTGTTTTTCGATTTTGTAATTTGAACAAATTTCGTTCATTTAATGAGTGAATTATTCTTGAATCCACCGCATATTTATGCAAACTGTAATTGCCCGCACTACCAAAGCTGACTTGGGCTTGAAGGTGGGGGGGGGGGGGGGGGGGATTGAAACGTGATATATTTCTACTAATTTGATCCATTTCTACCATCTCATCGTCAGGTTTGATGCTGACGAGGTTTTGATCACCGAAACCGGTATAACAGTATATTTTTTGTTTATTAGTAGAAATATACAGTCTTTAAATTTTTCGTTTGTTTTTAAATTGGTTTCCACGAGTTCATCGCGGGTGATTAGTTCGATCCAAATGAATGTGCCTCACCAGCTCGAATCATCAATTCCAAAACGAGCTGACAATACAACCTACGAAAAATTGTGTCCGTTAATTCAGCACACTTGTAGTAGCACTGGGTAGTTGTTCATTTTGGTTTATTATTCTGTGAATAATACACCTATGTATTCGCTCAGCTAAAAATTTTTATAACACCCCCTCAAAATTTTTTCTTTTTCGTTTCAAGGTGTGTAGATTCCAAAAACGCTGCAAAGTCCTTGTCACATGGGTTTATTATTCTATTGGACATACCTACAGAAATGTTGGCTGTTCATTTATTGTTTCTTTCATGCGTAATAATCGAAATAGCTATTTCTGATGGTTTCCTAATTTTGGCCCCTAAAACACAAATTAGGTACCCTCCTTTTTTTTTTAAACTATCTTTGATCATTGTTAGTGCCATTTAATCGTCTTGATCCACGTGTTGACACTTTTTTCCAGTGTTATTATACAAACTGATGGTGATTTCAGACGATTTCTCAGGTTTTTCACTCATAAAAAATCAATTTTGGGAGCTGAACATTTAGTAGAACTCAATTTTCCACTCTTTGGTCAAAACCGACTTCATATTCGGCCTTCCCGTCCCCAAAAACATGGAAAACGATATCTCAGAAGCTCTTATTACCAACATGTTGCTAAACCGCAAAAAGTACCTATTTTTACACACATTTTCACTCATAACACCCCTGGGGATATTCCTATCGGGCTGAAAAGTTTCGGGACACAACTAGGGCCCAAATGCAGCGTTTTTCAGAAACTTGCGGTGCGATGTCATGAAAAATCTACCGTTTGTATTTTTTTTTTTTTTTTCATGAAATACAAAAGAAACAGAAATAGAATTTGATAAAATTTAAATGATACGAACCCTTTCTCCTATCTCAAATGTTTGCGAATATAATCTCGGGACGCGTTAGGGAAACGAGAAGATTATCATTCGGAGGTGGAAGGGGCCTTCAGGATCAAGGATTAAGTTTCATTAATTCCCTACTCGAACCGCTTGCCCTCGGCGCCTGGTCTTGTATAATAATTAATGTTTATATTATTTCAACTTGGACCGGTGGGGCCTACCGACCGAAAATTTACCCTTCCTCGACCTCTGGAGGAGATCTCAAACTCCAGTTGTGGATTTTTATTATTTTTTTTCCTAATTAAAATGTGAAACTAATTTATTAAATAAACTCATTTTTCGAGTAGGGTCCGAGGGAGATAGAATAACTACGTTCGGTGTTTCCTTTCCAAGGTCCCTCTTTACAGAAGGGAAATTTTGTTTGAACTCTATGTTGGTGGAGGGGTGGCTTACGAAAAAAATA
This sequence comes from Leptopterna dolabrata, assembly GCA_954871275.1. Lineage (NCBI taxonomy): Eukaryota > Metazoa > Arthropoda > Insecta > Hemiptera > Miridae > Leptopterna > Leptopterna dolabrata. The sequence goes on from OX940985.1 coordinate 36,520,422, forward strand.
CTGTTGGGAGGGGAGGGAGGGGGCTAATTGGAAATGTGTCCATGAATATAAGTGAATGCAATGAAAAATCTTATAATGAGTAGGCTCGTTCTCCTGGTGACCAAATTGAAAATTAATCATAAAAATTAATTAATGAAAATATTTGGCCGACACTGGATCCTTTGATCCACAATTAACAAGCACAGTGGTTTTGTGGGTGTTAGTGGGGTTGGGAAGATGTGGGACAAACAGCTTTTGCTCCGTGTGGTTTTGAAAACTGCGGATGCGTTTGTTGAAGTGAAGGAGCTCGAGGAATACCTGTTTTGGGTGAATCCGAAAAAGTTTTTTGGAACACTATGAGAAAGGGCACGATAAGTCTCGCCACTACCTGTTTTCGATGCCAGTGGAAAATTGTTTGATGGCAGTGAATTTTCTGACGTTTTTGCCTGTCTCAAGATTTTTCAGTATGACGCATGTATGTTCTGACGCCTGCGGAAGGGAACAAGCATTTCCCGAAAGCGCTTACAGGCGAAAAAGAATTTTGAATACAAGTAATGACAAATTTGACTGCGTTATTTGAGCCTCCTTTACGTCAACGTACATTTTTTCCTATGCCCTGGGGGCCTATTCACTAAGTAAAGCTCTTTACCGTCCAAAAATCTCTTATGGCAAAATAGATTTTCATAGTAGGTGGCCATCTTGGCATTTTATATATTATATTGTATAATATTTTAAAAGAGATACTTAATTAGGTGTGTTTCTTTCTCATTTCTCGTTTGTTTGATAGTGATAACGTGTATCATCCTTGGCATTTTGTATATATATTTTAGAAGAGATACTTAATTAGGGGTCTTTCTTTCTCATTGCTCGTTTGTTTGATAGTGATATCGCTTATCATCCTTCGTTCATCCGCTAACCACATCGGTAATTTTGATCGTTTATCGTTAATTTTGATCGTGTATCTTTTTTCACCTCATAAAGTTAAGTCCATTAAAAGTATATAAATAATTATCGATTCATGAGTAAAAACGTCTAAGACGGTTGAGGTAGGTCCGTATCGAACATTGGGCGTTCATTACAGATATAGTGATACAAACATTATGCCACCTAATTTGACTTTTTCTGTTTATAATTGTGATTTCTTCCATGCCACTTAAACTTTTTTCCGATTCGTGAGAAAAAAAACGTCCAAATGGGTTGGAGTAGGTCACGGGAGCTATTCAGTAAAATAGACGAACACGGGAGACATCTGGAAGAGACTTTCTCTCGAGGGAGACTGTCTCTCCTGGGAGATTTTCAAAAGAGATAATTTATTTTCAGTAGATAATCTGTTGTAGTGAATGGGTCAGCTTAGGGGTCTGTTTCAACTTTCGAACAATAAATATCTGATTAATATGTTAATAACTCGATTTTTTGAATTAAAATTTAATTAATCTATTTAACTAAATTTAATTTACTTAATTTTTTGCAATTTGCCCAAATTGTCCACTCTCAAACTCGAATTTTCCCTTCTAAATCAAGCTTTCCCCTCGTGAATCTTAACTCTGCCCGCAGGACCCCCCCCCCCCCCCCCCCGGTCAGACCTTGAATCCGAGCTCGAGCTTCTGATTTATCTGATTACTATGGTTTATGTTTCTATTGCAATCAGTTTTTGTTCTATTAGTGCGTTGTTTCAATGGAAAACTGCAATGTATTCGTCATAATATTGATGGTATACGTAGAATTCCCCTTACTGGAGTTGTTCGTCGAAAGGCTTCTTATGTTACTTGGTCGTAGCTGATTTTATTTGCAGACCAGTCAACTGTTTTTTTTCTGTTTTTCCCCCCTAGTCTTGTTTTAGCGAATTTTCAAAGAAAATGAAGCTATTGCAATGGCTTCGAAATTTAAATAATATAAATTTTTGGAAATTTTCTTCATAGAAATCCGTTTCAGACCATTCTAAAACGATTCCTGAAATTTAACACTTTTTTATATGTATATATATATTTATATATATATGTGTCACTCCAGACGATAACTCTCGATAGAATTGAGATAAACAGCTCAAATTTGCACAAAAAATCTATCTTGGCAATCGAAAGGCTAAGTTCGAAGATGGGCGAAATTGGCCTACTCTAAGGAGGGTTTTGGCGCATTTAAAGTGCGCAAAAATTACCCAAAAATCCCCAAAATGTTATTTTCCAACAAGTGACCCCTCATTTTAAAGGTTTTTGCACGCTGAACACGATGGTGGAATCGGATTTTAGATATCTTGATCCGTTCTCAAATTAGAGCATTTAAAGTGCGCAAAAATTACCCAAAAATCCCCAAAATGTTATTTTCTAACAAGTGACCCCTCATTTTAAAGGTTTTTGCACGCTGAACACGATGGTGAAATCGGATTTTAGATATCTAAATCCGTTCTTAAATTAGAGCATTTAAAGTGCGCTAAAATTACCCAAAACTAGGATAATCTTTAAACTCTTACCCCCCCCCCCCCCCACCCCCTTAGAGTGGTCAGATTGAAAAATGTGAGAAGTATTAATTGAAGACGAGAGTTCGAAGCAAAAAAGGGGGAGGCAAACGATTAGTACAACTCCTTGAATTTCCCATTTGACATATAATTGTTATGATACCTTCATAGATAGACAAGTACCGGCCCACGTATTACTAGAAGGAAGACGACAGAAAAAATCTATTTCAAATTATTCAATTTAGGTACTAACAGTAGGAGGAAGAAGGTTAGGTAGGTATCTTATCAATTTATTATCAGTATCATACGAATATTTGATATTCAAAGGTAGGTAGGTACTTAACATGATAAAAATAATATCAATGAAGAAGGAAGGATCTACCTACCTAGTAGAGCAAATCTTGAACTGGTTTTAGATACCAGGCCTGAAATCGTAGTCAAGAGGAAAGGCCATTCAGAAGGAACAAGGAATCTACTCATAACAGTTTATAATTATTACGTAGGTAATTATATGAAATTAATACCTACGTACAAAATGATTGTGTAAAGAGTTCGTAGCAGTTAATAACAAATTATAACCACATGGATAAATTAGAAATCAAGGTAATAAAAAAATATTAGTAACAGGGGCATCTAGTAGGAATATACCTAATAATTATGTTCCAAAGCTACCAATAGGTACTGACCTTCTTTTGAAAAAATCACAATATTGGTAATTACCTACCGATCATGTGATTTTTTTAAACAATAAATTAACTAAATTTATGTATTATAAGGAACCTACTTAATACAATATTTTCCGTTGCCTACCTACTAGTTTTCTTGAGCTGACGGGAATTTAAAAAGGCATTCCTTCTTTGTGTTTCTGCATGGCGGCGGCATCCAAGCTTCCTTTTCTCTTTCATTCACTCGATCGCCTGATCCCGTTCTTTCGATTCCAATAATTCTCAAGCAGTTTCAGGTCCACTCAATGTTGAATACTAGAATAGAACAATATTTCAACGTAGCACCCACATGTTCTTCCAAGTGATCCTTCCAGAAACCACAACCTTCCTTCATAGTTTATTTCAAGATTGAGCCTGCATGAAAAACAACCTGCACTTGAAGCACTCATGATTTTCTATAACAACTCCTTTACCTACTGCACTCTCTTGAGTAGGTAAGTCAAAAGTCCTAACTACCCTATCCTACCTAATATGAACCCACAGCGATCAAATAAATAAGCACTTAGTACAATTACGTAATAAACAAACGGTAGAATCAGGATGGACAAAACGTACAAATTAAAATAAATACGAAGAGAATATACATAGAAAACCAAATTTTAGACCGAAGTTTTCCTTTATTCAAAACCATAGCCATTAATTCGAATATTTCTTTGAAAATTCGCTCATTAAGTCATGCTGCATGACTGGTTTTTTTTAAAATCAAATAAAGAGGTTGATTTTCACGTACGTTCTACACTACCTAATACCTAAAACTACCTAAAAGTAATTGGGCTTGTCTCGTACTATTGTAAATAAATAATGAAAAAAACACGGTCCGAATCCCACGTAACTTACCTACTACGAGTCTATTTTAAAACAAACCCGTGAGATGGAGACGCATTTTCATCAACATCGAGGTCAACAGTCGCGCTATCATCGAGATCATACGGAATTCTGTTACTGCATCCCATCAATTTGCCCTAATGAACGTTTCACGACCCGCTTCGAAATGAATTACCATAAGACGACCGCTCGCTTTTGTGAGTTTAAATTGGGACTGTTTCATTTGAAATAATATATCATTATCAAAGCTCCATTCCCTCACTCTCCCCCACATCGCTCACTCTTTCGTGATGGTCTCATGGTTGATAAGAGTTGAGTTTCGACCTTGACCAAAAATGAAAGGAATTCTATTTCTCGGAGGTCCATTCCGTTTTAAAAAGTAATGACAGCATCTGAATAAACAGTACGCACGTAGTTGTTGGTCGATACAACAACTAATATTATGGCCCCGTGTTACTTCTTATTATGATCACCTAAAATTTACTCGCATTTCCAGTTATATTATCTGCGTTTTCGGTTGGAAATCCGCTTTAGGAAATTAAAAAGAAAAACTGAGTTATTGAAAAAATAGTCTATTTCCACTAATACACGAAAAAACGCGAAAAACACTGTTATACCGGTTTCGGTGATCAAACCATCGCCAACAAACAATAAAAATCAGTTGTTGTTTTTTACTGGAAATAGACTATTTAATGGAAATAGACTATTTTTTCAATTGAAATGTGTTTCCACGATTTCGTCGTGAGTGATTTAGGAAATTATTTTGTAAGTAGGTAGGCACTCCTCGATTTTGATCGGTGATGTGGGTACTTGGTGGACAGTGCCAACTCTTCGGGTCTGTCGTAATAACATGAATAGGGCCGAATATTGGTGGAAGTATCATGCAGTCACCAGTGTACCAGTTCCCAACTACCTTAACTGTACATTTGTTTTCGGGGAAAGCTTTGCACGTGCGCAGACGAATCTTACACTCGGATTTTGTTTCCTCACTACCGGGAAAAGCCTTGGATTCGTGATTGAGTAAAAAAATAATTTATGTCCTCCAAATTGGAAATTTCCACTACCATTTTGCGTTTCAGACGTCGGGGAACAGTTTTGGTTCCGTGTCTGTCTGTCTGTAGTAATTCCTTCTAACGCCAATAACTAGGTACCCGAAATAATTGTCGAAATGGGCTGAAATTTGGTGGGTAGATGCGGGTTGGGTCACAGGTGGTCCTTACAAAGATCATTGAAAAAGTACTGTAACTTTCGTTTGCGCATGCGGAAACTTGAAATACTTGAATCGCCCATAACATCCCTAAATATCATTGAAATGAGTTCAAGCTTGGAGGAACAGGAATAGTAGTTTGATAGTTCTGAATGAATTTCATTGGAATCGTAATGTAACTTTCGTCTGCGCATGCGCGAACATGAAATCCTTTTCCTTATAACGCTTCTAACTACGCGAAAAATAGTCGTAGAGAGCTGAAATGTTGAGGGTACACGCGGGTTGGATCGCCGATGGTCCCGTACCAAAACGAACCTACCCAACTACTCTATACGTTCTTGTGATTCAAGTGAGGAAGCTATACTGCTTACTCGAATTGGCAGAAGTTTTTGATGACTTCGCGTGTGAAGTTCAACCCGCACCTACCTACTTTATTCATCTCACTGATACTCCTCTCGTGTATCTCTACTCACTGCGCAAGCTTCAGGTCTGAGCCTAACACTTCACCGAAGATTTAAATGCTAAAATATTATGAATCCATGTTTTTTCGCTTTACACGCTGAGCAAATTTCCAATCATTTTTAGGCAGTTCGGTCATCGCAATTTGCATTCAAAGTCCTAGGTACCTATTCACTTTAAAAATGTGTTCCTGTTTTTGTGATTTTACATAGGTAACTCAAATTTTAAGGGATTTCTACATTTTTAAAAAACTCTATTTTTAGGCGGGTGCCTATTCAGGATATTGGAGGTAGCAGAATGTAGTGGAACATTCACGGAAGGAGAATAAGTGCCAAGTAAATTGTCAACGACGTTTGCAATATATATGATGTCATATATCAAAAGCTTTCTCTCTTCACATCCTTCTTCTCCGACAAGAAAAAGTGTGTTTATACCGCCTAACCTCAAAGACCTGTAATTTAAACTTTTAAATCATAATACCCGTTGATTCATTACCCGTATTTATATTTGAAATCTGCAGTGAGATATTGCAGAGGCCTCAGGCGGGATATACGGGTAGCTCTGGAGTGATTTATTCAATAAACAGAAAGAAAAACCGCGCAGAAATATTCTATTTGGAGCACCACCTCGAGAGACCCCATCTAATTCTCGAGAGGAATCCAAAAATAGAAGCTAACATTCGGTCATATCGAGTTTTGCAGCCTGCACTTACCACTTAGCTTCATCTTCGAGCGTCTTTTTTTCCCTCTCTTTTTTCTGAGAGACGCCCTTCAAAAGCTAGTGTTTTAAAATAGGGGTGCCCCAATATTTTTCAATTGGTGGGGGGGGGGGGGGGGATCTGAAACCTAGAAAGTAGCATTTTGCAGAGAATGGCCGTTTCATGTCAGAAAAAGTCCACACTGTTTTGATCGGATCACCTTGCAAGGGCATCTTTCAATGTATTGAAAGGAACAGATTGGGAACTTTTGAGAAACATTACTTGGTTTCGACGTTTTTAGATGGAGACTTTATTTATCAAGAAAAACAACAATCAAAATTAAGCCTCAAAGACCCTTAGGATTATTTGAAAACAAAAAAACCAACAAAATTGAAGTGTCACCTCGTCGTATATCAATAATAGTAAAGTAAAAACATACGAACATTTATGGGACATGGGAGTTAGAAAATCAAAATCTGCTAATTATTACACAATGGTTTATTATTTACCTGTATAGATGCCCCTTCTGCGTAGATCACTGTTTTCTGTGGTCAGCACCTACCCTCGTGCTCCCCCTAAGGAAGCCCAAAATCGCGTACCGGAGCCGGCCCAGGAATTAAAGTTTCATGAAAATACGAAGGATTCAATAATTCAGTAATCACTTATTCTTTGTTGTTATTCATGAAGCATAAGGTAAAATTTTAAACCTTTGTGTAATAAACCGTTGTATTATAATTGTGTATAGATGCCCCTGCTGCGTAGATCAGTTTTCTGTGGTCAATACCTACCTTCCAGCTCCCCCAAGGAAAGCCCTATCGAGTATTGGAGCCGGCCAGGGAATTACAGTTTGGTACAAATGCGCGGGATTCAATAATTCAATCATTAATTATTTATTGTTCATCATGAATCATAAGGTAAATAATAAACCGTTGTTTAATAAACAGTTGTGTGAGAAACCGTTGCGTAATAATTTACCGTTATAGATGCCCCTTCTGCGTACATTCGTTTTTTCAATACCTACCTTCAATACCTACTCTCATGCTCCCGCCAGGAAAGCCCTAAATCGAGAACTGGAGCCGGCCCGGGAATTAAATTTAATAAAAATAAGCGGGATTCAATAATTCAATCATTAATTTATTATTTATTGTTATTCATGAAGCATAACGTTTGTTCAAAATTATTGTAAAAATACGTATCAACAAAATCTAAAAGAGCCGTCATTTTTCAAATGAAACATAACCAACTGGACTTCATACAGCCATCCTTGATTATAATCAGGTGGTCCGTAGCAATGATATCTGAGCCGAGTTATACCATTTGATTCACGATCATGTTGACGAAGCTTTTGGGTGCAAACGAACGACTGGTCGCACAATGCTCCGGGTGGTCTCAAAAAATTCTTTAGTTCTAGATCAATTTAAAAACGTTAAAAGAAACCATACCTACTGTGGAAAGTTTTCGACCTACGGCGTTCTAAAAATGTCAACCCCTATTTTTCACCCCAACACTTAATGTGTTCTGTGGACCTACCCAAGGAGATTGTTCGTTGAGTTTATGGCACGAAGCCTCCGATAACGCCCGAAAGCAAACATACCATTTAGGTATTCTGGGGTATATTTGTGTCTACTAAACTAAGAACTATGCTGAAGAAGGAATTCCTCCTAGGGTTTTGTAGGTGATACAGGTTTATGAGTAGTTGCCACCACCGGGAGCACACGCGTTCTGCCGTTCAGCGCCCTATTTATCGACCATTAACACTAATGATAATGTAATGATAATATCTGTGTCTGCAGGGTAAAGGAGGTCAAGTGAAAATTTGGGAAAAGTGAGATTTGTGGCAGGTAGGTAGGTGCTACATGTTCTTCTGTTGAATTGGGTATAGGACGCTAAGTGCTTCGATAATTAGGTGGGAAGCTGGTCAGTTGGGCAGTTGGCGTTATTTGCGTGAATTTCTCTGATGCTTGAGTGTAAAGGGAGTCATGTGCACATAACACTATTCTGCTATCCAAAGTAAAAAAGCCTTAGACTCGATTTTTTTTCAATCTAGAGATTTTGATATGGCTGGATTCGTATCTTAAAGAACAATTTTGGTATCTAGTTGTAGAATTTGAGAAAATTTCCCTAAAAAAGCTGTTCGAGGAAAATTTCTACGGTTTTTCGAGTTTTTGATGGTTTTCCAACGATGAAACGCAGTAGTAGTTCTTCCAACAAATAAAAACAGTAGATCCCAGACCTACGGTGTTAGTTCATTGGAACAGTGAATTTATTTTAATGGTCATCAGGACAGTACAGTACTGTTTTTCTTTGTTGGATCCATCTCACAGTTGTCTGAATTCGTCAGGCGGCACCGTTTTTCAGTTTCTTGATGAACGACAAAAGCTTCAAGCTACAGACCGTAGGTGGCTTCCACATCGCGGTAAGACTTATTTTACAAGGAAAAAAAAAATAAGGGTACTGTTTTTCTCTTTGGGAAAGGGGTGAAAAAACTCCTGCAACTACAGCGGGAAACAATCGTGGCATGAGCGTCCAACGAAGAAAAGCAGCAGCAGACCCTCTGCTGTTTTTCAAATCAAAATTTACCTCATCTTCTACAAAGGAGAAAAACTGTTGGTTGCTTACATAAATTTATGTGTACTCTTCCAAAATTGATGCGCCTTGATGCTACAGACGTAGAAACTAAATTTGGATCAATTCCACGAAAAAATCATTGGAAAATATTGAAGAATGCCCATTTTACAGCCTAAAACCTTAACCTGCGTTTTCCTCAAAACTAGGTTCTCTTATTCTACGGCTTTCTTGCTTTGGACGGCAGTATTGGCACTAATATTTTTGCCAGTGCTCATGGGGGAAAGGGGTTAAATGGCATTTTCATCAGCAGATGTCTTCTTATTCACATTTATTCGCAGTCGAGAATCTTGTAACTAAGGTACTTACTAGGGGTCGTCACTAGTATTATTAACATAATGATAATAATGGACCTCGCTTTAAATCCATAAGAAGGTGTCAATAGTTTTTGTTTGGGTCCTAATGATTAGTTACCTATGTGGCTTGTTTTAGATTCGGATGGTCACATCACACTTTCAACTCCTCGTTCACTACGTTATTAGAAGGCGGTACTGCGATATTTATAGTATGACGTGTCGGATCGGTCGTGCTTCCGTTCATTCAATACCGATATCGATTGTTTATGCATTCGGCGTATGCCCTCCACTGAATTCCACTGCAATCACGAACGTGCGATTAGTATGCTTCACTTCTGGGTTGTGTTAATGAATACAAATCTCAAACATACTCGATCGAAGATCAAAAAGAGGCAGTAAAAATGGAAGAGAAAAGTCATGTTCGTGTAATTAATTATCTGTTCCTTGATGAGGAAAATTTATAAAACACTAGCGGATTACCCGGGCGTTGCCCCGGTCGGGGTGCATAAATAACTGGACGTGAAGTTCCCCCTCCCCCACACCATTCCCGACTATGTACTCATGGTGGGTTATGTTGATGCAATGTTAAAAAGCAGCTGTAATATTATATAAATGTAGTATATCTGAGATTTTCATTCGAGTGTTTTGAGATAATGAAAAAAAAGTTTTTATTGATTTTATTGTAATGGTAGGTAATAGATAAACATCGTTTTTGCTTTTTCCATTTCGGTAATAAAATTGATGTTTACTCGTTTATTTCAATTCATCTGCAAGAAAGAAAAACGTAATAATTGACATGAAATGCCCACATAAAAAAGTAATAAGGAGAATTATTGTAACGCTCTGGGGTAGACAATGTTTGTAGTCCGATGATTTGCCTACACGTGAACAGGCCACATACAGCTGTCCAGGTGAAAAGCATGGAGAACCGTTATAAGCTAAAATATGGATATCATTTCAGCCTCATTAATATTTCTAATAAATTAGTTTATCTAGGAGCTCCGTTTTCGACTCGGGGTGCTCAGCTGATCGGCTCACTCAATCGAGACCCAACTAATTCTTACCCAGCAGTCTCTGAGAGGCTCTATTTCAATTTTCAGCATCACATGTTGAATAGGAACGAAATTAGCCTCAGGGCTCACTCAGATGATCGGGGAAGCTGATTCTACCATATGGCCTATTATCGCCCCCGGAACTTGCCGATCACAGTGGAACAACTCTCGTCAAAATCGGTTCACCGATTTGGCCGCCTATAAGGAACATAAATACGTATACATACATACATACATTCACACATTCATTTTTATTTATATGGAGAGATACACGCAACTGTAAAACACTGTAATTATGATCAAGCAACATAAAAATAACTCATAGTAAATCCGGGAAAGATAATACCGTATGTAATAAAGCGTACGATGTGTGTTATGCAGTGCTACAAGAACCAAGGTTTTTGTGTACCTATTGTAAATAAATTCCGAATCAGGTTCCCTTTAGCTCCAGAAAATTAGTACCAATCCCCGTCCAATTTGGACCATTGAGTCGCTACCAGCTCCTCCCTGCACAGTGTTGGTCAGCACATATCCAAGGACAGGGCAGTATGCCAAGGGAGCAAAGGCGAACTCTCCTGGATCCAGGAAGATTGTTTTTGAAATCCGCACATCTCCGAACTGAGAGGTTCTGGTGGGAGTTTTCCATAAATAATGAAGCACCTACATCATTTCAATAACCGCAGAACTACTTCGAGTTTTGAATTCATTTCGGTTAAAAAACACATCAAAATGCACATTTCCCAACTGAGACCGTAAAGCTTGAGGAAAAGCTCGTCTTGAATCCTTGGAATCCGCAGTTTTCCTTCAACTTTGGACTTCGGCCCTCTTTTTCATTCGACCGCCAAACGAGGAAAAACTAAATTATTTCCGTGGCGCCAAGATTCCTTTCTCAGAATTACTGGCTCAAAAGATATTAATAATAAAACTTGAGAAATAATTCAAAACAATAATCACGAAGACGCGAGTGGGCGGCTGAAAAGAATGTTACACCCCCCCTCTTCTTTCTGAGAAAATATTTCTCGTCTTTATGTAACTGCTTTGCCATTCTAGAAAACGCTTTCGTGTTCCTTTTATTTTCCCTCTAGCAAGTTCAAAGTCGTTCATTCCGGTCATTCCTATCCGATGTTTTTCTTTCTACTTTTTAGCGGGGTTTTTTGAAGAAATTTTTGAGTTATTGCAATGAGTTCAGTCGAGTGTTTTTCTGTTGAGGCTTCATCATTCGTGGGCACATTTAATATTTGTATCTAGGTACACTCTTACATACAACGTGGACAGCGAGCGTGGTCAAATTTGAGTGGTAGGAGGGGGTTTAAACGTGAAAATTTTTCGATAATGTATAAATACAGTGGACGTCGTTTACAACGGCACCGGTTACGGCGTACAAAATCTCTGGAACCGTGAAACGTCGGGGAAAAATACGTTAACTCCGGATGTAACGTACAACCCGTTTTTGACCGGTTAAACCTTGGAAAAATTTTCGTAGTGAATGGTCATGTTGCATGAATGATCCTCCCCCCCCCCCCCCCTAACAATTTTAGGAGCTTTTGTTGAATGATGATGGCCGAAGCTTGATTTAAATCAGTGAACACTGAGTACATAACATTATTTATTTATTTAGACATTTATCGTACATTTATCCAAGTGCTATCGCTCCATACTAATTCAGTAATTAGTTAGAAGGTAAATAACAATTTAATATAACAATTTTGACATTAAATTAGTTGAAGGTCCTAGATATTCAGGAAAATACGCCGCGCAAATGGTTGTTTATAAAATGTAAATACCTACCTACTCACTTACTGTAGTTGTATTTCTAATATCAAATTAACTGTAATCAAGTACCTACTGTACCTGAAGTACTGTTACTCAGTTACTCACTCAGTACTTTTTAGCGATCTTCGTCAATTTGAACCTCAAAAAACACCGTGTTTTAAATGCGACTTGTGTCACTAGGTTCAAACAACTGTTTCTGGATCGTCACATAATTATAATACCCCATTTTATTTAATACTTCTCCACTACGTTCGACGAATTTTCTCCTCTCGACTCCGCGTTCGGTGGAATCCGTTGAACCCAAGTCCTCAGAAGGTTCTGTCGTTTATATCTTTAAATTATTGAGACTCGTAGTGATTCGATTACTTGTGTAACAAGGGCCAGTGGAATTTCAAACACTTTTGACCCCCAGAACTCGTTCCCTGTCCCGTTTCAGACGCCTTGTAACGTATCACACAATTTAAATTCCGCCTCAAGCCATCCATCAGTATATTTGAATATAACCAAAACGTCTTTATCTTTGTGTCGCATAACGTTTGGTTTATTCCTGATTTGTTTCCTTCATATTTTATTTATGATTCTTCTAAAATGGACACCCATTGCCAGTACAATTTTATTATTATTCATGTATTTGGGCCGTTTTTATTAAACCTTCTTCTTTTCTGTTACAGGTGAGTTTATTCTTCGTCTTCTTCAAAGAATAGAAATCGTGAGTAGGTACATAAATAATCCAATTGTCGGTCGATACTATGTAAGTTCCGCTGTGAAACTAATTTTGCTCTGTTCTCTGCCACCACTGGTCGGAGCCTTACCTCCGAATTTCTCTTAAAACAATACCAGTAACAGTACCATCCAGTGAATTATTTATTGAGCTGTTGGCACAATTTAATAGTAATGTTTCAAACGACCAACTTAATCAAGACAAATTTATTGGCGGATCTAAAACTAAAACTCATCACCCACGTGGATTAACTGGAAAATTCATAACAAATTTGTGAACCAAATCCCGTCGACTCTACATTTAGGCAACATGAAACACAAAACAATCGGATTTTGATGGTTTTTATTCACAGTACCAAACCGCGCCTTACTCAGTATCTCAACTCATCGTTCTTGACTATCCTGAACGCGAATTCGAACTTCTAGCTCCTTCAGATAGTTGAGTTTGTACTTGTTTCACCAAAGATAACAAGCGGGCGACGTTTAACCTTCCTTAGTGCAATAAACGACTTGGTGACCGGTCGCCAGGTCGTCTGGTGGAAACAGGTGGCGCAAAACTTGGTTGAAAAGAGCGGAAGTTTGCAAGGCTTGGTTTCCACAAAATCCCGTTCAAATCTCATGAAAATCGAACTGTAACTACTTCTGTATGCGCGTGCGCATATTAGGTTTTCTACTTGAATTGCTAGAAGGGCTGAAATTGAGGTGGCATGTGAGGGTTGGTGTCAAGATAGTATGTTGGTATAGTATCTGCAGTGTCCCACCACAACCACCACCATACGTGTAGATGATATTAAAGCATCCATTCAGTATTTCATCACTTTTATCTCCATGTGCCTACCGCCGTAATAAAACATGTGCACCGATCCATCTCGTGCACATATTTATGTTATTAAATAATTAATGTTCAATAAAAAGGTGCTTTATTACAGTAGCACCCGAGAACACTACAGTGTCTCAGTCTATTTATCTTAATCTAGGACGCTGGTTTTGCTATATTCGCCAGGCTGAGTCGAGCAGTTATTACACTAGATCAATTTTATTTCATCAATATTCACCACATTACGAGGAATCTGATTAAAATGGGAAGAACAGCGAGTTGAGTCTGATTTCTGTATCCATTTGGTACTCAGGGACTGTTGTTTCAAATCAAATTTCATTGATATCGATTTCGTGATTCACGAGCGCATGATTTCCGTGGTGATATCGAACTGCTGTCTTTTCAGTCTCCGATCCAACCGACGGAAATCAATGTAAATAACTCAGGTATTATAACACGCGAGTGAGAAAATGTTGAAACTGTTTATAAATCGCCGAGAGAACCCGCCCATTCATTCTGTTCCATATCATTGACCTAAATAAATTTTCGGCACGTTAATATCCTGACTGTGACGTTACCCTCGAAACCCCCAGCCTGATAGAATTACCATACAAACGATCAAAATAGAATGACCACAATTTTGATTCGCCCCCTCGGTGACACCGTACCGTACAGTATTTAAAGCGTACAACTTTAATGATGCATTGATACAGTACGCGTGTACGCAAACTAAAACTCATATGTTTACACTCTACGAGAAACCCAGTTGAATGTTAACGGGTTCCGTGCAAAACGACAGAAATTCGTGTCATTCTCTCGTTCAATTTTTGGTTTATTTACTAAACGTCATTTATGTTTTTAATTAACATCGTAACATGGGCGGCGTTTACCCTAATTTCCACGGCCGGGAATCATCCGATGTCTAAATTTCACTGATGCACGTGTCGATAAATAATTCACCCGCCCTCATGCGTATCCACGAATCCCGAAATAGGTGCACAGCCAAGTATTTCCACTAGCAATTTCAATTGCTAATGCTCCCCTCCGTTGTTAACTATGAACTACTTATAGACGTCTTCTTCAGCCCGACCCGAGCTCGGCCACAGTGTTATTTAGACTCAATCTTAAATATTTCGGCTGAAGATCGAAAGGCCTCAATTAAATGCGGAAATGATTTACGATCTGTTAGTCGCCACTGCGAATCAACCGTCTGAAGGGAAATCGCCTAGGAAATCGTTCATCTTTCCTTCTGTTGTCGCACGCTGAACTACAATTTGACATGATGCCCAGAACCATTATAAGAATGCTCAGTCCAGACATGTTAATGCCATCCAGTTTACTCGTATTATAATTCACTCTGATTTAGGGTAAAACCGCCTATTGTTGACACTATTAGAGAGACAAATCAGTTAAAACCGCCTTGAACGCAAGTGTTCAAGAAATTAAAACTTTTGGGTAGTTATTATGAATTGTGAGTTCCTTGTGAACAGTTTGCTCGTATTAGATTCCCCTAAATACCTCTGTTGATTATCATAAACGAGTTTTTTCAAAAGTGGATTTTTGTCCCTAAAGTTTCGAGCAACATGCGAGGGTAGTCAAATTCTAGTTCCCCGCCCTACCACTGATTTTTTCACAAGACAATTTCCATGGCTGCCTCCCACAATATACGCCTCACTTCCGACTACCTTACAATCAGATCAGTCGACTAATTCCTTCAAAAAAAGAATAGGCGCATACCTGCTTCAAATGCACAAATCTGAACTGCACACTAACTTCTTGAATAGGTTTGATTTGTAATTTATTGTAACTGTGTTATGTGTTAGGTAATTACTATCTTGGAATATGGATGGCATAGGTGCTACATAACCATTCATATATACTTTTTTTTTCTTTCCACTCAAGTTGAATATTGTCTGTAAATATATTGTTTCCAGCTAAAAGTATCGATCCAAACTAATAAGCTAGTTCAGTGACAACCAGCCCCTGGACGGGTCGTCAAGACCTTAGGGGCCCATTCATGATCTTGGTTTTCGCATGATTCTGTACAACTTATATTCTTCATTATGTACTTAATATGTTTTTGAATAAAGAATTGAATTGAATTGAATTGAATTGAATGTCAACATTGGGAACAGGCGATGTCAACCTAAGGTTCCACTTCGCTAAATGAAAAAATTCAAGGATCTCGATATTCTACGAAATTATTTCAACCCAAATATCACCTTAGCAACTCAAAAGTTTTCCCAAATGTTGACAGTGTGTCACAACATTAGGACACAAACGTATTTCATGGAACCTAATGTTGACACCTAATATAACCACGTTTTTCTATTGAAATTAAAGATTTTGATGCGTACGTATTCTTCCTTATGTTATTCATAGAGCAGACGATGCGAAAATTTAATTTTTACACATAATAATTGACTTGAAAAGTCTAAATTTGTAGACTTAGCTCACTAGCACGAGACACAGGATATCCGCCGCTGGCGTGAGTGATACAGCTGTCATCGGTTTGTCAAATCACCCAGACAATTTCTACAACGTTATTGTAACCACTGGAGTTGGTCAACCTCAATACTTACATTCTTATCTGTAGAATGACGCCACTTTCGAGTGTGTAGAGTGCCTCAGTACCTTACTTTTGCGTTTTGAAATTCAAGTGTCAACATTAGGAATAGTGTCAACAATAGGCGGTTTTACCCTAAACTATATTTTTTTCGAGGGCGTTTAATATAAGGGAAACAAAGTTTGGTTTAACTGACGCGTTATGTTTCCTTTGGCGATCCATCAGTTACAGCTAACTGATCTACGATCATTTGGTTGGATGTTATAGAAGTTTTAAAACGCTGCAAATTATTACAAAACGGTTTATTATTTTACTGTATTAATGACCCTTCTGAGTAGGTCACTGTGTTCTGTGGTCAACACCTACCCTCGTGCTTCTATTTTTTTTAAATTTTTGTTTATTATTCTGTGAATAATTACGCATAGGTATGTATTCGCTCAGCAAAAAAATTGTATAATACCCCCTCAAAATTTTTGTATTTTACGTTTCAAGGTGCGTAGATACCAAAACTGCAATGTCCGTCCGCCGTATCATGCATACCGGCTTCATTTTGCAGCCCGATCGACATATACCCAGTAGGGTGGTCACAAGGCAATAGGCAAAATTTTTTTGAGAAAATCACTTCTGGCAACCCCCTAAAAGGTGCCATTTGACTAGAAAATGAGATTCGCAAAGTTTTAGGTCGATCGGATAACGTTAACCCGTGCCGCATTGAGGTTGAAGATCAGAAAAACTCACTTTGTTTCATAAAAATATTACTCTTTTTTTCCTCATAACATAGTGGCCATGAAATTATTTTCCCTAGGTGAACCCGATAGTGAAATTGATGGTAGGGATAGAAAAGCGATTTTAGATTTTGCACATGTAGAGCAAATTTTGGATAAGCAACTTGATTTTTTTGTCACCTCTCAAACCATGAATTTTTTCAAGCGGTTTTCCATGGAGACAGATTTTTTAAACACCGATACACGCTTATGGAACAAAAATCCTCATTATTTGCATGCTAAAAACATAGTGAACGGTTTAAGGGTAGTCAACGACACTGCTGAAAGAGGAGTGAAATTGATACAAGACTTCAACTCTTGCTTGACAAAAGACGAAGAACAGCGCCAATTTTTATTACAAGTTGTGGCAGAATGTAGGAAAATTTACCCTGATGTCGATAAAGCCTCACTATCTAAGCCATTAATGTAGTTCTAAATTCAGTGGTGTTGGAATAGATATATTGTGTTGTAAAATAAGTTCCTGGCTATTATTTTCCATACAAAAAACTTTCAATTTGTATTATTAAAACACTTTTTACATAATTTTTATTGTTTTTTGTGCATTTCATAGCACCCACCACCCACCCATCTCCCCCCTACCCCCTCCATATAGTATATATTAGATTCAAATGTATCAATATTCAATATACCAGAGTGATAAAGAATTATCAAATTGCCTAGAGGTCGATTTCATTGACTGGAGTGTGGTTTTTAGGGGTATGCGTAAAAAGGCACATTTGCTGAAACGGACCACGTTTTGAGATGGGAAAAGCTGAATAACATAAAATCTATAGGATCTAGCGAAAAAATTATTGGAGTAAAAGTTGAAGAAGATAACATTTCAAATAAAATAAGACCAATTTCAAGTCTCTAGGACAAATGGTTACTATGTTATGAGGAAAGAAATAATATTTTTATGAAAAAAAGTGAGTTTTTCTAAACTTCAACCTCGATGCGGCACGGGTTAATGTTATCCGATCGACCTAAAACTTTGGGAATCTCATTTTCTAGTCAAATGGCACCTTTTAGGGGGTTGCCACGATTGAATTTCGAAAGTTGCTTTTTTGTGACCACTCTAATACCCAGGGGTGTTAAGAATGAAAAAAAATCAGTCATGCAGCATGACTTAATGAGCGAATTTTCAAAGAAATATTCGAATTAATGGCTATGGTTTTGAATAAAGGAAAACTTCGGTCTAAAATTTGGTTTTCTATGTATATTCTCTTCGTATTTATTTTAATTTGTACGTTTTGTCCATCCTGATTCTACCGTTTGTTTATTACGTAATTGTACTAAGTGCTTATTTATTTGATCGCTGTGGGTAAATTCAAGGAGTTGTACTAATCGTTTGCCTCCCCCTTTTTTGCTTCGAACTCTCGTCTTCAATTAATACTTCTCACATTTTTCAATCTGACCACTCTAAGGGGGTGGGGGTAAGAGTTTAAAGATTATCCTAGTTTTGGGTAATTTTTGCGCACTTTAAATGCTCTAATTTAAGAACGGATTTAGATATCTAAAATCCGATTTCACTATCGTGTTCAGCGTGCAAAAACCTTTAAAATGAGGGGTCACTTGTTAGAAAATAACATTTTGGGGATTTTTGGGTAATTTTTGCGCACTTTAAATGCTCTAATTTGAGAACGGATCAAGATATCTAAAATCCGATTCCACCATCGTGTTCAGCGTGCAAAAACCTTTAAAATGAGGGGTCACTTGTTGGAAAATAACATTTTGGGGATTTTTGGGTAATTTTTGCGTACTTTAAATGCTCTAATTTGAGAACGGATCAAGATATCTAAAATCCGATTCCACCATCGTGTTCAGCGTGCAAAAACCTTTAAAATGAGGGGTCACTTGTTAGAAAATAACATTTTGGGGATTTTTAGGTAATTTTTGCGCACTTTAAATGCTCTAATTTGAGAACGGATCAAGATATCTAAAATCCGATTCCACCATCGTGTTCAGCGTGCAAAAACCTTTAAAATGAGGGGTCACTTGTTGGAAAATAACATTTTGGGGATTTTTGGGTAATTTTTGCGCACTTTAAATGCGCCAAAACCCTCCTTAGAGTAGGCCAATTTCGCCCATCTTCGAACTTAGCCTTTCGATTGCCAAGATAGATTTTTTGTGCAAATTTGAGCTGTTTATCTCAATTCTATCGAGAGTTATCGTCTGGAGTGACACATATATAAATATATATATATATATATATATATATATATACATATAAAAAAGTGTTAAATTTCAGGAATCGTTTTAGAATGGTCTGAAACGGATTTCTATGAAGAAAATTTCCAAAAATTTATATTATTTAAATTTCGAAGCCATTGCAATAGCTTCATTTTCTTTGAAAATTCGCTAATGGATATAAAAATAGGTATTTTTTGTGTTTCAGTAACATGAACTTTTGAGGTATCGGTTTCCATGATTTTTGGAGTGAAAAGACCGATTATGAAGTCGATTTTGACCAAAGAGTGGAAAATTGAGGTTCTACCAAAGGTTTTGCTCCCAGAACTCATTTTTTGTGAGACAAAAACCTGAGAAATAGTCTGAAATCACCATCAATTTGTATGTTAACACTATAAAAAATGTCAGCAGGTGAATCAAGACAATTAAATGGCACTAAATGATCAGAGATAATTTCAAAAAAAAGAGCGTACCTAATTCGTGTTTTGGGGGCCAAAATTGGTGGAAACAATCAGAAATGGCTATTTCTATAATTTCACATTAGAGAAGCAGTAAATGAACAGCCAACATTTCTGTTGGTACTTTGCAGCGTTTTTATATTTGTGTTCTTTAGTGTTTAATGAACACTAAGTGGGGGGGGGGGGGGGGGGGGGGATTATCGCATATTGTCTGCAGGTCGTCTGAGTTGATGATACACCAGGATTTCAACCTTGAAGTTTTATATTGAATTTTTGAGTTAGCCACTGCCATTTCCCACCAATCTTAGGCTTTACCTTACTGTTAGTCCTTACTTTGTCTGCTATTGTTAAAACTTGAGTAGTAGTTGAGTTAATTCGGAATATTGTTGTAAATTCAAATTTAAAAAAGACTGAATTATTGTCGTAATTGTTTTATAAATATTGTCATCATATTCTCCGTTAATTGTGTGCAACGTTCTTTCCGTTACTAATGATCCCCCAAATGTTTCATTTTTCGCTGTTAAGTAAACGTGGTGTGCGGAAAAAATGGGCCTCAGTTGGGAATCGAACCCACATCCTCCGGTTTGCTGTACCAGCGCCTTCACCAACTCAGGCGGAGACCTTGGTGGAGAAAGCTTTGAACTGAGAGCAGTCGATGTGGGTCCGTTCTCACCTGAGGCCTACGTTTTCTGCATTTTTCCCAAGTTAAATAATACTGAAAGGGCTGTTCGCAGTATATGTAGAAAGAATAGAATTCCTTTATTGGCAAAAAACAGAAAATGAAAATACAACTCCTGGGGGGAAAACCCGTATATAAAAAAAAAATATGCATAGGAAAAATATAAAAATGAACTACCGATTCTCGAATAGAATAAGTAAAAAAATACTGTAGGTATGCAGGTATTCATCAATAATACAGTAGTTTACAAATAATATAAATTATAATAACTGTTTTTTGCCCACCGGGAGAGTAAGTCACAGACTTGTGTCCTCGCGGTGGAGCCTTACGTTCTAGACAAAATTAACAGACATGATACCTAAAGTGAAGTGGGCCTTCAGTCTTTTAAAATTAACAAAATTGAACTGAAAAGAATTTAGAAACCAAACAGAGGAGAGGAAAATTTACATGGGGAACGACCATAATGGTCAATCAATTCATAAATAAAAAGCATACCCGATAAATCGATTCAACTAGTAATATTGTGGAGGCCATTGATTTTAAAACGTACTGCGCATGATATCAACTGCTGAATGGATGGGAATCAAGCTGAATACATCTACGAACAACTCGATATTACTGGTATTAAAGCTAAAGTATAACTATTTCATCATTCTGGGTTCGAGTTATGTTTTGATTGTCCTCACAAAAGCGACACGAAATTACAGGATGACGGGCACCTTCTGGTTTAACCTAACAGCCCCATTCAATATTCAGTTGCGCCCTCTCCGATTATATTCTAACACACGCTTGCGCATATGCATGCATAGTTGAGTATGCACCCATACGTCGTGTCATTAAGTTATCGCTACAAAATTATCTGAGTCATAAGGCCTGGGGGGCTCTAATCTTATCGCGCCGTTGAATTATCATTCATAATATTTTATTGTTATTGACGTCGTTCTATTCAGGTCGTTTTAACCCGGCAGGTACGTACCGCAACAGGCCGCTTGAGTAAGATAACGAAAACTCAACTTTCACGTTTTTTAATCGGATCTCTCTACCGTTGGTTATGACTGTAAACGCCCAACTACATACATACATACACATACTTACTTGGAGGGGACACTAATGGGTCCTATTTGCACACTATTATACATACAGTACTCTGGCCGAGAGCCTACAGGAAAATTGTGATGTAGTTCAACTCTTGGTAACGTTTTATACACCAAAATACATTGCAAATGATGATTTATTTATCTTCATTTGCCATGGCACAAGTAAATTTTGAGTAAAACCTTTACTATTGTTGTACAATTTATTAAAGTAGGAGCTCTTCATAATGCAGGCCCTGAACTGTAAGCAATTTTTCCTGGCTGAAACTGAAACGTATTCAGAAATCCAGCCCTTTCTTTCTTTCTTAAACACCCTGAGAGTTCAATTATATAAAGAGTAACCACTATTATACAGTCCGCCCTACACCTCAACCACTATTTCCTACACCCCCAGACGCGCCTAAGAAAGTACTTCCAGACCTATAGTATAATATATGTTTATTATATTACTGTATGCCGTACCTATTACATGCCATACCAGTTGATATGAGATCACCAGCCAAATTCTCTCGATCTATTTACAAAAATAAAATTTTCACCTGGAGGAATAGATTGCACAAATACGCTAGTCAGCTTGTATGCCACCTATTTATTTTTTGTCATGAATTAGATTTTTTACACCTTTAAATAACTTCTTTTTTTTACACCTTTCTGTAAGGCCGTGACATGCGGAATTGGGTACAAAGAGATCGGTGTTGAGGGGTTCAAAGCCTACATGTCCTGAAGACTGCTTAAAACAACGTCTGTGTGACCAGAGCAAATTATGGTATTTAATCGCCAAGTTCATCATCAAATCTAATTGCCATTTCTGAGCTACATAAGAGAGCTTTACCAATTCAATCAATCAATCAAAGGTTATGTTCCAGTAAAGTCCAGTATTTATATAAGTGCACAATACAGTGTGTCAATGGCGACGGTGTCATCCAGGGATGTTGTTTGTGCGGAGTTTGCAGCCAAGAATGATCATATCCAGTCAGCTGAACAATTTTTTGAAAACTTTGACAGAGTGTGACAGTGGGGGTGGACCCTCGATAGTCCCCCTTCTAGACCAGCGAGATTATCGCCGTTTAAGAAGGGAATCGGTTAGGCTTCCGCCCAGCGATCCCGTCATCACCGGACCAAAAAATAGCCCGAGAACTACAAAACCATCATCATAGCAGTTATTACAGTTGAGAAAGTAGGTACCAGTAGAAACACTCGCAATACTTGCATACTTACGAACACCGCCAAAAACTGTGGGTACAGCATATTTTGGGTTTCCAATTCGAAATCCTGAATTGGCTGTACTGTTATCATTATGTACTGCAGTATTATGCTGCTAATCTACCGCGAGCTAATGTACTATCTACGGCTATGCTTCACTTGAACCACTTGTTATTCGATCTGTGAGACCCATCGACGTTACGCTGCAAAGTCCTCGTCACACGGGTTTATTATTCTATTCGACATACTTACCTACAGAAATGTTGCTGTTCATTTATTGTTTCTTTCATGCGCAATAATTGAAATAGTTATTATTTAGATGCCCATTTCACTGTCTTGATTCACCTGCTGTTCTTCTAGTGTTATTATACAAATTGATGGTGATTTCAGACAATTTTCCAGGTTTTTGACTCATGGAAAATGCATTTCGGGAGCTTAATCTTTGTTACAACCTCAGTTCTTCACTCTTCGGGCAAAATCAACTTCATGTTCGGTCTTCTCGCCCTAAAAAACATGGAAAACAATACCTCATAAGCTCGTGCTCACAAAAAAACCTTTTAAAAAACCCGAAAACCCCTATTTTCACACCTATTTTCCCCCCATAACACCCCTGGGTGTAAGCCGATCGGGCTGCCGAGCTTTGGAGCACAACTAGGACCCAAATAGGGACCCAAACTGTGTGCGGAAGAACGACGATTTTAGACCTAAATCCAACTTAAATTTAGGGCTGAAACATCGTTAAACCTCAATTGTCCACTCTTTGGTTAAAATGGACATCAGATTCGGTATTCTCGTCCTAAAAAACATGGAAAACGATTCCTCAAAAGCTCATGTTACTCAAACACAAACATTCCTATTTTATACCCATTTTTCACCCATAACACCCCTCGGTTGCAAAGTTTCGGGACACAACTAGGGCCCAAACGGGGCCTGTGGGCGAAAGAATGAATTTTTTAGACCTAAATTAGAGTAGATACGCGTGATACGGCGGACGGCTTACTGCGGACGGCTGACGGATACTGCATTTTTGGAATCTACGCACCTTGAAACGTAAAAGAAAAAATTTTGAGGGGGTGTTATAAAATTTTTTTGCTGAGCGATTACATAGGTGTATTATTCACAGAATAATAAACCAAAAGGGCCTTGAACCTACATAATTACCTATTGTGTGACAGGGTTTCAGATACAGTGGAATGCGTTTGTTTCAGTTTATTTTGTAATTGCTAATCAAGTTCTGTAATTCAGTTGAGGATTTTGTGGGGAACTGAAAATTGGGGCATGCGGCAAATTTTCAATTAGCGGATAATAAAGAATATAAATCCAAATTGGAGAAACAGGGTCTGACGCCGCGTCAACCCATTTGATGAAGACAGATCGACACGGGAAACAATCATTATCCCTCATAATCAGTAGTGTCATCTACCGGAAAATCCTGGAAAAGCTTCCCGTACGTTCCAGAACCAATTTCGAATCCCCCCGAACATCCCTTGAGCCTGGGTGAGCTGTGATTAGTTTGAAACAACTAATTAATAGTAGTGATTAATATGAAATTAGTTCGTGCAATCAGCAGGGGGAGGCGATGATGGGCCTGGGGAGTTGAGCCCTATACGATCTATCTAGCACCTACAACTAGCCATTACCTACCGGTTTGTACTGTGGGGGTATAGGACTGGAAAAGGAAGGGGATTTCTGAGGATTTGCTGGGTTCCGTAGTTTGTATTGGTAGTAGTTAGGGCTGAGTGATTAGGGTATTACGGGTGGGGGGGGGGGGAGATAATGCATGTATCGGCTTGCGGAAGAGGACTTCGGTAATGACGTGATATGAGAGGGAAACCGACGTAGAAATCGTTCATCAGAACGTTTCGCTCGATTTATTGGGCTTACTTAGAGTTATTGGACAGCTGACAGGCTGAACCCTTGTCAGAGGGTTGCCAGTCATGCTGTAATTTATATTTCTTCAGGTCCCAAAATTCAGTTTTTTACGAGTCGGAAACCTGGAAATCACCATAAATACGTATAATAACACTGGAAGTAGTATCAACAGGTGAATCAAAACAATCAAATGGCACTATCAATGATCAAGGGTGGTTTGATAATAAACAGGAGCCTAATTCGTGTTTTTTGGGGCCAAAATTGGTGGAAACCATCAAAAATAACTATTTCAATTATTGCACGTGAATGAAACAATAAATGAACAGCCAGCATTTCTGTAGGTATGTCCAATAGAATAATAATACATCCATGTGACTAAGACTTCGCAGCGTTTTTGGAGTTTTAGTAACATGAGCTTGTGAGCTATCGTTTTCCATGTTTTTAAGGGCGAGAAGACGAATGTAAAGTCGATTTTGACCAAAGAATGAAAAATTGAGGTTCTAACGCAGTTTCAGTCTTAAATTTACGGTAAATTTTGGTCTGAAATCGTCGTTATTCCGCACACAGTTTGGGTCCCCATTTGGGCCGTAGTTGAGTTCCTAAGATACCTAACTTAAATCACTCGCGGCGGAATAGTGGAAATCTATAGCAAACAACTACAAGGTAAAAATAAAATAGTCTATTTCCTCGTACAATAGCAAAAAACTGTTGCTGTTTTGCTATTGTACGTGGAAATAGACTATTTTATTTTTACCTTGTAGTTTTTTGAGCTCCTAAGGTCGGTAGCCCGATCGGAATACACCCAGGGGTGTTATAGGAGAAAAATGGGTGTAAAAATAGTTTTTTTCGAGATTTATTGAGGTTATAGTGAACATGAGAGCTTGTGAGGTATCGTTTTCCATGTTTTTGTAGGGCAAGAAGACCGAACATGAAGTTAATTTTGACCAAAGAGTGAAGAATTGAGGTTGTAACGAAGTTTCAGCTCCCAAAATTCATTTTTTATTAGTAAAAGCCAGGGAAATTGTCTGAAATCGTCATAAATTTGTATAATAACCCTAGCAGTAGTATCATCAGGTGAATCAAGACCAATAAGTGACACTATCTATAATGAAAGGTAATTTTAAAAAAAAGCTTAAGCTCAATTCGTGTTTATGGGATCCAAAATTGGTGGAAACGATCGAAAATAGCGGTGTCAATAATTGCACGTGAAAGAAACATAAATGAACAGCCATAATTTCTTCAGGTAAGTCCAGAAGAATAATAAACCCATGTGACAAGGACTTCTCAGCGTTTTTTTCATTACCTCTATTTCATTATAAATTGGGCCGGTAACAATCAGATAAAAATATAAAAATAAAAATAATCCTCCGGTTTTGGTGTATTATTCTGTAAATAATACACCTATGTATTCGCTTAGCAAAAGGTTTTTATTTTAAAAAATTTAGAATTTTTTCTCTTCTAAGTTCAGCGTTGTAAAGTCATTGCCCTCTGACACACTGACTTCGCAGCCTTTTTTGTAAAGTTAAATACGGGGTACCTACTAAGAAGGGCCATTTAGAAAGTCATCGAATATTAAAGAATTTTTGAAAAAGTATCGGGTAGTTCATTTTGAAATGGAAGATTGAATGGACTCGTTGTACAGGTGAGTTGGCCAACAGGCGGACATGGAACACGAGTAGAGTAGCGAGAGGGAAAACAGGAGAAAAAAAACCTTCCGAAAGAGAGAAAACTGAATGGAGATAAGACCCTGACCTTACGCGTCGGCTGACGGGAAGGGGGAAAAGCCTTGACACGATTTATCTCCGTTTCCCGGAGAGAAAACCGGAGGGTGGACGCCTCGAGGGTAACAAGTGGTCGGGACGGCACCGGGAAGCCGACGGAAGCGCCGAGGGACAGACGGCCGATGGGGCGGAGGGGCGGTGTCTGGATTTCACGCTAAAGCCACCGCCCGGTGGGGGGGGGGGGGGGAGCACGCTAAAGCCACTTTTGACCTTAAGCGCAGAGATTCAAATTCCCGAATCCCTTCTCTGTGTAATAGACTGGCGAGAGGCGGCTATGTTGGGGTGTGGGGAGGGGGCTTTCTCGAGACTGTTGTTACTCTCCAACACGGGTAATGAAAAACTGACTGAAAACTCCAGCCCAGATATCATTGCTAGGGAACACCTGATTATAATCACGCATGGCTGTATGAAGTCTAGCTGGTTGCCCTGTGATATTACCTATTTCATTTGAAGATTTTATTTCATTTCTTTTGCAACCAAACGTTACGCTTCATGAATAACAACAAATAATTAGGTAATGATTGAATTATTAAATCCCGCGCATTTGTATGAAACTGTAATTCCCGGGCCGGATCCACTAGTTTTTTCAAAATCCCCTAGTAGGGCCCATATAGAGCATGTTGTGAAAGTCCACAGCTGCAGCAATGTGAGTTCCAACTCATGTTCATGCCCAAAAATAGAAAGGGTAGCCTCAGCAAGGTACTTAGGTGTCATTATAGATGAGGACCTTAGATAGTCCAGTTCCCAGAGACTAAAAAAGGGGTCCACCTTACAAAAGGTGGGGTAGAAGATTTTATTTTTTTATTTCGTTTTAATGGGTATAAAGAGTAAAATATCAAAAATGTGACTAAATCTGGGCTCGGCACATCTTTTGGTAGCCGAAAAACCTCGAAATTTTCAGAGATTTTTCGTTTTTTTTCGCGATATCTCGAAAAGGAGTGGTTCTAGCGAAAAACAGTCTCTGTACAAAGTTGTAGAACATTAAATTCCCTACAAATGTCATCTATAACTTTTTCTTCTATGACCAATAGGGAGCGAGCTACAGCATCTCAAAAATGGACCATTTTTCTCAAAATGGTAAAAAAGCCAAGTAACGCACTCTTTTGTGTGTGTTATTGCGACCCATGCATTCTTTGATTCTATTTTTGACTTATATTTTTGTCGAATAAGGTTCCCCAGACCCCCCCCCCCCCCTCACCCCAAGATTGTGGCAATTTCAAAAATGTGACCTTTTCAAGGAAGAACAAGGTTAAAACCCTGGCAACCGTTGTCAGTAGTCTCAAAATTGGGGACCTCAAAATACCTTCCATTGATCCTCTGACACTTTTCCAAAGAATGTGTCTGTCAAAACAAGAAGAATCAGACATTGCTAACTTTTTAAAGTATGAGCTTGCACCCTACCCAATGGCTTTGTTTTCTGAAGCAGGTTGCACCGCCTGGGAGAGGTGGTGCAAATGATGTATGCTACTCAACAGCATCATACAAATTCAATCCACAATACATCCTCATCAGCCATGCTTTCAGCGGGTGTGACGCTACATCTGCCATATTTGGCAATGGAAAAGTGAAGCTGTGCAGTGTTCTGGAAAAATCTTCCAGAGAAATGAAGCATGCGTTGGATGTGTTCTTGGATGAGCAGAGCACAAATGTAGAGATTATTGAAGCTGGAGAGCTTGTGTTCAAAGCATTGTACCAACAGGGGACATTCAGTAGACTTGAAACCTTGGACAAGATCCGATACAATCTTTTTAAAAAGTCTGTGTCTGCAGGTAAAGTAAATCTTGCTCGTTTGCCACCCACTTCTGATGCTGCTGCTGTACACTCACTAAGATCATTTTACCAAATTCAAGTTTGGCTGGGTGCCACACACTTGAACCCCAAACATTATGGGTGGGCCAGCAGTCTACAGGGTCTGATTCCACAGCATGCAATGAAGGACCCAGCACCCAAAAGCCTACTTGAAAGTGTCTCGTGCACCTGCAGATCTGGATGTCAACGAGCCTGCTCGTGTGTCAAAGCCGGGTTGAAATGCTCCAGCATCTGCAAGAAATGCAGAGGCACCGACTGCGACAATGTCCCACTGTACTCCTTCAACCTGGACACAGATGATGAGGAAGAGGAAGATATATTCACCTCATCAACCATGGATGAGGTCTACGAGGACCCACCCATCATGGCACCTGTTTGTGAGGAACCAGGACCATCAAAACGCCTAAGAAGGAAGTGAAGTGAAAGGGGCTTTCTTGAAGGGGGCTTATTACAAATAATTTTTAAACAAATAACAAAACTTCTCTTTTCATTGGTCAATTTTTCAATGTTTTGATTGTAATTAAATACTTCACTTGTTTAATAAAAGTTTTTCCGTGTACACATCATGTTTTCTCACACTCTTGTCTCCTTTATTCCTTTAGTTGGTGATTAATTTTGTGATGGGGGGGGGGGGGGGGGGTCACAGAAAAGTTATAGATCATTCTACTTCATTTTCATAACAATAACTCCTATTTCGAATTGTCTGCTAAGCACCATAGTTTTGTTTCACTGTATTGACTTTAGGCCCTGATGAAGGTTTAAAACAATGCGAAAGCTTGGCGAATAGGTTGAAGTGCTTTTTCTCACATTGCATTGGACCGTGAGGGTTTCGATATGCCTACTCATTCCTCGTCAGCTATCAATTTGGGGGGGGGGGGGGGTGAGGGGGGTCTGGGGAACCTTATTCGACAAAAATATAAGTCAAAAATAGAATCAAAGAATGCATGGGTCGCAATAACACACACAAAAGAGTGCGTTACTTGGCTTTTTTACCATTTTGAGAAAAATGGTCCATTTTTGAGAAAAATGGTCCATTTTTGAGATGCTGTAGCTCGCTCCCTATTGGTCGTAGAAGAAAACGTTATGGATGAAATTTGTAGGGAATTTAATGCTCTACAACTTTGTATAGAGACTGTTTTTCGCTAGAACCACTCCTTTTCGAGATATCGCGAAAAAAACGAAAAATGTCCGAAAATTTCGAGGTTTTTCGGCTACCAAAAGTTGTGCCGAGCCCAGATTTAGTCACATTTTTGATATTTTACTCTTTATACCCATTAAAACGAAATAAAAAAATAAAATCTTCTACCCCACCTTTTGTAAGGTAAAATCCTCTGGGAACTGGACTAAGATGGGAAGATCACTTTTCATCACTTGTTAAAAAAGCTACGACTGAGGAAAACTCGGCGCTCCGCGCCTCGCCAGGGGGCCAGCCCCCTGGACCCCCGGATCCTTACTGCTTAGAGCCTACGGCTAAAATTCAAGAAACATGGAACATGCTTTAGCCGCGTAGTTTACTACAACCAAGTGACAACCAAACAAGCGTCATTGTTTACTATCCATTTACAACATTCATTTATATAGTTATATTATGAAACTAGGATATAAATACCAAGAACAAATACGAAATACATTCGTGATAAATCAAGAGCTTTCCAACGAATGGAAAACGATTTTTGTCCGATGAAAATGAAAGAAGTTTCATTTCCCTAGCAACAACTCGGTTGTAAGTGAAAATCATTGTTAAAATTTCGTTCCACTTCCGCGTCACCCATCCCGTGTAACGTTTTTCGGCTAGTTAGTCCAAGGCTAAAGCATGTTCCATGCTAAAAGTAATGAGATTGAGTTACCTACGTTTTTTATAGTGTGAGAAATTGTTTAAGTTATTAATCTCCTCTAATTGTTTATAAATCCTTGGTGCAGAGTTTGATGAGTTTCGGCATATTGGCTTGGGGGAGGTACTTTCCCATCGATATTGCGTTCTTTGATAACAGCCCAAAAGACCGTTCTAAAAATCATAATAAAAAAACCAAAAAGATTTCCCACAAATGACATATATTTTCGATGGTGAAGGACTTTTACTCCGTGCCCTGTATTTCCATTGCAAGATGATATTTCAAATACTGCTACAACTCATCGTCTGGATCCTGCTCGTCAACGTTCTCTGACAGCTACGATTTCATTTCACGACGAAAACGCGATTTACCTCAACGAAATTTATCACATTGGAAATCAACTCGCTCTACAACCTGAATACGTGTTAGATATTTTCTTGTATTTCCACTTGACATATTCTTGAAATATTCTACCACTTCGTATCCGTCGTTCGTTTTGTACGTTCCCGTTTTTACCTTCGAAGGAGGGGAGAAAAGGAGGGAGAGAAATCACCCCCCCCCCCTCCGGCACAACGTTGAATCCTATGAATTTTATCATCCGTCGAAGTAACGATGTTTCCTCCTTCCGTATATACTCGCACTTTCATATTTTAATATATTTGAAAAAACGCTGCAACTTCTTATACAACGGTTTATTATTTACCTTCTGCGTAGATCGCTGTTTTCAGTGGGCAGTACCCTCGAGCTCCCTCCAGGGGAGCCCTAAATGGAGTGCTGGAGCCAGCCCGGAAATTGAAGTTTCATACAAATACGCGGGGTGCAATAATTCAATAATTAATTATTTGTAGTTATTCATGAAGCATAAGATTAATAATAAATCGTTGTGTAATAATACCTGTATAGATGCCCCTTCTGCATAGATAGTATAATAAACTGTTGTGTAATGAGTTACCTTTGTGTAATAGTTTACCGCTGTGTAATAATTTACCCAATAATACTCCAACATTTGTTCAAGTTGCGAAAGTGCCTATCAACAAAATCCAAAAGAACCATCATTTTTCAAATGGAATAATATCACAGAACAGCCATTGCGTGATTATACTCTACCGCGATATACAGCCATATGTGATTATAATCAGGTGCTCCCTAGTGATGATATTTATCTGGGCCGGATTTATACCGTTTGATTCACGATCATGTTGACGAAGCTTCTCTGTGCAAACGAACGGATGTTCGTACAGTGCTCCGGGTGGTGTCAAAAAATGCTTCAGTTCAAGATCAATTTAAAAATGTTAAAAAAACCATACCCTTCTATTGAAAGTTTTCGAGCTACGGCGTTCTGAAAATGTCAGCCCCTATTTTTAAGTCCTTAGAGATGACTGACAGTAACGCCGAACTGGACCAACTAGACCCCAGACGGGACCTACGAACCAAATTTCATTAATTTTGGTTCATGGTAACTAAGAAAAGTGCGAAGCATGGCTTGCGGCGGACGTACAGAAATGTTGTTATTGCATTTTCGGATTCTACATACCTTAAAACGTAAACCATCAAATTTTGAGGTTGGGTTTAAAAAAAAAAAATTTTTTCATGCTCGATTCCAAAGGTTTATCATTTAAAATAATAAACCAAGAAAGCAGTTACTTTTGAGTGAAAGTTGGTTTAGTGAATGCGTTTTCTCCTTCTTTTCTCTGACGTTTACCCGATTTTCTCCCAACTTTTCCCCTTATTTTCCGCTTAATATATCCTCTCAGACATCCCTATATCAACTTGCGCCTTATTTATATCCACCTGTATTTAATATTTATAGCTAAGTGAACTATTTATAGGTGACCATGAGAGTTATGGATGTTCAGCTTTGAAAGTCCATTATTAGGTGAATACCTTTCAAAAACAATATGCCAGTGGGCAAACAAGGCGCTACAACAGTTTTCAGCACATTTTTCACATTTTTCCCTTAAAAAAAAAGTTAAAATTTGTGATGAACTTTCTATGAATTAGGATGGTACTCATGTTGCCACTCATGTGAATTTATTCAAAACTGGTGAAACCGTTTTGAAGTAAAGTTGGTAAATTAGCCAAGAACTGGGTTTGTATAACTTTGCTTACCCAACCCTAAGGGTAATGGGGAAGTTTTTAAACAAACAATCTGAAACTTTTTTTCTCGGACTCACCCTAACAGATGATATTGGGTCAGTTTTCAGTCATGTGTGTTTGTGTAAGTACTGGGTATGTAACCTGTGTACAAAAAATAATGAACTGTTGTGAAAGAATTTGTAACTCGTGCTTCCAAATAATTTAAAAGCATTTTGTACTAGCGCACACTTCAGACTCGTTGAACAAATATTTTCGAGCGGAACCCACAATTTCGGTTGCAGTCGCAAAACGAGGGCTTAGCTCCCGCGCAACCTGAGCGGAAATCATCCAAATTCCCCTATCAAGCGTTTCGAGGACTTTTCAATTCGCTCAGTTATATTATCTGGAAGAGACCTCGGGTAAATCGTTAATTAATTGCGTTCGACGTTTAAAATATACGGGCAGTTGATGTGTATCGCCCGCTCATCAGTTTCTCCTGATGGACGTCGTCACGCTGTCCCACTAATGTTTTTGTATCACAACGGCATCCGAGGGTTTTCTCTCTCAAAATTTATTTCACAAAATTGCATGCTGTTCCTTCGTTCGTACTTGATAAAATACGCGATTCACAAAAT
Source organism: Leptopterna dolabrata (assembly GCA_954871275.1). NCBI lineage: Eukaryota > Metazoa > Arthropoda > Insecta > Hemiptera > Miridae > Leptopterna > Leptopterna dolabrata. Next base: position 36,553,005 of record OX940985.1, read on the forward strand.
TTAGAATGGTTTGGTTTTTCTATTTCTAAAGAAAGACGGTTTTGGATGTATAAATCCACGGTGTTTATTCGTGAAAAGACGGAAAGTAAAGCATTAGAAGGGGGTTGGAAGTTTTATTGTTAGAGCTATATTTGATTAGACTTAGGCCACTCACTATCGAGGTTTCCCCTCCCCCCTCCCCCCCTCGTCGTTGAGAATAAATTAAACAATTTAACTTGGGGGGCGGCAGAGCTCCCAGAGTTTGAAGTTGTGTTTTGGGATTCTATTATGTTGTCGTTGGGATCGACTTGGGCTTTCCCCCTCCACCTACCCTCCCTTTCCAGCTGAGAATTAAATTAACGCGAGGAGTTGTGGAGCAACGCGGGGAGGTTATAGAAGAGGAAGGTTAGGATCGAGGCATGGCGAAGGTTTTGAAGTAAAAGCGAAGAGAAGTGACGGGGTAGAAGGGTGTAGGAGGCTGTAGTAAGGGGTTAAAGTTTATTTGGCTTTAACTTTATCTGTAGGCTTGGTTATTCATTAAGCCAATCACCACTGGAGTGGCTTCCCCTACCAGTTTTCCTTTCGCTAGTTTTCCCTTTTTGCTTCGGTTTGAAAAACAACTATAGGAAACAAAGAAAGAACTCTAATGCACGCCAGTTCGATGGGGCTTTACTCGTACAGAATTGATTTGTCCTTACTCGTTTTTTTTCGAAACTCTTGGGCCACTTTTCCTTCAATTTAATCAAAGAGCTATGTGCTCAGCCTAATTTTTTCAATTCCCCCACCACTGCCCACTATTGCACTTCTTTTCCCTTTCTTTTTCACCCCCCCCCCCCCCCGATTCCCCAACTTTTCCATTCAATAGAAAAACTTTTCATTTAAATTAAAACCGGACGGACAAAACACTGCAGTTTAGATGAGATGAGATGGAAAACACGACAAAAAATTGAACTCATTGTACATTCCCTCTGTGCGTCATTGATGGTTTGATACTAGGGATATTAGGACCGTTTTCAAAATTGATTCGGTACTGGCTTTTCGAAACTGAAAGCCTTAAACTGACTTCAGTGCCGTTTACCGATTAAAAATTGAATGTACAGCGTTTGAGCGAGGAAGAAAATTTCGCACTTTTGGTGCTGCGATATGTAGGCGAATTTTTGAACTAGAGATTGAGCTATTTCTCCTTAACTAGGTTCAGGTCGAAGAAGAAGGCTAGGATTTCTTCTAATAAGGGCTAGGATGAAATCCAGAGTGATAGCATAATATTGCATATATGAATATCCAACTGTTCCATTCATCGTTCATCTCTCATCATCGGTTTGAGAAAACTGCTTGAAGTATCAACGGCAGAAACGTCGCCAAATTCTTGACTGGAGAAAACAAACCTTCCTGTGGAATAGGTTTAATTGAAGTTGCTGAAATGGGTGAAAACCATAAGTTAGTACAGTACGCATGCGTAGTTACGAACAGCTTTGTATGGTAGAGACCTGGAAGCCTAGGTTATCGTCCAGTATTTGTTCTGTGAAGCTCCCGATCGTGACCCTTGTACCCAAAATCCTTGAAACGCGAATCCGACGGCTACAATCAATTTAGAAAAATTCTGAAATCGAGTCCAATGCAAGTGCCTATTAAGCTACTTTTTTTTAAATGTTTAAAATTTGAACACTTTCTTGGAACAGTGAGCAAAAAAATTTGCACACTTGTTGAACTAATTGCCCGGAATCCTACGTGAATATTGATGATGAAGACGTTTTCCGAATAGAAATATGTCGCTCCATTCTCAAATGAGAAGTAGAATAAATTTGATTCATTTTGGTGCTGCCACGTGGTGGCGGATTTTGCAGCTAAACTCGTTGCATATAGCCTTAAGCTCTGTTCATTCGAACTCATAAACCTATCGAACTTATATCATTTTACAACTATCGGATACTAAATTACTTCTTTTCTCACTCTCCCCCCCCCCCCCCCATCCTGACAAATTAACGCCCCAGAATGATGGCACGGGGGTTTCTGAAGTTAGCTGGCGAAGTTTTAAAGTTAAACCGACTCTTTTCGCTACTCTTTTTTTCTTTTTTCTTTTTTTCTCTCTTCGTTCTTTTGTGCAATGGAAATTAAGGGAATAACAATAAAAACAGAACAAGACAAAAAATCTGCGGACAAAAAACATCTTCAAGAGGGTTAAACTTTATAGCATTATACTTCGAGGTTTCATTATATTGGTTGTCTTTATTAGATTATCTGTTTGAAGTACTTCTCAAGATTTTTCTTTTATTTTTTTTATTTCTATCTCTTGACTGTTTTTCGCGTTACGTGGTCTGATTATACCTTTTCGAAAGTAAAACTTTCAGGATTTTCTCCATTTTCCCCTTATTTCTTATCGGGGAACTCGTTCGAGGTAAAGACAAAGATACAGAGTTGTATAGCTCGGAGTGGTTAGAAAAAAGATGATAAATGTATTGAGAACGAGGGTTTTTACGTTGTTCGACACCCCTTTTCACGTTAATTGGTTGGTGAGACTGATTGAACGGCGTTTTCCGTTTCGGCCGGACGCTAAAGTGCACTTGAATGTGTACTATATTGGTTTTGATCTCACTGGTAGAAAAGTTGGATATTGTTAGTTACCGGTTAATAAGGGTTTCGAAGTCAAAAATCCGAAATTCCGAATCACATCTCTTTCCTATTTGTGGAGTTTCGGCGTGCGCGAATTATAGTCGTCCACTTGTCATTTTTTTGTCAGCATCCGAAATTTTGGGTGTTTGCGTCAAAATCCGAAATTTTGAACGCCAGTTCTGTCGGCACTTGTTTGGCCAATTAGGACTGGCTGACGTGACCTCGTATCAACGAAACCCATCCAAAAGCAACACCCTGTCTATGGTTTAATAGGGTTAACCTGAAAATTCAAACTCAGCCTGAAACGTTGTCCACCTGCATTTTTATGTCTTTCAAACATTTGTCAGGAGAAGCTTGTTGACAAGGAGACAAATTAATTAATTCTCCCTTTGTCAGATCAAAAGAATAATGGTGTGCGTAGATCACAACGGTTGTAGTAAGTGATCTGACAAAGGGAGAATTAATTGATTTGCCTCATTGTCTAATAGCTTCTCCTGACGAATGTTGTAAGAGAAAAAAAATGCAGGTGGACAACGTTCCAGGCTGAGTCTGAATTTTCAGGCTAATCCTGTTAAACTACAACCGTTGTGGTCTACTTACATCACTATTATTTTGTTTTCCAGAAAGATTTATGGGATTTTTCGAGAAGGATTGATGTCTTTCTATTATGAGATGCGAGCAACAGCGAGCTCCAAACCTCTATTTTTTGGCCATTGATATCCATCTCTATTTTGGGGGACACTTCGGTTCTGTATTTTTCTTTAACACATTTTTCTTTAGCAGAACAGGTGGCGGGCCTGCTGTTACGGCGTATCCTCCTATTGTATTTCTCTTCTCGATGACTTCAACTGAATGAATTTAAGACCCAAATCATTTTATTCAGATTACCTCGTAGAGAAAGTAGAAGTACCAATCTTGATATAGTTGAATTTTTGTCTTCTATCAGTTTCTTCGGCGTTGAGATCGGTAAAGGTCTCTCATTTGAACTTCATGTGAACGAGCTATTGTCTGAACTGAGCAGTAGTACTTTCAAGTTCAGTAGCACTTGCTGCTAGTAGTGTTATTGTCTTAGCAGACTTCGTCCTATAACCTCAACATAAACACTTTGGGATCCTTGTTACGGTCTCTTTTTGGTTTATTATTCTGTGAATAATACACCTATGTATTCGGACAGCAAAAAATTTTTTTGACACCCCCTCAAAATTTTTTCTTTTCCGTTTCATGGTGCGTAGATTCCAAAAATGCAATGTCCATCCGCCGTACGCCGTCCGCCGTATCACGTGTACCGGCTTCATTTTTGGTCTAAAAAAGTCGTTCTTTCGCATACATGATCCATTTGGGCCCTAGTTGTGTCCCGAGACTTTTCAGCCCGATCGGAATATGCCAAGGGGTGTTGTGAGTGAAAATGTGGATAAAAATAGTTACTTTTTGTGTTTTAGTAACATGAGCTGTTGAGTTATCTTTTTCCATGTTTTTGGGGACGAGAAGACCGAATATGAAGTCGATTTTGACCGAAGAGTGGAAAATTGAGGTTCTACCAAAGGTTCAGCTACCAAAATTGATTTTCATGAGGCAAAAACCTGGAAAATCGTCTGAAATCACAATCGGTTTGTATAATAACACTAGAAAAAGTGTCGACACGTGGATCAAGACGATTAAATGGCACTACCAATGATCAAATATAATTTGAAAAAAAAAAAGAAAAAAAAGACGCGTGCCTACCTAATTTTGCTTCCGAGTCTGCGAAGCAGCGGAAGCCTTGTGTTCACTTTCGTGAGCCAAAAAATTTTTGTCTTCAGAAATCAAAATTTCCACTTGCATTTTGCGTTTCAAAGCCTACTGAACAAATTTGGTTCCGTGTCTGTCGGTCTGTGAGTCTGTGAGTCTGTGAATCTGTGAGTCTGTGAGTCTGTCCGCATTTCCTTGTTACAGCCACACCTTCCACGATTTTGAATTGATTCAGCTCAAATTTTGAGGGATGGTGCGGATAAGGCCCCTTGAGGTCCCATACAAATTTCAACATGATTGATCCAGCGGTACGCCCTGCGCATGCGCTAACGTTAAATTCAACAAACACGCATAACTTTCACAATTTTGATTCAATTTCGCTCAAATTTTCAAGGGTTGTTTGGACAAGGCCTAGTGAGTTCCAGTATGAATTTCAGCATGATCGGACCCTCGGTGCGCTCTGCGCATGCGCTGGCGTGAAATAGATTCAATTTCCTTGTTACAGCCGTAGTAACCAAAGATTTCACCCAATTTCAATGTAATTCTCAGGGATTAAGCGGGTAGGGCCCATTGAGGTCCCATATAAATTTCAACATGATAGAGCCAGCGGTTCGCCCTGCGCATGCGCTCTGTCTGTCTGTCTGTCCTTCTATGCACGGCCAAACGGCTCGACGGATATCGACCAAATTTGGCACGAATATCCAGTAGGCTCCCAAGTTGTGCAACGTCGCATTTTCAATTCCCTGACCATAGCGGAACTATGGTCGACCATGGTCAACTCCTGAATGGCTTGACGGATATCGACCAAATTTGGCACGAATATCCAGTTGGCTCCCAAGTTGTGCAACGTCGCATTTTTAATTCCCTGACCATAGCGGAACTATGGTCGACCATGGTCAACTCCTGAATGGCTTGATGGATATCGACCAAATTTGGCACGAATATCCAGTAGGCTCCCAAGTTGTGCAACGTTGCATTTTTAATTCCCTGACCATAGCGGAACTATGGTCGACCATGGTCAACTTCGTTAATTGAAATGGTAACCCCTATTTTTTATCGCGTATTCGTAATCTACGTGAAATTCTATCTACGATCGACCCTTCGGACTACCCCCGCGGTCGACCATAGCGCATCCATGGGCCCCTCCATGGTCGAATCCCGAATTGCTCAACGGATATCGACCAAATTTGGCACGAATATCCAGTAGGCTCCCAAGTTGTGCAACGTCGCATTTTGGTTTATTATTTTCAATAATGAACCATTGGAATCAAGCATGAAAAAAAAAATTCTTACCCCCCCTCAAAATTTGATGGTTTACGTTTCAAGATATGTAGAATCCAAAACTGCAATAAAAATATTTCTGTCTGTCCGCCGTACGCCGTACGCCGTACACCGTACGCCGTACGCCGTACGCCGTACGGGCCACTTTTCTTAGTTACCATGAAAAAAAATTGATGAAATTCGGGTTATAGGTTCCGTTCGGCGTCTAGTTGGTCCTCGAAGCTCGACGTTACTGTGAGTCATCTCTAAGGGGTTCAAAATAGGGGTTGAAATTTTCAAAACGCCTATACCATTTTTTTACGTAAATATTTTTACGGTTTTAAATAGTTCTTGAACTTGCGAGTTTTTTAAGACCATCCGGAGCATCGTACGTCCAGCCGTTCGTTCACAGTAAGGCCCCGAAGTTTGCACCGACAGGCATTTTCGACTCCAGTGTGAATGAAATTGTATACAATCCAAACCAAATCTAGTAACCAAAGACGCGCCCACAATAGGAATTTGTGAATACGGCCAATCATTGGTAGGGATCACCTGATTATATTGGCGGAGTATGAAGTCGAGTTGGTTGTTCTGTGATATTATTTAATTTGAAAAATGATGGCTCTATTGGAGTTTATTGGTAGGTAGTGAAACTTGAACAAACGTTGAAGTATTATTGATGGGTAAATTATTACTACGGTAAATCATTACTCAACGGTAAATTATTACACAACGGTAAATTATACCATCTACGTAGAAGGGGCTGGAGTTTGTTGGTAGGTACTTTTGCAACTTTTTTCACTCCTCATCAACAATTTCTTTTCAGAACTTCATTATGTGTGTTTCGTTTTGTTAGGTACTGTTTGTCATCGGCAGAATTATTTTAGCAACATTTAACTCGTGATTTAGGTAGGTACCTAGTAACGAGTACGGGGTTAGGTACCAACCTAAGGAGGGTCTGCGATCTACATAATATGTATAGAATAGTACATATCATATTATATAGACGGGTTATCTATACATAGAGCTGTGATCTGTAACAGAAGGGTATTCTATACAAAATAATAAACCGTTGTGCAGGGATTTGCAGCGTTTTAATTCCCTGACCATAGCGGAACTATGGTCGACCATGGTCAACTTCGTTAATTGAAATGGTAACCCCTATTTTTTATCGCGTATTCATAATCTACGTGAAATTCTATCTACGATCGACCCTTCGGACTACCCCCACGGTCGACCATAGCGCATCCATAAGCCCCTCCATGGTCGAATCCCGAATTGCTCAACGGATATCGACCAAATTTGGCACGAATATCCAGTAGGCTCCCAAGTTGTGCAACGTCGCATTTTTAATTCCCTGACCATAGCGGAACTATGGTCGACCATGGTCAACTCCTGAATGGCTTGACGGATATCGACCAAATTTGGCACGAGTATCCAGTAGGCTCCCAAGTTGTGCAACGTCGCATTTTTAATTCCCTGACCATAGCGGAATTATGGTCGACCATGGTCAACTTCGTTAATTGAAATGGTAACCCCTATTTTTTATCGCGTATTCGTAATCTACGTGAAATTCTATCTACGATCGACCCTTCGGACTACCCCCGCGGTCGACCTTAGCGCATCCATGGGCCCCTCCATGGTCGAATCCCGAATTGCACAACGGATATCGACCAAATTTGGCACCAATATCCGGTAGCCTCCCAAGTTGAACGTAGGCGCATTTTTAATTCCCTGACCATAGCGGAAATATGGTCGACCATGGTCAACTCCTGAACGGCTTGACGGATTTTGATAAAATTGGGCACAAATACCCGGTAGGGTATGGGATTTTTCCGTCGTTTGTTGGTTCCACGATACTGCGTACAGCGAATCTCGGATAGCGAGCGAAGCGAGCGGTCAGGCTAGTTATGTATAATGGACGTAATGTATTATTGGTGTCATGTTATGTATAATATATATATTTCATGTAATGTTATGTAATGTTACGTTATGTAATGTAATGTTATGTAATATGTATATTTAACGTTATGTAATGTTATGTAATGTAATGTTATGTAATATGTATATTTAACGTTATGTAATGTTATGTAATGTAATGTAATGTAATGTAGTGTTATGTTATTTTGCTTCCGAGTCTGTTCTATTTTATAATGGGTCACTCTGATTGTGACGAGGAAGCTCCTGTGCCATCACCTTGGCAGTGTATTTGTTTTGGGGGCCAAAATTGATTTCAATTATTTCGCATGAAAGAAACAAAAAATGAACAGCCAAAATTTCTGTAGGTATGTCCAATAAAATAATACATCCATGTGACAAGGACTGCAGCGTTTTGGTTTATTATTCTGTGAATAATACACCTATGTAATCGCTCAGCAAAAAATTTTTATAACACCCCCTCAAACTTTTTTCTTTTCCGTTTCAAGGTGCGTAGATTCAAAAAATGCAATGTCCGTCCGCCGTCCGCCGTACGCCGTCCGCCGTATCACGTGTACAGGCTTCATTTTCGATCTAAAAAAGTCGTTCTTTCGCACACATGCTCCATTTGGGCCCTAGTTGTGTCCCGAAACTTTTCAGCCCGATCGGAATATACCCAGGGGTGTTATGAGTGAAAATGTGTGTGAAAATAGGTACTTTTTGCGTTTTAGCAACATTTTGGTAACATGAGCTTTTGAGGTATCGTTTTCCATGTTTTTGGGGACGAGAAGATCGAATATGAAGTCGATTTTGGCCAAGGAGTGGAAAATTGAGGTTGTACCAGATGTTCAGCTCCCAAAATTGATTTTTTATGAGTCAAATACCTGCGAAATCACCATCAATTTGTAGAATAACACTAGAAAAAGTGTCAACACGTGGATCAAGACGATTAAATGATGGCACTACCAATTATCAAAGATAATTTGGAAAAAAAAAAGATCGTACCTACCTAATTTGCGTTTTGGGGGCCATAATTGGTGGAAACCATCAGAAATAGCTATTTCAATTATTTCACATGAAACAAAAACAATAAATGTACAGCCAACATTTCGTAGAATAATAAACCCCATGTGACAAGGACTTTGCAGCGTTTTTTCACTTGCTCTTTATTATTTTTTATGGATCCCCACCAATGATTGAGAGAGTGCTCATTATGCAGAAGCGGGCACTAAGGATTCTTGCGGGCGTTCCGCCACTTAAAATCATGCAGGGGCCTGTCTATGAACTTAAACCTCCTCACTCTCCATCACTCTTCTACATATCAACGATATTGTATAATAAATTCTTCAATAAAAAGCATCGATCTGCCGAATCTAACTTTCCTATAGCCCACAAGCACAATACATACACGCTAGCGCAAGCACAATAACAGCTCAATACAAGCACAATACAATCCCCCCCCCCCCCGCGCACACACACACCACAGCACCACAAGAAAAATACCGCAAGCACAATACCACACACACACACACACACAAAAGCAGAGTACCTCAAGCACAGTACAGCACCACAAGCACAATACAATACCATAAGCACGATACAATACCACACACACACCACAATGCAACAAGAAAAATACCACAAGCACACCAGCAAAATACAATACCAAAAGCATAATACAAGCACAGTGCAATCACAAGCATAATAATACAAAAACACAAGCATAATACAAGCACAGTACAGAGCAGAGTTTTTCAGAAGAAGCCTGGTTTAAAACTCAACCAAAATCGTCAACCACTTCGTTATTCACCACAGCGGTGGAGTCTCATTGATCCAGGCTAATTGTTTTATTTATACAACGCGACTTTTACTCACCAACAGAATTGTTCGTGTACGCAGCTAATACTCAGCCTTTGATACCATTATATTCATAATTACTGTTGTCTTTTGTACAACCTGTGCAAGTTACATTCATAGTTCCTTGTATTCCAATCTGTTTCGTTAAATTTGACTTTCCCTCTGCCATTGTGAATTTGATGTAATGGCTACAAATAAAAACATAAAATTATCATTAATCGATCTTCTCTTGGATATTAATGAGAACTACCTGAATTTTTACTAGGAACTACAACATAGTATGAAGTGGCGGGCAACCTTGAGAACTACGTAAAACTTCTTGACAGTGGTTTCCTGAGGACTTCTCAAGTTTTTCTCAGGTGGTTCTCACCTTAATTATTTCCAACAAATACAACTCAATTCACCCCTTCGCGAATGTACAAAATATGTAAACCTGAGGAGGTGGTGCTAGAAGGAAGGAAAAAAGGAAGTATAACGAAATGTATAAAGAAAGAAAAAAAGATGGTGGAAATAATTTTCTTTTGCCATTGAAAGCAGAAGCAGCCTGTTTTCGTCCTGCACCTCTCCAGGCTCTTGATTACCTCACAGTTCTTTTTTATATTTTATTCTATCTTTTTTTTCGTTACGCTGTAGAATTAAGGTAAATACACCAAAGGTCTTCATAAAGGACTTGAAAAACCGAAAAGGGCTCGCTCGCCTTTGCCCAATTTCGGACGTTCTTGACTCCCATCTTGATGTATCCTGGAGTGGTCTTGTGACGTACGATGAAGAACAGCGGCGTAGACGAGAGGAAAAATGAGGCGTAATTTCGATAAAAAGAAACATTCCCCAGACTGTAAATTAGAGAGAAAAGAACGTGAAAACCCCCTTCAAAGTATTGTATAAATTACAGAGCTAGAACACTACATCAAATTGCCACGACTAATGCTTCTTTGAATAATATTGACGTCTTTCCTTTTTTTTCATGGGTATGTTGATGAGACCAAGAGGGGAACGATGAAAAGAATGAAGAAATACAGAGTTGCCAATTTTTTAATTTAGGTACTGAATGAACAAGAGGTAGGTAGGTACGTGGTTGTTGACAGGTAGGTCAAATACCTCCTAGTTCCTTGACTAGTTATTTGGGAATGGGGAACGTCAAATTATTGAATATCTCGTATTTCGATTATGGAAATATGGCTCTCTACCGTGGATTAATATTCATACAGGTACCGTTAATAGAGAGTTTTTGCAGCAACCTCGCGCTGAAACGAAAGCAGTGCTGCGCATGCGCACATAAAACACCGAACAATTGAATGAAGCCTGACTACGAAAAATACCGGGATCACACGGTGTCAGCTTTCGTCATGTTGAGATGACGAAACGTAATGTAACCTTTCATCTGTATAACACTACCTACCTTCTTCTGTTGGCCTTGTAAAATAAATGTCGAGTGTCGTATTCACAGCTGCTTCCTCGCGTCTTTCTATGTTAATGCAGACTTGACGCCATTTGTGGACATAGATTTGTATTCACCATGGAGTGAAATGGACGAAAGAGAAGTTAACATAACGTTAGCGTGACTTCACCAGCCGGTAGATGCCAAAGCGGAACAAAAACGGAACCAAAAAACTTTAGTATCTGACTTTGGTCGCCCTATCCGCCATTTCCGTTTCGGTGTCGTTTTCCGTTTCGTTTCGGCGTGAGGGTGCTGCAAAAACCCTCTAATAATATTGGTACCGTTTAGTTTTAATCTGTATATTTTTCTGATACCTACCTTGTCACAGTCACATGTTGATAAGGATAGTTTTACATGCCATACACACTGTAGTTTTACTCACATAACCGCATCGTTTCAGTTGAGGCCGTAGAAAATGTCGGTCTCCCAAACTTTTCACTTGACCCAGCCTAAAGACAGAGGTGTCGAAAAATAATAATACCGTTAGTGATAATAATAAATATATTGTTATAGTCCAGCAGCCCACTCAAGACATTATATTTGGTAGATGAATTCAGTTGAATTGAATTCCGTATTACTCAGCTACGATTCGTCATTAACATAATAATGTGCGTCTGTCTCTCCAGTGTGGATGGGTAGCCAGTGCTGACGCAGTCCAAGAATGCAAATTTTTGGGTTTTACCAGTAGATTGATTTGTTTATTTATTTTATTTATTTGGTAAAGCACGGGCGAGTCCAATTACAAGCAAGTTGTTTATATAATAGAGCAAGTCATGGTATAATACTAATACTAATGATGATAAAGAGTAGAACAAGTAGTAAACACTTAACTGAATGAGACGGGAGATGAGTTGATTAAAGATTTTAGTAAAAACAAAGAATGGGAGAAAAAATCATAGTCGGGGTATGTATGTACAAAGAAGGAGGTTTGCAGAACGGGGAAGTCTAGCTAATGGACGGTTCATCAGGTAGTTTGTTGCACAAAAGGGGACTTCAAACAACAACGATGACCGGGCACAGGGGCGAGGCACCAGGAAACAGATCTCCTCCAGCAGAGCAGGGCAATTCAACCGGCCATTGATCAACTTGTGGAGGAGCACGAGGTCAGCAATGCAACGCCGTGTACTCAAAGGCAGCAGGTTACAGGTGACGAGCAATGACTTGTAATTCACATCGCGTTGTGATATTCCCTGCTTGAAGGCTATGTATCGCAGAAACCAGTTCTGCACCCTCTCGAGGCTGTAAATATGGGTTGCGTAGAAGGGAGACCAGACTGTGCAGGCATATTCAAGCCTCGGGAGTACCGGTGCTCTGTAAAGCAGTGATATAGTACGAATATCTGTGAAATCCCTTGTATGCCGTTTCAGGAACCTAAGAGCCCTGAGGGCTCCAGTAGAGATATGGTTGATATGTCCAGAAAACGACAACTTACTCTCCAATAGCACATCCAGGTCCGTGGTCTCACTAACCTTCTCAGAGGAGCACCACCTAAAGTATAGTCATACACGAATGTATCAGTTGAACGAATGTATCAGTTGAACGGCTAAACGAGATAACTGAGCACTTCGAAGGGTTCAGGAAGAGGCTGTTTTCATCGCGCCAACATTCAAGGTTCACGATTGCTCTCTGCAACAAGCCGCAGCTCTGAGGAGAATCAACATAACAGAAGATTTCTAAATCTTCTGCAAACAAAAGGCACTCCACGCCAGGCTAGCAGGAAACAAAAAGGTCCGATGTGACTTCCCTGTGGGACCCCTAATGTAGCCACAAACGATACATAGAACGGTAGATAGCCGAAATGTCAGACTGTATAATCATTGTCCACGTTTTGGTTTATTATTTTCTCTAATAAACCTTTGGAATCGAACATGAAAAAACGTTTAACCCCCCCCCCCCCCCCCCAAATTTGATGGTTACCGTTTCATGGTACGCAGAATCCAAAAATGGAATTAAAAATTTCTGTCCGCACTTTTCTTAGTTGCCATCAACCAAAATTAATGAAATTTGGTTTTTAGGTCTCATTATGGGTCTAGTTGCTCGGCGTTGCTGTCATTCATCTCTAAGGGGTTCAAAATAGGGGTTGAAATATCAGAACGCCGTAGCTCGAAAACTTTCTGTAGAATTGGTTTTTTTACGTTTTTAAATTGATCTTGAACTGAAGAATTTTTCGAGACCACCTGGAGCATTGTACGACCGGCTGGTAGTGTGCACCGAAAGGCTTCGTCAACATGATCGTGAATGAAACGGTATGAATCCGGTCCAGATGCCATCGCAGGGGAACACCTACTAATAATCACGCATGGCTGTGTGAAGTCGAGTTGGTTGTTCTGTGATATTAAATATTCCATTCGAAGAATGATGGCTCTTTTGGATTTTGCTGATAGGTACTTTTTCAACTCGAACAAACGTTATGCTTCATGAATAACAAAAAATAATTAATATCGAATGATTGAATCCCGCGCATTTTTATGAAACTTCCGGGGCCGGCTCTAGTACTTGATTTAGGGCTTTCTTGGGGGGAGCTCGAGGGTAGGTATTGGCCACAGAAAACAGAGATCTACGCAGAAGGTCCATCTATACAGATAACTAATAAACCGTTGTGTAATAATTTGCAGAATTTTGTTGTTTAGTCAAATGCAATATGCTAGCTACGTCGTATAATTTAAACCAACAGTTTCCTTAAATACTTCAATATAAGTCATTAACATTTATGTTTTTTTTTCTTCTTTCTTTTTTAGCGAATTTTCAAAGAAAATGAAGCTATTGCAATGGCTTCGAAATTTAAATAATATAAATTTTTGGAAATTTTCTTCATAGAAATCCGTTTCAGACCATTCTAAAACGATTCCTGAAATTTAACACTTTTAGCGAATTTTCAAAGAAAATGAAGCTATTGCAATGGCTTCGAAATTTAAATAATATAAATTTTTGGAAATTTTCTTCATAGAAATCCGTTTCAGACCATTCTAAAACGATTCCTGAAATTTAACACTTTTTTATATGTATATATATATATATTTATTTATATATGTGTCACTCCAGACGATAACTCTCGATAGAATTGAGATAAACAGCTCAAATTTGCACAAAAAATCTATCTTGGCAATCGAAAGGCTAAGTTCGAAGATGGGCGAAATTGGCCTACTCTAAGGAGGGTTTTGGCGCATTTAAAGTGCGCAAAAATTACCCAAAAATCCCCAAAATGTTATTTTCCAACAAGTGACCCCTCATTTTAAAGGTTTTTGCACGCTGAACACGATGGTGGAATCGGATTTTAGATATCTTGATCCGTTCTCAAATTAGAGCATTTAAAGTGCGCAAAAATTACCTAAAAATCCCCAAAATGTTATTTTCTAACAAGTGACCCCTCATTTTAAAGGTTTTTGCACGCTGAACACGATGGTGGAATCGGATTTTAGATATCTTGATCCGTTCTCAAATTAGAGCATTTAAAGTGCGCAAAAATTACCCAAAAATCCCCAAAATGTTATTTTCCAACAAGTGACCCCTCATTTTAAAGGTTTTTGCACGCTGAACACGATGGTGGAATCGGATTTTAGATATCTTGATCCGTTCTCAAATTAGAGCATTTAAAGTGCGCAAAAATTACCCAAAAATCCCCAAAATGTTATTTTCTAACAAGTGACCCCTCATTTTAAAGGTTTTTGCACGCTGAACACGATAGTGAAATCGGATTTTAGATATCTAAATCCGTTCTTAAATTAGAGCATTTAAAGTGCGCAAAAATTACCCAAAACTAGGATAATCTTTAAACTCTTACCCCCACCCCCTTAGAGTGGTCAGATTGAAAAATGTGAGAAGTATTAATTGAAGACGAGAGTTCGAAGCAAAAAAGGGGGAGGCAAACGATTAGTACAACTCCTTGAATTTACCCACAGCGATCAAATAAATAAGCACTTAGTACAATTACGTAATAAACAAACGGTAGAATCAGGATGGACAAAACGTACAAATTAAAATAAATACGAAGAGAATATACATAGAAAACCAAATTTTAGACCGAAGTTTTCCTTTATTCAAAACCATAGCCATTAATTCGAATATTTCTTTGAAAATTCGCTCATTAAGTCATGCTGCATGACTGATTTTTTTTTTATATGTATATATATATTTATATATGTGTCACTCCAGACGATAACTCTCGATAGAATTGAGATAAACAGCTCAAATTTGCACAAAAAATCTATCTTGGCAATCGAAAGGCTAAGTTCGAAGATGGGCGAAATTGGCCTACTCTAAGGAGGGTTTTGGCGCATTTAAAGTGCGCAAAAATTACCCAAAAATCCCCAAAATGTTATTTTCCAACAAGTGACCCCTCATTTTAAAGGTTTTTGCACGCTGAACACGATGGTGGAATCGGATTTTAGATATCTTGATCCGTTCTCAAATTAGAGCATTTAAAGTGCGCAAAAATTACCCAAAAATCCCCAAAATGTTATTTTCTAACAAGTGACCCCTCATTTTAAAGGTTTTTGCACGCTGAACACGATGGTGAAATCGGATTTTAGATATCTAAATCCGTTCTTAAATTAGAGCATTTAAAGTGCGCAAAAATTACCCAAAACTAGGATAATCCTTAAACTCTTACCCCCCCCCCCCCCCCCCACCCCCTTAGAGTGGTCAGATTGAAAAATGTGAGAAGTATTAATTGAAGACGAGAGTTCGAAGCAAAACAAAACCATAGCCATTAATTCGAATATTTCTTTGAAAATTCGCTCATTAAGTCATGCTGCATGACTGGTTTTCTTTTCTTCTTCTTTGTCAGCAACCGCCGGTGTATTTAATGTTCAAGCCCTTTCTGTGCTAAGTGAAAGCTCCATCCACCGCACGTGGATTAAAAATATATTCCGACGGTATCAAACCTAAACCGTTTAAGTGGCTCGCTGACAGAATCCCATCAGCCCGCAAAATCCTCTTTTTTTACGCAACCTCCTCCCCCCCCCCCCCCCAGCCGTTTATTGTTATACAACTAAATTGATACGAGGCCGCGGCGAAAAAAAAAATGTGTCGGAGATCAATTCCGGGGGCTGGAGAAAAACGAGGAATATTGTTTGAAAATCAACAGGTCCGTGCACTGTGAATGAAACGCGTGGCGGAGGGTTTATTTTATTTTTACAAGCAAGTCACGCTGCCTGCCACTTCGTGTTGTTATAAAACCTTTTTCTGGGCTGTGAAACGCTATCAGGTAGCTGAACGAAACTCACATGCCCTCTCTATTTAACCGTTTTTAAATGCATTTATTGGAGTAAATTGAATGGAGTTGTTAAAATTAAAATCGGAAAAAGTTATGTAATGACGACGATGGATGAATTCAAATCTCCATAATCGTCTTTCACTTAAAAAACAAATATTTTTCGGAGATCAAAGTGCTCATTTCATGAACCTATTACCGAAAATTCTTAAAGATTCAATTGAAATTTCAAGTGAAAGACTGATTGATCTACCTACAACCTGGCCATCAATCTTTCATCGATGGGGACCTTTGAATGGGTCGGAATTTTACATTTTCGACTTCGAAATCGGGTTCAGCCACCTCGAAAACCCTCTAGCCCGAAATTCCGCCTGGGTAAGCCAGGGCTGGGGAAAAGGCGTCTGAAGGCATAGAAGGCACCGAACTGGATTGGTGTTTGGGAAAAGGGTAAACTGGAATTTCAAGGCCCGTTTTCGCTAATCAGATACCTCCAGTATAATTGCACATTTTTGGGATGTTCTCATCACGTTCTTTCTAATAAAATAATCAAAAAACTTTGCAAATTATTACACAACTGGTTATTATTTACCCGTATAGATGCCCCTTCTGCGCAGATCACTGTTAGCTAGGTACCCTCGAGCTACCCCCAGGAAAGCCCTAATTCGAGTATTGGAGCCGGCCCGGTAATTAAAGTTTCATGAAAATGCGCGGGATTCAATAATTCAATCATTAATTATTTGTTGTTATTCATGAAACATCGTGTTTTTTTTTTCAAGTTAAAGAAGTACCTACCTATCAACAAAATCCAGAACAGCCATCACTCTTCAAATGAAATTTTATCACCGGAACAACCAACTCGATTTCATACAGCCATCCGTGCATAAATAAGGCGTTCCGTAGCAGTGATATCTGGGCCAGATTCATACCGTTTCGCATTCACGATCATGTTGACAAAGGTTTCTGTGCAAACGAACGGCTGGACGTACCGTGCTCCGGGTGGTCTCAAAAAATTCTGGTGGTTCAAGATATATTTTAAAAACGTTAAAAAAAACGTACCTGAGCTCAAAAACGTACTGAAAGTTTTTGAGCTACGGCGTTCTGAAAATTGCAGCCCCTATTTTTCACCCCGTAGAGATGACAGACAGTAATGCCGAACTTCGTGAACCAACTAGACCCCAAATTCAACTACAAACCAAATTTCTTTAGTTCTGGTTCATGGTAAGAATATGTCGCACCAACTGAGTTGAACCTCCTCTTGTTGATGAACTTGGCAAAATATCCAATCTGATTGGTTGGTCGGTCTCGTACACTACCCATTCGAAGTCAAAATTTTTCAACGGACCTGACAGTCACTGTCGTTTTATAAATCCCGAACCGCTTATCCCAAAAAAATCGTTTTGGTATTGTTGGAATCCTTGCAGACTTCTCTCTATTAGTGCCACACTTTTTTCGATCTGAGCCAAAAAGTGGGGGAGCGATTTTAACAGACTATGAAAAAATGAGTAGGTAACTGTATTATAGTAGGTACATTGGATTAAGTCTGCTGATTCGCGGTCAGTGTTTTCAGAACAGGTGGTAAAATACGTTTTACCACGATGAGGATCAACTTAATTGGCGCGACCTATAACTAAGGAAAGTGCGAAATACGGTGTACGGTGGACGGACAGAAATTTTTTAATCACCTTTTCGGATTATACGTACCTTGAAAGAAACCATCAAATTTGAGTGGGGGGGGGGGGGGGGGGGAGAGGGTAAAAATGTAGGTGTGGATTCCAAATGTTCGTTATTGAAAATAATAAACCAAAACAAATTAAAGTTCCCGTTTTAAAATTGTTCAGCATTTCGCACTTTAGATGCTAAAGTATATTGTGAGCGAATTTCAGAATGAGATAAGCTGTTGAAATTGGACCAAATATTATCCATATTAGGCAAGTCTTTGCAAAGTTTATTCCTTGCAAATCCGTTTAGAAACATCCACAGGTTTTAACCGTCTGCATTTTGTAATACGCATGTATTTATGTATATGTATAAATGTGCAGGTAGTTACTGAGTATTAATGGGTCAAAAATTGCTACAACAGCTAAAAATGGTTCAAACTTAGCCAATCAGGTTGTTTCGTTCAATCGTGACCTGTTTCTACAGATATGTCATTACATCATTACGAACAGTTAGACGGAAAACAGCTAATAGCACTGTGACAATTAAAACTAAATTTACTGCTTTTTGTGGTCAGAAACACGAACCGTATCTGACCTTCTTGTTAATACCAATTACCCTCGTCTAATTCACAAATGGGAGACCCTTGTACGCGGCGAAAACTTTCCCTTGTACCACAGAAATTCGTCGGGCCTCGCCTCGCAGTATGATTTGTAGGCGTAGAGTATGTATAGTACGTAGAGTATTTGTAGGCGTAGAGTATGTAAGTTGTGTTCCGAAGAATTGCAGCAATCCGTTAGTCTCAGCTCTACATCGCGCTAAGAAATGAATTCTTGAATATTAGATATACTTCATCCTGCAGATGATGTTAGTGGAAACATGTTAGTGTTGAAGTTGCTTCATTTTCGGAGGTTATTTCACATATTGAAATCGCTCTGCCTTCTAGTTGTTGACTATTTCACTATGTCTAGAAGGAATCTATAAATAGACCTACATGTCATCAGCATCACTTGGGCTCCTTGTCTAGGTGTATTTTTTCAACTAACTCTTTATACCTTGATGGCATTTATTACAAAAAACTTCCTTGGCCTCAACAGCTAATGACACTGGAGTTGTATAAATAAGAGCTCAAGTTCCAGTAGTACCTATGATGGTGTAGCAACCGAAACCACAGGGAATTGATCACAGGAAACAGTGCTCTACGCAGAAGGGGCATCTATACAAATAAATAATTAAACCGATGTGTAATAATTTGCAGCGTTTTTTTATTCGATTTTCGGATTCTACGTACCTTGAAACGTACACCATCAAATTTTGAGGGGGTTGAAAAGTTTTTATTGATGCTCGGTTCCAAAGGTTCATTATTGAAAATAATAAACCAAAATGTAAAATATAGATGAGTAGGTTCCTACCTACCTTTCTGTCCGCTAATGAACTCCTACGTCATGGCCTCCAATTTCAGGGAACACAGGTGAACAGAGTAATGTAAAAATAAGACTGTAAGGAACTGATCAGACTCAGGAGGAAGGACCTCGTGAGATGAAAGTAGCAATGTGATAAGAAGAATGTAAGATAAGACTGGGTGCAGGATTCTGTCTACCGAGTGCACCTCGACCATAGTTATCACAGCGTTAATGCTGGTTCACCTCGACAGTAGCCTCCAGGCCATTCTCTTCCAGAATTTATTTCGTCTTATTTTGGTTTATTATTTTCAATAATGAACCATTGGAATCGAGCATGAAAAAAAAAATTCTTACCCCCCCTCAAAATTTGATGGTTTACGTTTCAAGGTATGTAGAATCCAAAACTGCAATAAAAATATTTCTGTCTGTCCGCCGTACGCCGTACGGGCCACTTTTCTTAGTTACCATGAAAAAAAATTGATGAAATTCGGGTTATAGGTTCCGTTCGGCGTCTAGTTGGTCCTCGAAGCTCGACGTTACTGTGAGTCATCTCTAAGGGGTTCAAAATAGGGGTTGAAATTTTCAAAACGCCTATACCATTTTTTTAAGTGAATATTTTTACGGTTTTAAATAGTTCTTGAACTTGCGAGTTTTTTAAGACCATCCGGAGCATCGTACGTCCAGCCGTTCGTTCACAGTAAGGCCCCGAAGTTTGCACCGACAGGCATTTTCGACTCCGGTGTGAATGAAATTGTATACAATTCAAACCAAATCTCGTAACCAGAGACGCGCCCACAATAGGAATTTGTGAATACGGCCAATCATTGGTAGGGATCACCTGATTATATTGGCGGAGTATGAAGTCGAGTTGGTTGTTCTGTGATATTATTTAATTTGAAAAATGATGGCTCTTTTGGAGTTCGTTGGTAGGTAGTGAAACTTGAACAAACGTTGAAGTATTATTGATGGGTAAATTATTACTACGGTAAATCATTACTCAACGGTAAATTATTACGCAACGGTTCATTATACCATCTACGTAGAAGGGGCTGGAGTTTGTTGGTAGGTACTTTTGCAACTTTTTTCACTCCTCATCAACAATTTCTTTTCAGAACTTCATTATGTGTGTTTCTTTTTGTTAGGTACTGTTTGTCATCGGCAGAATTATTTTAGCAACATTTAACTCGTGATTTAGGTAGGTAGGTACCTAGTAACGTGTACGGGGTTAGGTACTAACCTACGGAGGGTCTGCGATCTACATAATATGCATAGAATAGTACATATTATATTATATAGACGGGTTATCTATACATAGAGCTGTGATCTGTAACAGAAGGGTATTCTATACAAAATAATAAACCGTTGTGCAGGGATTTGCAGCGTTTTTTTTCTTTTATTGTTAACATAAGTATTGGGTACTTACATATTTGTACTGCTTTATTTCTTAAGTATTATATAAATCACATTAACGTTTAGAATACATAAATATATTACTTGCTTATGAGCCCTTTTTGAGCGCACTATGAGATGTTAACAATTTAAGTTTGATGTGGATGACGGCTTGTACATTTGCTTTGCTCTCCAGGTGTTGTACTGTTTTCTTATCAAAAATGGCTGGGGAATTAGTTTCTCTGATTGTCAGTGGGAGAGTTTCAAATACTGATGATGCTGCCTGTTGAAAGTAATTTTTATGGCGGCCTGTTGACAGAATGTATCTGATGTTTGCCGTACTCGGTGTTATGCTCTTGCATCTGTGATATGTATTTAGAAAACGTGAGGAATATTCTACAGTCATTCCATCTGTGATTCCCGACAACACAGCCATTCCCCTCAAACTATCTCCAGGTTCAAATCTAAAATGATCTTGTTTTCCATCGTTTACAGACAGTTAAATCGCTGTTGCCTCGCATTGTTACGTGAAAATCTCCCAAAATGCCTCACTGCGAAATAAATTTTCCGGCCGGGCCTTCATATCATCCATCCGCGGGAAAAGCGATACCCATTTACGCAAAATAGGAAAACTGTTATGCAGACCAGCGAAAAGCGCTGTTGAAACGCATGGGTTGACCCGGGCCCTTTTCACGCAGATTTCCTCCGTTGGACGCGGTTTGAGAATACATTAGTTAGTAGCGCGTTCCTCGGACACGTATATGAATAGTACCTATTGTATAGTGGAACGGAACTGGGTGGGGTTCGATTTATTATTTTAACCGATTGCTTCTTCGACGGTCCGTAACAAATCTATTTGGTCTAGAGAGTAGCACCTACCTCATAGTTTCTATTCAAACGCTTACAATTTCGCTAGACCGAAATTCTCCATTTGGGCCGTAGAGGAGGAAGTGTGTGAATAGTTCGGGGGCTGTCTCTTTTACATAATGAGCTTCCATCATCTTCTGTATCGAAAATTACGATTCGTCATTCAAATTCACCGTCGTTTTCGCGCAGACTGGAATGGATTTTTGCGCGATAGCATTCGGCGCATCGTTTTCGGGAATTCCTAAGGGCGACTCAGATTTCGGTTATCGACTCAGCCCCCCAATTAACATCAACATTCTCCTATATTGTAAGCAGTAACTCCTATGAAATAATTTCCAGTTTATTGTTATATTCGTGTAGGTAGCTGCCAAAATTTCTCAAACAAGTCTGCGTTGTGTCCGTAGACATTCAGCAACCACTGTGTCTCCGTTTTTCTAGACAGCAAGTCAACGAGTGAACTTCAGAGCGCGTTATCGACACACCTGGAGGGGATCCACTGTCAGACGATCCCACGCGAACTTGCAGTTTTGAAGCGTAAATTAGTGATCCACTCCCAGCAGCCATGGATATTATATTCATACAATATTTATTATCCAATATACTATGATTAGTACTGCAGTGTTGTCATGGAACAAGAAAGAGGAAGGACAACCTGCTTGGTAGGTAGAAGGTGCTACAAACAACTTTCCGCTTATCGCTATCTGGCGTGGACTGCAGTTCATAGCGATTTCATTTTCCCGACTTCTTCATTTAGCATAGATTCGATGTATGTTGGGGCATTGAAGTTAACTTTAAACATTCATGGATTACTTCAAAGGGAAACTGATCTTGTTATGGATAACGTGAAAAATCCACGGGGAAATTGATGGTAGGGTTTGATATTCTACTAATACTTTACTTTAACATTGTTATTTACCAAAATTCAGCTCATTGAATATAAGAAAAAATTGAAGAAAATCATCCAATTCATCATATTAATATCCAACTTCCTGCGGTATCTCGCTGAGTTGGTCTAGCGAGATCGGAATAGTAGGTACTCACCATGTCCAGTATTCCATTCGTCTTCCCGTTCCGTTTTGTAAAGGGGGAAATAACACTCTCTTTTTATCTCTCTAACCGATCTCATTCTTGTAAACAGACCGTAAAAACCTAAACTATGCATATTGATAGCCTCTCGGGCCCTTTCGAAACGCGTTCAGAACGGGAAATTATCTCCAAAAGGCGCCACCACCCCATTGTTTCCGAGACAAAACAAGGGAATTTATAAATAAATAGACAATAAGGGAATCTCGCCGTTCGTTAATAAATCTCTTTTAAAAATAATGGACGGGGGGTTTTAAAAAGAGCTCCCGGACAGAAATGCATTTGCTGCGAAAGGTAAACAGTGGCAAGTCAACATTAAGTACCTTAATTTACCGACTTCTCCATAACATGGCGGGTCTGCAGAGTGTAACTCAGGAGCCAATCAGGACAAGTTTCTATAAAGTTCAACTTTACTGTTGGACTCAGCATGTGAAACGATCTCCAAGAGAATTTTCTTCCTCTATAAAATAGGTCTTAGAGAGCGAGTTTTGAGTTAGTGCCTCGTACTCGTCTGTAAAGTTATTCTCGTATGTAAAGTTATTCTCGGAGCAGTTCATGTTCACGATGATTATTAACGGAGTGACCTTTGTAATTGATTTCTTATGATGGATTCCCAAGCACTAACCTCTTTCACTGTCTTTTCAATCAATCAATTTTTGTTTAATTGTTGAACCAAACACATGGTATAACGATACTCGCATTTCAGCTAAACAAACAAACAAATAAATTTAAAAAACAGTGAAATAAAGTATATACGTTCTACGTGTACATTTAACTGTCTGTAACACAGGAACTATACAAATAAAGTATCGACTGTGTCAGCGATCGATCCAGCATGTCCAGGCGCACAGAAAAAGGTCACATAGCTACCGAGCATTTTTGGTTTACCCTTATTTGTCGAGTTACAGGTGGTTTTTGTATTCCGGCGCTCTTTTGGTATTTTACGTGGATTCCTTATAAAGGCGACCTTAAAGAGCTAAAAAAAATAAAATAAAATAAACTTAGGTAGGACGACTCTTAGCTTTCAATTGACTGAAATATACATGAGTAGGGTGAAATTTGAAACATTTTCTGAGGGGAGGCCAGAATACTCATGTTTGCTTCGGGTTTTACTTTTTTTTTTTGAATAATTATTGAGCCTTTCAACATACGCCAAGTTGTTTATGTCGCCACTGCTGGTATTACCGCAGCGTCGGTGCCATCGTTGCTGCTACTTCGGTGACAGGGAAAAAAGTCTGCCAAGACGGGTAGGCAGTGTAGCTTCCTCATCTGCGTAACATGGACGTAGATTATATTAGTTGGTGGGTCCATTCGGTGGCTAGATGGATAATTGACGCGTAAGGATTTGAAATTGAGAGGTTCAGAAATGACAAAATAGGAGTTGTAGTAATAGGATTAATGATAAGCGTAATAGGATTATTATAGGCATTCATATAAGTATTTTGAATTTTTGTGGTATCAACCACTTAAGAATAAGTATTTCAAAAGTGCCGAAGCGAGTCAGATTAAAAGAGTTTATAGTACAACAAAATAAGTAAAACTAATTAAAATTGAAAGAGATCTCCAGATGCACGTCGTTGTCAGTTTAAACCCAAATACATGTCATTTTCTAAAGTGGTTATGGCCTCTACTAGGTATTCACGTTTGCGCATGCGCAGACGGAAGTTACTGTGCTTTATCAGTGACTTTAATACGGCCCAACCCCCACCTAACCTCATCGCTTCACGACGATTACTAGAGATGGTATTTGTGGGATGTCCGAATGTTACAGTCAGAATTTGATGAAATCGATGTGGAGCCATCAAGTTACCATTCTGAGTCTACCCTCCAACTTTCATCTCTTTTCGACGATTTCTAGGGTAGTTATGAGCATTACAAGAATTTCACGTTTGCAGTACTTTACAGTAATTTTTTCAACGAATTTGATGTGGGAACATATGTGGCCAAGCCCAATGGATACGGGCACCTACCCTCCGAATTTCAACTCATTACAACCATTATTTCTTATAGTTTAGTCCGGGACAAGGAATTGGCCGCAGACAGTTAGAAACAAACCAAATAATGTGTTCCTTGATGTCTGAAACGTAAAATGCAAGTGGAAATTTTCATTTTGGAGGACATAAAAACGTAAAATGCAAGTGGAAATTTTCATTTTGGAGGTCATAACTTTTGTTGTCTCTTGCACGAACATAAAGCTTCCGTGCCTTCGGTACTGAGGAAGCAAAATGAGTGTGCTGAGTTTTTCGATTATTTGATGCTGAAGTGCCTAAACTGTGTAACACATGTCCACAACTGGCATCACTGGTGGTATTAATGATGCTAGCCGAAAATCCGTGTTGGGAATGTATGTCATAATCAAAATCCTAACCATTAAATTCCCAATAGGTACATGTTTAGTGGTTTGAAGATAGTTAAAAAAAGTTTATTTAAGTTTAAAAAAAAAGTTTATGTGGTGATGTTGTAGAATTATAACGTGCAGTAATTAAAATACAACACTTATCTCCCAGTATAACTCAATTCGGGTTCAAGAAAAACACTTATGCATATAAGAAAGGATAATATAAAGGACACCATACTAATCAGCATCCTTGTTAAGAGGTTCGAATGTTTAAAATTAGGTATCACTTCAATGAGTCTGGTTAAATCGTGGAGATGGTGAATGTGATATTGTTTTCTAAGAGTTTTCTATAGTTAGGTGCGTGGAGAGGACTGGGTTTGGGTTCCAGTATATAAGCCTGAGAATATCTTGAAAACGCGTTCCAGAGTTTCCGTAAATAGTTCGAGCTGTCTCTTTGGTCTTGGGCTTAGCCTATTGTGCTTCCTGGCGAGGGGAACGAAGGGAGGTTCCTTTGAAAACATAATATTATCCTTTGCAAACAGACGGGATCAGACCCCCCCCCCCATCTCGCCCCATAAGCGGAGTGTGGTATTCTAATGCGTAATATTCTAGAGTAATATTAGTCGTTATGTTTGCTCAGAAACGGAGTAAGGGCGGTAGCTGGGTTATAGCTGGTGGTGGAGATTATCACCGATTAGGCTACGCTGGAGGGTTTCTAAGTAAACCTCCTCAACGGGGCTGTGACACCCACAGACCGAGGTTTACGCATGACGACAAACCGGGGCTTGGCAAATCCTTGGTGGGCAATGGGAGGGTTAGATACGTCAGTGGCAATAGCCCTGGGCAGCGATGATTGAGCCAAAACCTATTTGTACCTGCCGTATGTGCAGCATTCAAATGCTACTTGCTGTAGGTGGGGGGGGGGGGGGGGGCTTCTACTACCACCAGTGGCCCAAGTGGTAGCGTCGAACATTGTCAGGTGTATTTTCTTAGGTTCATCCTCCAGTGCCCAAGCATAAAACCCTTTAATAAGAATTAAATCTTAAGGGTTATTTCCGCTAGTATAAGAAGTAATATTACCACACCTTCCGGAGGAGTCCACCATCACTAGCTGGTTGAGTAGTGGAGGCCTGTAGTTGAGTAGTGGAGGCCTGTAGTTGAGTAGTGGAGGTCTGTAGTTGAGTAGAGGCCTGTAAGAGAGTAGGGGCCTGTAGTTGAGTAGATGCCTGTAGGAGAGTAGAGGCCTGTAGTTGAGTAGAGGCCTGTAGGAGAGTGGAGGCCTGTAGTTGAGTAGAGGAGTAGTGGAGGCCTGTAGTGGAGTAGTGGCGGTCTGTAGTTGAGTAGAGGCCTGTAGTTGAGTAGAGGCCTGTAGGAGAGTAGAGGAGGAGTAGAGGCCTGTAGGAGAGTGTAGGAGGAGTAGAGGCCTGTAGTTGAGTAGAGGAGTAGTGGAGGCCTGTAGTTGAGTAGTGGAGGTCTTTAGTTGAGTAGTGGAGGTCTGTAGTTGAGTAGAGGCCTGTAGGAGAGTAGAGGAGGAGTAGAGTCCTGTAGTTGAGTAGAGGCCTGTATGAGAGTGGAGGAGGAATAGAGGCCTCTAGTTGAGTAGAGGCCTGTAGGAGAGTGGAGGCCTGTAGTTGAGTAGAGGAGTAGTGGAGGCCTGTAGTTGAGTAGTGGAGGTCTGTAATTGAGTAGAGGCCTGTAGGAGAGTAGATGCCTGTAGGAGAGTAGAGGCCTGTAGGAGAGTGGAGGCCTGTAGTTGAGTAGAGGAGTAGTGGAGGCCTGTAGTGGAGTAGTGGCGGTCTGTAGTTGAGTAGAGGCC
The DNA here is from genome assembly GCA_954871275.1 of Leptopterna dolabrata. NCBI lineage: Eukaryota > Metazoa > Arthropoda > Insecta > Hemiptera > Miridae > Leptopterna > Leptopterna dolabrata. The sequence continues at coordinate 36,579,558 of OX940985.1, forward strand.
TGTAGTTGAGTAGAGGCCTGTAGGAGAGTAGAGGAGGAGTAGAGGCCTGTAGGAGAGTGTAGGAGGAGTAGAGGCCTGTAGTTGAGTAGAGGAGTAGTGGAGGCCTGTAGTTGAGTAGTGGAGGTCTTTAGTTGAGTAGTGGAGGTCTGTAGTTGAGTAGAGGCCTGTAGGAGAGTAGAGGAGGAGTAGAGTCCTGTAGTTGAGTAGAGGCCTGTATGAGAGTGGAGGTGGAATAGAGGCCTGTAGTTGAGTAGAGGCCTGTAGGAGAGTGGAGGCCTGTAGTTGAGTAGAGGAGTAGTGGAGGCCTGTAGTTGAGTAGTGGAGGTCTGTAATTGAGTAGAGGCCTGTAGGAGAGTAGATGCCTGTAGGAGAGTAGAGGCCTGTAGGAGAGTGGAGGCCTGTAGTTGAGTAGAGGAGTAGTGGAGGCCTGTAGTTGAGTAGTGGAGGAGTCGATGGCCTGATGAAGATGTTCTTACATCGAAAGCGCTCATCTTCATCAGGCCATCGAGAGACAACCTATGAATAGTAAAGAATAGTACTGAATAGTATAATTCTCGAATGAATAATATTCTCTCGGCGGCCTGATGATGATGTCCGTACATCGAAAGCGCGCGTACACTGCTCAACCAGCGAGTGACGGCACAGAAGGTATAGCGGTAGTATTCCTGTAATGAGAAGGTTATTCTAATTTTCGGCGCCATTATCTGCTCTAACATGTGGTTTTTTCACGGATTTGGATTCAAGATGGTCTGAAACGATGTCAATGTGGTTCTTTTCATTCTGTTGTCCTCTTCTGACCAGATCAAATACATAAGGATCTCTCACTACTGAGTGACGTCCTAAAAATGGATATAGAATTTCAGGCTTGTACCTGTATTACGGTCCAAAATTGATTTCAATGGACCAAAAGACTGCATATGAGCAAAAGTTGATGTCTTCAGATACCGATACGTACAAAATCACTGAATTTGTTGAACTCAAATTTTGAGGGAAGTTGAAGGTTAGGTTAACTCATTGAGTCACCAAATTGAGTTCTAGCTTGAGAGTTTTTCAGTGTGAACAGCCAAACAAAACAACAAAACACAAACAACACTCAACAAATGGTGCTACAATCAAATGTTGCTAGAGTTATGTACACAGTATTTGTTGAGAGTAAAGAAAATCACAGAAACAGTATTCTGGAAATGAACTCTGTAACTTATTACTGTACTTCTAACGTTGGATCTGTAAATTAGCGTTAACTTATCGAATTTTGGCGGTCCGACGAACGGATCTCGATGGATTTCAAGGTGTAAAACCCCAAATGCTGCTTTTGCCTTTAGCTGAGCTTTCAGAATTCTGGTGGAGAATGATCCCTAAAATTTTCTGCTGCAACAACTTCGTTGCAACCTGAGCCAAATGTATGCGGATTGCCACTGACGCAACGGCACTGCCGCTCCATGTGAAACCTACCGCATCTTTGGATATCCGTGCACAATGCCATGCGCAGTTGTTATACTTCTGGAAAATTACACTCACCAGACCCATGGAACAGCCGACATCAGGGCACGAGGCCGAATTTCCCTCAAATCTTTTACATTGTGATGATTCTACTCGAACGCTATTAACCCCATTCCCAGCGGTGAGACCCTCGTTGGCTCCATTCACCGCAAACACTCGACACCCTCTCCAAATATCCGATCGATCGATTTACTTAGGTCTCCCCCCCCCCCCCCCTTTATATTTTTATGCCTTCCTCGAGACCTTTCCCTCGTAAGCTGTAGGATTTTTACGGGTTATTCGATAGTAAAGAAGTTTCTACTGCGGAGAAAATGTTGAGTAACAACGTTACCGAACGCCTCCAAGTATCGCCCTAGCAAGTACCATTCTACTCCGTCGATAAATTAATAATCTTTCGACCCGATCTTGGCTCAAACTTCCACAGTTCAAAAGTCTGAAATTCACGTAGTTTGCCTGGAATAAGTGAAAGGTGTCGTGAGAGGACGCATGAGGACCTACTCCTACTCTGCCGTAAAAAGGACGAACGCCTCATCTCGAAAATTGTCGAAAATGGGGTTTTCACATACCCCCCCCCCCCCCCCCCCCCCTTAATTTTTGGACGCTCTTTCCAGTGGGGAAGTCAAAAGTTAAAAATTTAATTCGGAAAATGGTCAAATTTCAATTCAAAAATTTGAAAGAATGGCAATTAGAAGTAAAACGCCTTTTTTAAAAACTATTCCAATGTAAAACTCCTCAAATCGGCATCAAAAGCGCCTCAACTCGTCAATTCGTACTTTAGATTCAAAGGCAAAACGCCTCATCTCAATCAAAATCAGCACAAGGCGTTTTACCTCTTACTCGCTGGCTTCATTTGGGAAGCTGAGGCGCTGTTGATCTGATGTGCAAGGCGTTCTTCCTCAGATTTTTATAACAGTTCAGCAAACATGAGGCGTTTTCAAGCGGCTGTTTGTGCCATTTCATCATCACCGCGTGCCATGATAGAGCTGACTTCCGAATTTGCCTGGGAATGTGTTAAAACGTAGAACGTTGTTTTTGCTCAAACTTGAGGCGTTTTAACTCAATTAGTCTTGCTACTTTTTTGGATTCGTCGAAGGAAAAACACCTCAAGGCGTTATTTCTGAACAGAAAACTCGATGGAAGTAAAATAAAACGCCTTATGAGCATTTTCTGCCTATTAGAATCGATTATTTAGGCGATTATGTTATCTCTTTGTAAACACCAAACATCTCTTGATCGTCTGCCGAAGGAATTTTTAATTTATCATCAACTGGAGCGACGTTAGGTAGGGGAAACTGTGCAAAAACATTGAAGCGCTCTCCTGAAAAGTTGTGATTTTGAGAGTTGAGGCGTTTTACCTTTTCACGGCAGTACCGTCTAGTCACAACCACTATTTATGAAATATTCTGTGACTGAGTTATATAATATTATGTGCATTTATATAATGTGACATTGATATTTGAATATCAGCTGTGTGCGGCACTAGGCACCACAAAAGAACATTAGCTAGTTATTGGCCATCTATTTCGAAATGCTTTCACTGAGAGATCCGCTTATGATCTTATAGCGGTGATCCATTGGAGGAGATACCTAATTTCACTGGATGAGTTTTCACAGAAATCACGCTACATTTTTAGCGAAGTTGTGCGTGCTGAATGTGTCCCTATAATAATAATTATAGTCTGACGATAATCAAGTTTATAAAGTAAGATTTTTTTCTGCCTGATTAGGTAATATCCAACTATATTGAACTTAACGATAAAGATTGTATTTGAAGTTCTCGAAGAAAAATTAGTGAAACGTTCTGCACTTTAAACATGTGTTATATTAGTATATTGTTAGGTATGTAACTTGAAATATTAATATTCGAGGTCGAACATCAACTTCCGCCGAGTTTCTTATTAAAGAGCGTGCTGACGGCGCCTGGTCGGGCTTTAGTTTTAAAACTTATATAAAATAGAGTCCAAACTCATATCCAACTTCTACGCCCTGGAAAGTGAAGCTGTGTTATATGTGGAAGGGGGAAAAGTATGGAGCATTTCCTTCGATATTTGTGAGGAAGAAGAACGTGTTGTTTTGCCTACATCGTAGAGGTCTGTGTTGAGTTTTATGTTCCCTTGCCACAAATATCTCCATGATATATATATATATATATATATTGCTCTACGTGACGATAAAATTATATGTAACAGTATTCTTTCGCAACCAAAAAGTGCCTGAATTTTGAACAAACCGAAAGCATCAGCGTGAGCGAGAATCAAACAATATACTTAACTCAGGTTTTTTATTGTTTTTTATCGATTTTATTGTTTTGGTTTATCATAAGATATTTTTGTTGTTTGGTAATCGCTCATTTCTTGATAGAATTAACGCGGTAAAGCATGAATGTGGAAGTTCGGAATCCATGATTCCATCACTTGACCAGTTCCCAACTACCTTGGATTTTCGGCTCACAGTAAAGCTTTTCGTAACTGTCGGATGAGCGCGAACGAAACTTGCGGCTTAATTGAGTTTCGTCGAGCGTTGGACCGTTTGAGGGCCAACCCGCACTCACCCTCAATACAGGAACGTTTTGTTATTTGTGGATTTTTCAAGTGTCTGTACACAATAGTAATCTAAACTCAATGGTCGGCTATTCTGAAAATATTGAACCGTTCTGGAAACATTTTGCAGCGTTTTTTATAATTATATCCAACCTTATCCCTTAAATCTCTTTCATTTGAGTTTTGTCTTCGTCTCGAAACCATTACTCGAATGTAATGTTGGTATTAGCGATGATTTTACTGTCCCAAATTGACGGTTGCGGTTTCAATAAAAACGTTTCAAAAAGAGGAAAAGTCATCCACCTAATTGTTAGGGGTGAGCAATTGCTAAGGTGGTACCTATTCAGTAGTGAAGAAAACATCGGGTGCAACGTGGCAATTAGTGGAAATACCATCGGGTGGCCTTCGTGGGTTCAAGGACTGCAACGCGTTGGAAGATTGCTTTTTGGGACGAGAAGGCCGAATTAGATTTTGGCCAAAGAGTTCTAACGAAGTTTCAGTCTTAAATTTACGTTAAATTTTGGTCTAAAATCGTTGTTCTTCCGCACACAGTTTGGGTCCTCATTTGGGAACACATTTGGGTGCTAGTTGTGCTCCGAAACTCGACAGCCCGATCTGCATACACCCAGGGGTGTTATGGGAGAAAAATGGGTGTAAAAATAGGGTTTTTCGAGGGATTTTTGAGGTTTTAGTGAACATGAGCTTGTGAGGTATCGTTTTCCATGTTTTTTACGGCGAGAAGAGTTGATTTTGACCGAAGAGTGAAGAACTGAGGTTGTTATGCTCCCGAAATCAATTTTTCATGAATCAAAAACATGGGAAATTGTCTGAAATCACCATATATATTATATTTGTATAATAACACTGGAAGTAGTGTCAGCAGGTGAATGAAGACAATCAGATGGTACTATCAATAATAAAAAATAATCTGTTTAAAAAAAAAATCGAGCCTAATTCGTGTTTTTGGGGGCCAAAATTGGTGGAAACCATCAAAAGTAGCCATTTCAATAATTGCACATGAAAGAAACAATAAATGAACAGCCAAAATTTCTGTAGTTACGTCCAGTACAATAATAAACCCATGTGACATGGACTTTGCAGGGTTTTTAAATTGATAAAATCATAACATTAATCCACATCAGGGACGGAATATAGAGTGAACAGATTGATACATCAGGCGCGAGGCATCAGTCATCTCTCCTTACAAAAAAACTATTCAAGCGATTGGTGGCGTATTGGTCGTACATTTATCAATATTATATTAAATTTACTGTATTTTAATTATACTGAACATGAGTTATTTGTGACTGGATATTCAAACAACGGGCAAACCTTACGTCAAAATGTATTTTCTTCAGCTTCACTGATTTATATATCTGTTCCTCCGCATTGTGAATATTTGCAGGTAGTTGGTATCAATCACAGAGTACGAGAGTTATGGTTTCAATACCTAGCCACAAAAAGCACAGTGAAACGCGAAGAAATTCAGTTATTAGATTATTAATAGAATCAGCTAGATAGTATTGATTTCAGAGAGCTTGTAAATTGACTGACGCAATCGGCAGAAATAACGCTGTTATAATGTATGATGGGAACTTAAGCGGTCAGAACTCGGTTACTCAAGACGCCATTTAATTTTGATAATTATTCGTTGAAGGCGAACCATTTTAAAATAATTCCAACACGTGTGAATCGAGGTAAAATTAAACATGTGTGAAGAAAATTACATTACAAAATCAAGATCTTCTTGATTGTGCTCCAAAATGCAGCTCGCTTTCGAGTGCGGGCATCCGCCTGTGAGCCACGTGAAAGTGACAGTTAAATATTGAAAAATAATATAATCTGTAAATGAATAATTAGGTATATGATATGACAATAATCAAAATATTGTCCGTAACAACACTAATGGCTATATGAGTCAAAATATAGTATGCGCGACTATAAATAAATGGACTGAAGAAGATAGTTGACCTCTTCTGAGATCAAAATTTCATCAGATTACACGAGGCCATAATAATGATATTTAATATGTTGGTTATTATGATGATTGTCAAATTACTATAATAAAAAATTATTATTATTATTATTAACGACAACTCACTCACTTTGGTGTTCATTTAGATATTTGGGCATAGGTCTTTTGAAGCCGAATTCGTAGATGTTTGAGTAGCTAAATTATAAGTTGTAGTAATATGTATGCACTTACTGATGAATTTTTCGTATGTTACAGGTATGTTTCCTGACTGATGATGTTCATATGAGTATGGTAATTTCCTTCCTCTCTCTCATATTATCCCTACGGATCATTTGATTCGTATCACTATGGTCTGGTCATCAAAAGGTATCACTAAATACCTAATTAATTAATAATTGTCAAAATGTTCTTGCAGTACAGCATGGGCGGATTAGCGGATTTTCGATGAATCGTTCAACATAAAATGAAGTGTTTTCAACAGCTTTTAACCGTACGAATCAAAATTTGAACCTGGGTCCCTATTTGAGCCATGTTGAGCCATAAATGGCTGTTTACCCACTTTATTCGTTTACCTTTACGAATTATATTGATAAAATTAACGATTTGTGGTAGCTATACTGCCCTCCCACTTGGCACTGCACTCCACGGCTATTTCATTGTTCAAGTAATAATTTAATACGTTTTTGTGACTTTGACGGCTAAATTTTTTCCTCGAGGTTCATGGCATTCGAAGAAACTTTTCATTTGATGTGACATTGAGATGTAAATAATTTTTTGAGTTTCGTTTGAGAGATGTATTTCTCCTTAAGCGGTAGAAGGACACAAACATTTAAATCATAGAGTGATGAATAACTCCCACAGTGACCGTTCAATCGGAAATCTTCGTCCTTGACATGTATAATTCATACAGTTTTATTCGGGTTAATCCTAATCGACACCTATTAATTTCGCTTTCGAAACGGATCGGCTGTATTATAATAGCAGTGCCTATTATATTGTAAGCGGCGAGTTTGTCGTCTGTATAATACGTTGCAAGTAAAACGTGTGAATTATTCACAGTTCATTGTTTTGGAAGCGTTTAATTTAATAAAGCTTCAACACCTCGAGCGGCTTTCTACGTAGAACAATTAATAATGTTGTCGCCGCGACGGGTTTCTCGGTTGATTTACCTACCTGGGGGTATCCGCGGGACTGAGGAGGAAATCTGGTTTATATAATACCTAGTACCGGAGTGTTCATAAACGTTACTATGGTTTTCCTCGAGTAGCTTCATTAGGGAATTTTCGTTCGCGATGGAACCAAAATTTGCAGTGGGTAAGGCGGGAATTTTCGAAAAACGTTTCAATTCTTTTCAGTTTCAGATTTTCCGGTTCAAATTCGTGGTTTTTCCAAAACAAAACCTATGTTTTCCAAAACAGATTCAAAGTTTTTCAATCAAATTCCATTTCAAATATATAATTCATTTCAATTTTGTAAGCTTTCAATTTCAGTTAAGCTTACAATTTCTACTGATTACTTCAATTCTTCTATATTTCATTTTAAATATAAAATTAAATTAAATTTTTTTACATTTTTGATTCCAACCTAAAATCGTCCATTACTTGATATCAGCCATTCAATCAAGCAAGTTTATCAAACTCATTTGACGAAATTTTCTCAACCATACTAGGGCAACTTCTACCATCAAATTCGCAAGGCATCAAATGAGATTGACAAACTTGTTCGGTACTGTTATCAGAACCTTTATCAACCATTCGACAAATTTCAGTTGAATGTGTAGCGACTTCCCCGAATCAGGTGATGCAATGGTTGCTCAGTTTGCTGATGATACTGGGATACTAGCGGCTGGAAACACAATCCCGGAAGTCAGGCGAAACTTGCAGGCACACCTAACTAAAACTGAGGAGTGGTGCGACAGGTGGAAGGTGAAGATCAATCCCACCAAATCATCACTTGTCACATTCACCCTCAGGAGAGGCTCAGTTTCGGGCATCCAGTTGGGAGGAAGAGAAGTTCCGTTGGCAAGTGAGGTCAAGTACCTGGGTCTTACACTAGACAGGAGGCTGACATGGACGTCCCACATCAGTCGGACTACTAAAGAGGTGAAGCGGCGCGTCCATATGCTATGGCCAATGATCAACCCAAAATCTAAACTGAACATCAGCAACAAACGACTTCTTTACATGTCACTGATCAAGCCAGTGTGGAGCTATGGCTGCGAGATTTGGGGTTCAACTTGCAAGTCCACTGTCAAGAAGGTACAGGTAGAGCAAAATAAGATATTGCGAACTCTCGCCGATGCTCCCTGGTTTGTGAGGAATGACACCCTTCATTCAGACCTCCGCATGGAAACAGTTGATGAAGCTATAAAAAACCGGTACTCAACACTCCGTATCCGTGCTGAAGGTCACATCAACCCCGAAGTAGCAGCAATTGCCGGACCAGCACCCTTTGATGGACGCAGATTAAAGAAGAAGGTACTGCGAGACAACGTAAACATGCAAGATGGACCCAATGATTGAACGCTAGCCACCATCGTCTACAGTACCCCTTCCACTCCACTCATAGTCTGAAGGACTGAGGTGGGACCTAGCTGTAATTACAGAGAGACACAATACCTACGTTACCTATGGATCCCTAGTTATAGACGGACTGTTCTCCCGGAAGTGGTGATGCTCAGCCCCACAATGAATACCCTCCCCTCCACAAGTGGAAATACAATAAATTGAAATTGAATTAAGTAAAAATGTTACCTAGTTTGACATTAGTACTTGAATAAAACGTTGTGTTGAGGAACGTTTCATTTGGAAAATAAATTGATTTGACTTTGAAAACTTGTAATTTATTAACGACAACCTTGAATTTGGCCTTGAAACGGTATAATGTGTATTTACTGTCATTCCTAGACGATATCTGACATAGGGTACGATTTAAAAAATAGGAAATTTCGCCAAAATGTTCGAATGAAATGGCAAACGATAGTGGGCCAGATTTGGGTTTCGTGGGTCATAAATTACTAAAAATCGATAAATATGGCTAAAACACAAAATTTACATAAATCCATCAGAATCAGGAGTGTTACAGAGAATGGTGGCTCGACATAGAAAAACGTCTGCCAAGTTGGGTAGGCATTATAGCTTCCTCAATTATCGTATCATGCGGACGTGTAGAATCAGTTGATAAAAAAATGATGAGTCAAAAGATTGAATAGCAATAAGTAGAGTAGTAATAAATTTCCTAACATTCGTTATAGGATCAAACGTTTAAACATTTTTTCAACATTTCTAATGACACTCATGTGGAACTATCAAAGTATTATTCCTGATCGACCCACCAAGTTTGAAACCATTTCAATGATATTTAAGTTAGTTATGAATATTTCAAGTATTGCACGTTTGCGCATGCGCAGACATCAGTTACTGTAATTTTTCAGTCATTTTGGTATGGGACCATCTGTGACCCACCCCTCACCTACTCGCCGAATTTCAGCCCATTTCGACTATTATTTCGGGCAGTAATGGGCGTTACAAGGAATTGACCACAGACAGACAGGCGGACAGACAGACAGGGAACCGAAGATGTTCCTTCATGTCTGAAACAAAAAATGGTAGTGGACATTTTCGTTCTAGGAGGACATAATTTTTTTAATTTTCATATCACGAATCCAACGCTCCCCCTACTTTCGGTAGTGAGGAACCAAAACTTTTCCAATAAATACAAATATTTTCTCGTAATTTTTGGTCAATGTTGGGAGAATTTAAGCGTTAAAAATCGCTAAAGATTCGAAAAATTGTCTAAATTATATAAATGGGCAAAAATTACCGTATGAATGTGTAATGATGAATCGAGGCAGAAAAATACTATTTCAATAATTTCTCATTTTTAATAATAATTACTATTTCAGTTTTCGTATAAACTAAGGGGTCGTTTTGAGGTTTTGCGGGTGGAATAACTACAAAAGTTCTCACAGTTCAAGTAGCGCACATCGTGTTGGCCTCACCTGCGATATTTGAGCTGAACACTCCTGTGCACCTTGATCGATTCAGCCCAAGACCGACCCATTGTCTTTACCCTACTTCACTTCGAAAATTCGCTCATATGGTCATGTGGCTTGACTGGAACTCCCTCAGTTTCCGGGAGAAACGTAGTATTTAGGCTCGAAAAGGAAGGAACGCACAGTAAAAAGCCTACACACACGTCCTCGAGTTATACAGGAAACATACCGGCCTGTCCAGCCAGGCCCCTTTTTACCTATTCAAGCCCAGCATTTTTTGCCTCTGAAGAGGCGTTTTCATGTGTCTTTCATGGACATTTAATTTAAAAGCGGAGACGAGACACAAGGCTCAGATAAGGCGCTGGAAAATATCATTGAAAACGGAATGAAATACTTCCCCGCATCACAAGTAGGTTTATTTCATACCCCCTATCACCTCCTTTCACCGAATTATCGCTTCCCTCGTTAAAATTCAGCGACTTTCCACTGTATTGCCAAGTTTCCAGAATTTCTCCTCCCCCCCCCCCCCTCCACCGTTCCTTTCACCAAGAGCTTTTTGTTAGTGAAATGAAATACTTTTATTAGTCCCCCCCCCCCCCCCCCCCCCGCTTCGTTCCGACACACCATCTACATCATCTTTTCTGTAAAAACTCCGACGGAGTTTTCTTCCGAGAACCTTACAATGAGAAACTTTTTCAATCAACTTGTTTTACTCGAATAAAATATTTAATACCTATTGAATACAAATCGGAGATTTCCTTATTAATAAACAAAGTTGGGAATGAAATATTTCAGCGGGCTCCGAGAACTGGGCGGTGACTCCTGATAATAATATCAGGCTGACATGGATACTGATGACGAGTTCTCGTCATTGTTCTGTGTTTCATCAGATATTTCAAATTTGAATCAAACTTTCACATCTTGTCGTGTGAAAGTAGCAAAAACTGAAATTATTATTAACTAGCTGAAGTAACCGGCGTTGCGCGGGTATTATTTATTCTTACATTTCCTACTGGTCGGCAGATCTCCACAGTGTTCTGGAACATTGTTCGCCGTTACGCTGACATCGTATTTCTACATAATCTTATTAATAATTAGTTGGATTGCCCCGCATTGCTGTCGAAGATTGGTCTTCAGGTGCCACGGCTGTCCGCGCGCTCTTTCTATTTGGCCAACCGTCCTCTCCACAGACTCCCTCGTTCCACGAACCTCTTCATCACAACCCACTGTGAATTCAACTTCTTCAACGACTCACTTGGCTCACTGAAGTCCCATCTTAAGAATTCAAAGACAAGTTTCTGTTAATAGTAAATTTTGTTTTTCCCCTGTTTTCCTTATTTGCATTTCCTTATGGGGTTTCTTTATTTTTTGTATCTTTGTATTAGGCGAATTGTTTCGCTGTCTGATTTGTATTATGTTCCTGTTCAATTGGGCTTGTTCCCGTAAAAGTAAAAAAAAAAATATATATTTCCATTACACTAAAGCCTATCGCATCCAGGACCATATTTGCAGCGGAATTATGGCTAAAGGGCTCCACACACCAACGCGAAAAAAATCGCGACGCGAAATTCGCGGCGGAAAAATTCGCGGCGGATAAAATCGCGTCCGCGAATTCGCCTGGGTCTTCACACCAGCGCGAAAGACTGGCGGTCGCGAAAGTTAACTTTTGCATCAGTATCAGATAGATATTAGTATTTTTGTCTATTTATTTATATGTCACTTCGTACTATATCTGTCCTTGGGTACATGATAAAAACTCCAAATTTCGCAAAATCGTTTGTATTACCAAACAGAAGGATGAATTCGAAGATGGGCAATTTTCAAAAATTCTAGGGGGGTATAATTTGAGTTTTTAGGGTGTCAAAAATCGGTAAAAACTGCTAAAATTGCGAACAATTTATGTACAATCACTGAAAGTTTTATGGAAGGGTGAATAAGTACAGAAAAATACAATTTCGGTGGTTTTTCACCAAAAATAGGAATCAAATTTGGGTTTTAGGTGGTCAAAAATTGGTGTTGAGCTAAAATCAATATTAATTCACCTGACGTGTGGGATGGTGATTCACGTCGAAGGGACACTTTCGATGATAAAAATATTTTTCTCAAAAAAGAGAGGGTCTAATTTGTCTTGGTAAGAATTTATAGAATTTTACGAGAAGTGGTACCTGTGGTTTCTCGCTGTACCTATCATCTTTTTACTCAGTAGCATGAATATTTCTTTGAAAATTCGCTCTTATAGTCTTGCTGCATGACTGGAACTTTTATTCCATTTTTGAATTCTACGTAGGTAACTTGAAACGCGAACCACCTGTGGGGGGGGGGGGGGGGGGGGTATTGTGTCATGCTCAATTTCGGAGGTTCATTATTGAAAATTATAATTCAAAAAATCTCCCTACTCCTTGTTAAAACAATAAATTAAAAAGAACCAATAGGATGTATGATTTTCTTCGAGACAAAATTCACCCCTCATCCGTTCTTTTGGTTTATTTGCAATAATACTTTGGAATCGAGAACGAAATTTTATTTATGATTCCTCAAAATCAGCGCGAAATCAAAGCGGAGGGCGGAAAAAACGCGGCATGCCGCGTTTTTTTTCGCGGCGAAAAAAACCGTTGCCCGGCCGCGCGAAAAAACCGCGTTGGTGTGGGCACCCAGTTCGACGCCTCTGCTTTTGGTTGACGCGGATTTTCCGCCGCGAATTTTTCCGCCGCGAATTTCGCGCCGCGATTTTTTTTCGCGTTGGTGTGTGGAGCCCTTAATACAGGAGGGGCGGGGGAATTTTCGGTACTGTACAAAAAGTCAACGAATACCTACGTGGCTTACACTCACCTCAAGAGGGTGGTGGGGGGGGGGGGGCATACATTTGGAACCCCCCCCCCCCCCCTCTCATATCATCTCGACGAGCTTATTGCCCAGCTCAAATCGTGACTTTTTCCGCAGATTTATTTTTGGGTTTTTGTTCCTAACCACATCACGATCTCCTTGCTAACCCCCCCCCCCCCCCCGTCCCCCCATAACTCAGGACTAATGGCCCGTGTGCAGCTTTTATATTCTTTTAATGCCAATTTCACCCCCCTCCCCCCTCCACGGAATACCACAACACAGGAGCAGGATTGTGTGGGAGGAGGGGCATTTTCAATTGGCGATTCCGCTACGAAGGTGGCAGTGGGGTTTGGGGGATGCGGACACATATCCTATTGAAGGTGAAACGCGCCTCACGCATATACAACCGCTACGCGGGCACAAAAAAAAAACCCAGATTTTTCTCCCTTTTTGTCGTTTTTGCACCCTCCGGGATCCGCTAGTACGGAAAATGCAACTTTTCTCCCGCCCCCTCCGCCCACTTCTCCGCTTAGTTTTTTTTTTCTTTTTTTTTTTTTTGTATCGGTGCCTTTGGCCCAATACGGCGTACACTCGTTGACAATAACGTCCTGTGTCACACGTTTCGACTGTATAACACCCCCCCCCCCCCCCCTCCCAAATGGTGGGGGGGGGGGGGTCTTCTCTTTTAGATTATAGATTAATCGGTTTATACCCTGAAATCCCAATCCGACACAAAACGATTCCGAGCGCATCCATTTTTCTCGTTTTTCTCCCCTGTTCGAGATTTTTTTTTTCCCCACGAAGTTACGAAATGCGTCCTTTTTTTGTGTCTCGAAAAAAAGACCCTTTAGGCGAAGTTAAATTTTTCGTTTTGTTCAAATCGTAATTCTACCGCCAAATATCAGTCGGGTGGATCTCAATAGAAGTCTCCTCGCTGAAGGCGGCGCGGGGGAGGTGAGTGGGCGGAATCGCGGAATTGCCAATAACAAACGAAAAAAAAACCATAGTCGAGATGCGCCTTTTTTTGTCTCGAATTGCGTTTTTCAGGGTATCGGTCCTCAATACGGAGCAGTTAGCGAGTTTTCAACCGCCCGGCCCTCGTCCGCTTCGGTTGATACTGTCCGCCGAACTCCGATACGCCGATACGCATTGTTGCGGACTTCCCTTCCTCCTGCGTAGGGATGTCCGATATTACGCAGGGTATCGATACCATACTCATATGAGTACTTGAAAATAAAGTATCGATACCATCCATATATCGAAGGAAAAGTAGCGATGGTCAAAATATCAATTGATACAAGTAATTTAGTCCTTTTAAACGAATTTTTCTCCCCTCATCAAATAAAGGCTGAAGCGAGGTCATAGGTACGCATCCTAGGAGCTTTAAAGCACAACAAGCACATGGCGGAGTGAGGGTTAAACCCACAGAACCTCTCCTAAAATTATGCGCCTTCTCAAAAATGTCATTCCTTCTCAAAAATATACTTATGTACAAGAAGTCAAAATATTAATCATCATTCATCAAAAATCAATCATCAGTAATTAAAAATCAATAATTCCCTTTTTCCATGAGACAACAGTTTAACGGGCAGATTTGCAACAGTAGCCGGTGCTCTTCCTATTTATTGCCTTCGACTATTGTTGTCACGGTAATGTGAGATTTCCCGTTTCTGCGTAAATTTTCCCGTTCCTTGTAAAATCGGCACACACATTCCCGAAAACGAACGGCTGGGCTAACATGCTGCGGGTTGTCTAAAAAAATTCCAAAATTCGAAATCAATTTAAACACATTTTAAAAAACCGTACTCTTCCATTGAATTTTCGAGCTACGGCGTTCGGGAAATTCCAACCCCTATTTTTCACCCCTTGGAGATGGCGACAGTAACGGCTTCTCGGACCAACTAGACCCTAAACGGGACGTACAGACCAAATTTCATTACTTTTTGCTCATGGTAAATAAGAAAACTAATAAAAGGGCGAAGTATGGCGGACGGAGAAATTTTTTTTTTAAATTCCATTTTCGGATTCTACGTACCTTGAAATGGAAACGATCAAATTTTGATGGTAGCGGTGGGTGGGGGGTTAAATTGGCCTTAATGCTCGATTCCAAATGTTCGTTATTGAAAATAATAAACCAAAACGTGGAGAATGATCATACAGACTGACATTTCAGACTGGATACTGGTAAAACCCAAAACTGTATGGTTTTGGACTCGTCAGCACTGGCTACCCATCCACACTGAAGAGACAGACGCACATTCTTATGCTAATGAAGAATCGTAGCTGAATAATACGGAATACAATACAAATTAGGCCCACAATGTATGGCGGACGGTCAGAAACTTTTGTATTCCATTTCGGATTTTATGTACCTCGAAAAGAAAACCATCAAATTTTGTGGGGGTTGATATATTTATTTTATTTTTTCTCCTGCTCGATTCCAAAGGTTCATTATTGAAAATAATAAACCAAAATAATAGTATGCAGTCACTCCGACCCCCCAGCACATTGTCTTGAAGGGAGTCGTAGCATTTGTGTATTATAAACATGTAGGAATTGTATTATTTTTAAATTAATAAGCAATTTTAGAAGCTAAAATTCAGACTAAAGTTTTTGTAGTCGTCCACTCTCATCGGACTCTCTTCGGTCCACCGTCCTATAATTACCTTCATCAATAAATGTGTAGTCGTTTTGTAGGTAATAGCGATATTGTCAGTCATTCGTTTCAACCTAAGGTTACTTTACGGTAGAAAATTCAATCTTTCATCACAAGGCATCAAATAGTTGACGTTGACGAGGTTAGTTGGATACAAAGGTTGGTAATATGAGATGTAACAGTGAGGATCCGAAATAACCGTTGTGTCAACATAATTTTTGTTGTTGAGTGGAGTTGAATCGACGTGGCACCGGCGGTGATCTATTCAGAAATACACACTTTCAAAGAGAATAACCGAATATTATATGTGGGACCTTCACTACCTGTAATGGCGACGAGGGGGGTGGAATCGTCGATCTACCGGAAAACTGCCGAAAAATCATCGAATATTAATGCGAGCGCGAAATCATGGAAATCGTCTGTATATATGTATATACATATATATATATATATATATATATATATATGTGTATAACTGTTAGTACTTAACATCAAAGGCGGCGGATTTGACTGGGCTTCGGGGAGGGTACGTTGGTATTGGTAATAATATGCCGTCCTATCAATTTTTAATCGAATATACCGTGTAGAACTCAGTTCCACCATACTTCCCTCCACAGCCCCCTTGGAAACCCCGGATGGCTTTCCAGAAGTTGAGCTCAGGGGAGTTGATCTGCAAAATTAATGTCTCAGGAGAGTCCCGGACCCAAGTCGAAGAGAAATTTACGATTCTGTTTACATATATTTGCTTTAACACGTATAAATTGTTAACTAAGTTTTCTCCCTTCCGACGATATCCAACCGAAAACATACGTGGGATCCTGGAGAGAGTTTCAAATTAAATGAGGAATTATGTTCATACGGACGTTGAATTTCCATTGACGCAACAATGTGGAAACAGTGTCTGTTTGTCTCGTTCATTCTTGAACTTGCCTCTTCCCGTAGAACAGAACTCAAAAGGTCTCGTAAGTTACAAGAAACCGTTAATGCTATTTTTGCCGGTAGGAAAACTTGGTTTTTGCCAGAACTTGGAGCGCCCGAACAAATATTTTTCCCTGGCTGGATCAAACTGATGGAGGCGTCGGTCGGCGCAGGAGGAATAACAAAAAAGTCGAGAACTTTTCACCCGCTTCCCGGGCGCTTCCAGTGGCTCTGGATTCAGGTGGATTTTCAGTGAGTGGTTAGAGGGGTAAATTGTTGCTCGGATCATCGATCAGTATTGTTAGAAAATTCAAAATAAATACGCTCTAGTTATACATTATACCCGCGACAATTTACCTGTGCCCGTCCCGGAGAGCTGTAAGTTTTTCGTGAGTCCACTCGTAATCTCATTCACATCCCTCTATCCCGTTTGAAGAGTACATGTCGCCACATATATTTCAGTTTGCCTTATGTCTTAAGAGTTTTGCCTCAGTCCCTTACCGACTCATTTACCTCTAGCCGTAGTGGTGACTGTCCAAGTCCATGTCCCTCCCGCGTCTAAGAAAAATACCCATGTCCCGCCCAGTGCAACGCAGGTATAGAAGGGTATGTGTCCAAGTCCCTCCACGAGCAAGTCAGGCCCATTTCCCGCCCCAAAGCGTGTAATAAAAAACCACAGTCATGCAGCATGGCTATAAGAGCGAATTTTCGAAGAAATAACCACGTTCCTTAATCTTCAAAGTGCTCCAGTTTGAGAACGGAATGAGATATCGCAATTCTGATTTCACCATCGTGTTCAGCGTACAAAAACCTTTAAAATGAGGGGTCACTTGTTGGAAAATAACATTTTGGGGATTTTTGGGTAATTTTTGCGCACTTTAAATGCGCCAAAACCCTCCTTAGAGTAGGCCAATTTCGCCCATCTTCGAACTTAGCCTTTCGATTGCCAAGATAGATTTTTTGTGCAAATTTGAGCTGTTTATCTCAATTCTATCGAGAGTTATCGTCTGGAGTGACACATATATATATAAATATATATATACATATAAAAAAGTGTTAAATTTCAGGAATCGTTTTAGAATGGTCTGAAACGGATTTCTATGAAGAAAATTTCCAAAAATTTATATTATTTAAATTTCGAAGCCATTGCAATAGCTTCATTTTCTTTGAAAATTCGCTAAAAGGCAGTTAGTTGAAGGTAAATGTGATTTAACTTACGTGCTGATGAACTGAAGTAGTCCTCACGTCAAAAATTACGGGATGTCAGATGGAAGGTTGGGCTTTGTATGACATGATTTTTACATAATCAAATCGCGACAATTCGCCACGTAGAAACCGTTGCGTTTGGTCATGAAGAAATTTATGCTTGGTGCGCAGGGTTTTCTCATCTTCTTTGGTCTTTGAAGCTGTTGTGATGGCAATTGTTGTATCAATTTGCATGTTTTTGGATGACACTTGTGAAGGTGAATTTGTCCGGGTGAGGGGAATGAAACTGAGAATTGAATTTGTTGTGAAACCTGGGTTGGTAGTCCTATGTAAGGCGTATCCCAGTTCTGCCCATTGCGTTGGTGGGAACGTTGAGGTAACTTCTATGTACGTGTCCACAAGATGTAGGTGTCGCACAGTTCCACGATTTTCTTGCAAGATGGTGCTATGGACATGAAGTCGTCTACAAAACTGTCTTCGACAATTTCAGGGCTTAGCATGGAAGTCCAAACAAGTAAGATAAGAACTTCCCCTCCTCGGAGTTCTTGTCCTTATAAACTTCGGTCAATCCTAAATTTTGTATTTTTCTCCATCATGCCTGAGTGAGATGGAATTTACAAGCCCGTAACCGAGATGCTGGCCAAACCTGACGTACTGCCTTGATTATTGACATCTCAAAATCGGAAAATACAGTTTGTGGGCTCAGTACAAGGTCATATTCGCGGCAGTTGTCCACTAATTTCGAGAAAAACAGCGTAACTCGCACATGATTTGTCCTTTAGGAGGCCAAACGCTAAGGGTATGTAGCGCTTGCTAAGAAAACCGTGCACAGTAAATAATTGAACAAAGTACTTTGCAGTGTAACGAAATGTCCCATCGACGTAAACAGTTTCGCACTTACCCAATGTTTGAAAATTCGATTTGGTAAGTACAATATATAATAATGTTATTCACTTTATCGTTTAAGAGTACAAATTTTCTCCATCGGCGGTCAAGACAACCGACTCCGGGAGGCACATGGGGCTCTAAACTTTAGTCTCCAGCTTTGATCGGGAGGGACGTGGAGAGTACCTTTTTATTACCTGATGATTCGGGAGGGACATGGTACATAACCGCCGTAGTACCTTCAAAAAGCAGGTATTCGCTTGGCTAGTTACCAAGGGTCATGCGGAGTACGAGAACTGGTATGTGCATTGCGTAGATACGATGTAATGTAAGCATAAGATGGGAAATAGCAATTTTTATTTCTATGTTGATTTCATAGCATTTTATTTTTGATGGTCTCTTTCTAACTGACCACTCAGCACGGAACTGCGTTCCATGAGTTGGGGTAGTTCCACTACTAAGGAATCACGTAATATAAGCTGTTTATTTAATTTAATTGGCAACTCGTTGTTGTTTTTACTTCATTTTTCGAGGAATACATTTCATTTTCATTTTCTGATTTTCCCTAAACGGATACGTGGAATTGTTATAGAATGGTGACTCGATATATGGCTACGGAATTCAATAATGAAAAATATTTATTTCCACAAAGTTGATGGTAAAATTTGAGATTTTGAGATTTCATGCAGCCTGAACATATATGAGCCAATTTTGGTTTATTATTCTGTGAATAATTCAATTTTTCACTTCAATTTTGTACGCCGTCCGCCGTCAGCCGTATCGTGCATATCTACTTCAATTTTGGTCTAGAAAATTCGTTCTTTCGCACGCAGGCTCCATTTGGGCCCTAGTTATGTCCAGAAACTTTGCAGTCCAATCGGAATATACCCAGGGGTGTTATGGGGGTAAAACAATTTTTTTTTTTTGGTGTGTTTTAGCCTAACACTAGCTTTTGAAGTATCGTTTTTCCATGTTTTTTTTTTAGGCGAGAAGGCTGAATATGAAGTCGATTTGGACCAAAGAGTTGAAAAGTTAGGTTCTAACGAATTTTCAGCATTAAATTTACGTTAAATTTTTGTCTATAATCTTGCTCTAAAATCGTCGTTCTTCCGCACACAGTTCGGGTTCCAATTTCGGAACACATTTGGGACCTAGTTGTGCTCCGAAGCTCGGCAGCCCGATCAGAATACACCCAGGGAGGGGTGTTATGGGAGAAAAATGAGTGTAAAAATAGGAGTTTTCGAGGTTTTCTTGAGGTTTTCTTAAGGTTTTAGTGAACATCAGTTTGTGAGGTATCGTTTCCCATGTTTTTTTAGGGCGACAAGACCGAATATGAAGTTGATTTTGACCAGAGTGAGGAATTCAGGTTGTAACGAAGATTAAGCTCCCGAAATTCATTTTTTACTAGTCAAAAACCTGGGAAATTGTCTGAAATCATCATAAATTTGTATAATAACACTAGAAGTAGTATTATCAGGTGAATCAAGACAATTAAATGGCACTATGAATGTTCAAAGATAATCTGAAAAAAAATTAGGAGCCAAGGTCGTGTTTTGGGGGCCAAAATTGGTGGAAACCATCAAAAATAGCCATTTCAATAATTGCACATGAAAGAAACAATAAATGAGCAGCAAAATTACTGTAGGTATGTCCAGTAAGTAGAATAATAAAACCATGTGACAAGGACTTTGCAGCGTTTTTATTTCGAAAATTGCTCATCTTCGAATCCGCCATTCCGTTTGTCTTTACAAACGAAAGGATATGTTGCATAAATACATGTTTGGATTGATAAGTTTGGATTGTTTGGATGTTTCAAAAATTGGCGAAATTTCGAATCCTTCGTCTCGCAACTATTGTCAGATATCGTATTCAGTAAAACACACTACACTTATCCATATAGGTACCTACAACAAACACGATCTGTGTGTAATTTTTGTTGAAATCTAGGGATAAAATTTTCAATAATACATGTTTGGCCCCTTTGCAACGGTGTATTTTTCCGAAAATTCGCTAAAAAACACTGCCGCTGAGTATTATACAGAATGCTGGCGATCAAATGGGGAACACCGGAGCCCCTCGTCAGAAAGAAATTAGAATCTTGTGATTTCAACAACATCCCGGGGGAACGAGATCGGAAAAGCTGAAGGTTTCAGCGCACACATCAGATCGCGTTACACAAAGTGAAACCCTAACGTGCGTCCAAACGTTTTACTTCAACGTCGTAACAAAACCAATTTGAAATGACCACTTTCCGCAGCGTAGAAATATTTTTTTCTCCCTCAGATCCATTCTCGACTACAACGTTAACTGCCATTTGGAAAAATCAACAAAGCCACACAAAAAAAAAAAGTAACAGATATGAAAGCAGCTACGGACTACCCGGAGCCCTGAGGGCAGAAAGGGTCGCGCAATTAGTTTTTCAATTTTACAGTTGAGAAATTACGGTGGCGCCCGCGTCTGAATCCGTTTTTCAGCACTTAATAAAATAATTCCTCGGGCAGCGGTGCACGAAGTAAAAATTGCACAAAAATGGGAGCGAGGATACTTTTCAAGCGTGAATGGAGCGAGGGGAAAATGGTTCGAGGGCTTGAGGAAACAAGTTGGGGAATTAAATAATCAGCTAGAAATAAAAGAAAACGCATTGAAGCTCGTTTTTTCCCCGATTTTCGTTTTGTTCGGGGGAGTTCTGTGGGAGAAAAATGGTTGGCGGTGGGGGGGGTAATTAAATATAAAAAATTACTGGTCGGGGCGGACCGCTGGATGGGGAAATGAGGGGGTCTACAAAGAGGGTCTGGATTGCCGAAATGAGTGGAAGGGGGGAAAATATACAATACAAGCCGGGCGGTGTAAATCACATGGCTGGTATCCTGTGTATAGCGGCTTCACGGAGCAGTTGATATATTATATTCATATAAAAACGTGGTAATGTTTGTATCATTCTCCAACATCGGACGAGTATCCGATTTTGGTTTAATACTGTGAATAATACACCTATGTAATCGCTCAGAAAAAAATTGTTATAACACCCCCTCAAAATTTTTTTCTTTTCCGTTTCAAGGTGCGTAGATTCCAAAAATGCAATCACGTACCAGCTTCATTTTTCATGAGTTCTTTCGCACACATACTCCATTTGGGCCCTAGTTGTGTCCCGAAACTTTGCATCCAGATCGGCATATATCCAGGGGTGTTATGAGTGAAAATGGGTACAAAAATGTGTACTTTTTGTGTTTTAGGAACATGTTAGTAACATGAACTTCTGAGGTATCGTTTTCCATGTTCTTGGGACGAGAAGACCGAATATGAAGTCAATTTTGACCAAAGAGTGGAAAATTGGGGTTCTAACGAAGTTTCAGCCTTAAATTTACGTTAAATTTAAGAATCGCCGTTCTTCCACACACAGTTTCTAACTTCTCCGAAATATCCTCATACTCGTATTTCGAAAATATTCATTTCGATAAGTATCGCAAGCTTGCGTATGTTAAGTTGAAGACGGTTGCGTAAAAGGAGGTATGTGATGTGATTCGTGAAATGAGATAGATGAGAAGATTTTCTTAGTTAGGTAAATACGCTAAAAATTTCGACAGGGGCGTTGCTTTCTTACAAAAAAAAAAAAACAGTCCAGGTGGCAAAAGTCCATGTAATCCCATAGTATTTTAAGGATTTAGCTTCTGTCGAGTACAGTTGATCAACTCTAATCCTGAGGGTTGCAAAATGGCGAGGTGGGGAAACTGTGTAGAAGGTCGACCCCGAAGGCAGAGGCGATAAGCGTTTTAAAATCCCTCTCACACCAGGGGGTTGAAAGGTTCCTGAGTTATAGGGTTTAGGCGGGGGTAGCACTCCGCCGCCCTTCTGGCCCTTGTCCGTTCCAGACGGCCCTTCCCAGCCCTCAGCCAGACATGTGTTCAGGGGTTTCGATCCCCCTCTCCCAACAGAGCCCTAGGAAGCTCTTCCTGAGCCCTTTTCAACCCCGTGGCCTCCTTACGGTCCATTCATATCGCTGGTCCTCTTCCTCTACTACGGGCATCCCTTGTGATAGTGCCCTTGGCCCCCTTTTCATTCTCCCTTTCCTCTTCCTGACCTTCCATTGATAGAAACAGTGTTGGGTAAGAGTAGTTCATTTGAGGAACTCAAGTTTTCCTTCATTTTGAGTTAGTTCAGTAGTTCATTCCAGTTCCTATTCCTTTCCAATCACACAAGAACAACTCCTAAGTGATGGTGGGTAAGAGTAGTTCATTTGAGGGACTCTAGTTCAATTAGTTCACACCTTGAGAGGAGTAGTTCATTTGAGTTAGTTCAGTCATTCCAGTTCTTTTGGTTTATTATTTTCAATAATGAACCATTGGAATCGAAGGGGAACCTATACAGGGAAATTATTACACAACGGTTTAGGTAGGTACCTAGTAACGAGTACGGGGTTAGGTACTAACCTACGGAGGGTCCGCGATCTACATACTAGGTGTAGAATAGTACATATTATATAGACGGGTTATCTAAACAGAGAGCTGTGATCTGTAACAGAAGGGTATTCTGTACAAAATAATAAACCTTTGTGCAGGGATTTGCAGCGTTTTCCGTTTCCAGTTGCACAAGAACAACTCGTAAATGATGACTGGTAAGAGTAGTTCATTTGAGGGACTCAAGTTCAATTAGTTCACACCTTGAGAAGATTAGTTATTTTGAGTTAGTTCAGTAGTTCATTCCAGTTTTTTTTCGTTTCCAGTTGCACAAGAACAACTCATAAATGATGACGGGTAAGAAAGAGTAGTTCATTTGAGGGACTCAAGTTCAGTTAGTTCACTCCTTGAAAGGAGTAGTTATTTTGGGTTAGCTCAGTAGTTCATTCCAGTTCCTTTTCGTTTCCAGTCACACAAGAACAACTCCTGGTGTAGTAAAGGAACTATCTATCGTTCAGTGGATACTATCAACTCTTCTTGTAGTGTCCACCGTTCCTATGAACTAAAGAACTAACTCAGCCGCCTTGTGAGTGAGTTACTTACTAGTTCTTTAGTTCTTAGTTCATAATGCACACAGAATGGTATTTGTTTAGCCCCCCCCCCCCCCCCCCCGTTCATAAATTCATCTCTAGACACTGGATCCTTGGTTCTTTGACTCTGTAGTCCTAATGAACGGAACGTTCAGTTAAGTGAACTAAGTCGAGGAGTAGTTCAGTTGGCAGAGTTAGTTCTTCAAGAGTCAGGAACTACCCACCTCTGGGTAGAAAACACATATTACCAACACTGGTATTACCTAACCATACCACACAAGACCTTACCGTCGAATGTTTGAGGTCTCTAGTCTGTTTCTGAAATCAAAAGGCGGATGTTGAAGCGGGTTTTTTTTCGAAAACCAAAAAGAAGCTGACTTCATCACTAATATGATTCTGACGGTCGAATAATGGATAAATTACAGCCGGAGCTCCGCCGCATGACCCCCGAAAAACTCAGTGCGTCGACGAAGGTAATGAGGGGTGACAAAGTGGTTGGAAAATGCAGGAAACGATTAATCAGGGAGGGTTCACTTGTTTTTAGAAAATCCCCCCCCCCCCCTCTATCAGTTCGGAAAATCGTCCTGTATTTCATTTCTAGTGAGGTAATGTCCGCATTGTTCATAGAAATCTCGCTCCACCAACGGACGGAATGTGACAAAGATGGACAAAAATCCTTTTTTTTTTTGTATTTATTGGTTTATAAAGACCAATTTTTACCAAAAATTCCTCATTAGATAATACAAGCGGTCATTCGTATATCACAACAGGTGAATCAACATCTAAGGTTCGTTCCAGCCGCGCCGAGTTCATGAAGAAGTTCGGCGCAGAAACCACGCGCAGGGCAGATGGTCGAGATGACGCGTTCCAACCGTTTTGAGTTCATGAACTCGAGTTCGGCGAGTTCATGAATTCAACTGAACCCAACGAGAAGTGAGTTCACCTCCTGGTAACCTCAGCATAACCCTCCCAAAATCATAACCTGCTTCATTTTTGCCGACATCACCTGACACAAGTTGGGGCAGTGTTCGGTGGTTTTCTCTTCTTCTGCGTGTTCCTTTCGGTCTGTTCACTTTTGGTCGTTCCAGCCATCGGTTTCATGAACTCAGAACCCACTTCAACCCCGTCGAACTTGGTCAGTGAACTCATCCGAACCCGAGTTCATGAACTCGGCGGGGCTGGTACGATCCAATGTTCTCGAGATGTAGCAGTCAGTGTCGGCTCACTGTTGGTCATCACTGC
Organism: Leptopterna dolabrata; assembly: GCA_954871275.1. Lineage (NCBI taxonomy): Eukaryota > Metazoa > Arthropoda > Insecta > Hemiptera > Miridae > Leptopterna > Leptopterna dolabrata. The sequence continues at coordinate 36,604,281 of OX940985.1, forward strand.
GTCACTGTCTCCGATGTGTCGCGGTCTTGTCAGTCTTCGGATTTCAGGTGGATTGAATCCTGCTGCTGCTAACTCATTGTGATGATCCACAATATTCTGAAGGAATCTTTGTGAATGCACAAAAATCGTACAGAAAGATACCTGTGTACTTGTAACATTAAATAGTGAGAACATTAAATGTACATCTGGAAAATGTACGAGTTATGCGGGTAGTACAGCTGTAGGTTGAAAGTTCTTGTGCATAACATGGTGTTAATCCAGAAATGCAACATTTAACTCATTGCAGTATTAGATGAAACATAAAGTTTATGTTATAACGACTTGTTTCACTGTTCATGTTCCAAAAGTTGACCTAGGTTAGGTTATGAATTTTAATTAGTGACTCAGCTATTTTTGATCCTAAAAAGTCGAATTTTACTAACTTTTTAAAAGAAATATTTTGACTGTTTGTGACGGTGGCTGTTCCCTGAGTCGTTCGTTTTTCCGGTGGATATGGGGTCGTTTGGTGGAAGCCTAACCGATATCCCTTCTTAACCACTGATAATCTCGCTGGTCTTGGAGGGGGACTCTCGAGGGTCCACCGTCACTCCCCTCACTCTGTCGCATGTTGCAGCGGTATTTATATGACAGAAGTCACAACTCTATACCAATTAGATTGAAATCGTATAAACTTAAAGAAAAACGGAGTTATTGAAAAATAGTCTATTTCCACTAATACACGAAAAACGCAAAAAAAAAAAAAAAAAGTTATACGTAAAAAAAGTTATTGTGTGTTACTGACGATGGTTTGATCACCGAAACCGGTATAACAGGTTTTTTTTTTTTCGTTTTTCGTGTATTAGTGGAAATAGACTATTTTTCAATAACTCCGTTTTTCTTTGAAATGGGTTTCCACGATTTCGTCGAGAGTGATTTAGTTCGTATCGTATAAACTTGTTGGGGTATTAGCCATTTTCTCATATTTTTATCGATGTTGACCCCACCCCCCATCAAAAAGAGTTTAACCCCTTCTCAGAAAAAAATATATATATACAGGAGATTCGGGTTTTTGACCGTTGATGTTCAGACTTAGGTGGAGGACTCGATGTTGAGGTTCGGTCGAGAAATTAAATAGTTTTAGGCCGACGATTCGATGTATTTAGGTATTATTTACAGGTATTATCTTTTTATTATCATAAATCATTTATATATAATGCAACATCAATGTTTCACACCCAAACAATATTAATTAAGTAAACACAATAAAGCTGCCGTTCACGTAGTCATCACTGGGAACAACTGCACATGATACCTAAGCCCTGAAGATGATGTACAAATACTTCGAAACGTCGGCCTAAAACTATTTAATTTCTCGACCGAACCTCACGATCCTCATCCCTCACCTAAATATGAATATATTCTCATCAGTTTGGTAACTATTCTATAAAGGGATTTTTATCGATTTCTTACATTTGGAATTTTTGATCTTTTCAGCTATCGTTTGGAATGGGGATGGATTAAGAAACATTAAAAAATGTACATGTAAATTTTGCCCTCATTGCAGCAGCGTGTTTCTCCGAAAATTCTCTCAAAATCAAAAATGTATTTTTACCCGTTTATGTTTTACCAGTTATTCGCGGTCTCTACAGCTTTGGAGTACCTACTCCTGCTGCTTCTTGTACAGTATGTTGTAGAAATACCATTGTCAGCCTTTCCTGTTGTCTCACCCTTCAGCCCGCTGCGTTAAAACGATAAGTTTGCAGAGACAATACATATTTCAGATTCTGCAGCGAAAGGTGCATTTTCCAGTTAGCATATTACATAGTCTCCTTCAGCATGAAACATAACATCACCTTTGATCCTCGGCAGTTCTTCAAAAGTCCTCCCGTTTCTATGCCCCCACCACCCCCACACCACCATTACAAAAAACTACCGACCTATGCGCGCATATCGCTCAACAAAGGAGGCACTCAGGAATGCGTAAAGTTCTTAAGATGCACAAAGGGGAAGGTCTAGGACATGCATATTAATCGTCGTATCTTTGTTTTTGGTCGACTACCTTTTTTCCCCCGATGAGCCGGATAATTTCGCTCGTCGTTAAGTTGGGATTGTGTTTTACATATTCAACATAGAGAATTAATAGGCTGCCGCGGAGTCCTCCTTTCAACTCAATGTTACTTCCGAGTCCGTTTCTAGAATTAGTTGTGAGGACTGAGATGAATTATTTGGTTCATCCGCTTGAATGGACGTTCCTCCAGTTGGTGGAATGAACGGGCTCTCAACTTATTCAGGCTGATTTTATGTGATGGTCGAACTTTGTATAATGTGTAACAGTGTGGCTGTTCTCGATACATTTTTTCTTCCGGTGGAGACGGGATCGGTGAGCGGAAGCCTAATCGATATCCCTTTTTAACCGGTGATAATCTTGCTGGTCTAGGAGGGGGACTTCGAGGGTCCACCCCCACTGTTACACTCTTCAAAAATGTAAAGGAGCTCGGTTTGGCTAAAATAAGTCTCGAGATGCAAGGCATTATAAAGTAATTTGTGACGTAAAGAGGGTTAAATTTCGATAAAATGGCAAAACTACTTCCATGGTGAAAATATGGCTAATAATTACTAATATCAATTGTTATAAAAACACAAAAAATTTTTAACGGGTGCTGACTTCAGACAGATAAATATGCTACCTATTTCAACATCCACAGGCCAATTTGTGCCAGAAAGTTGGTCAAAATTATTATTGATTTTTTCCTGTTTAAAAGTTGCTCAAAATCTGAATTTTTATAGCTAAAAACGGTGGAAAATGTTTGATAATAATAGGCACATAGTAAATTGAAGGGTGGATTGAATAGGCCGAAAATCCGGTTACATGGTCATTATGCGTCACGAAGTTTTTCATGGGTCTTTTTGCTATGACAGGTAGTTTTCGTTCGTGTTGTGTAGGAACTTTGGGAATGTCAATATTCATTTTCTGGTGGGTGTGGGGGGGGGGGGGGGGACAAAAATGTACCGATTCGCACATTTTTGTTTGTTTGTTTTAGCCTAGGTCATATTTTGAATTTTGTAATCTCTTATTAGAAGTCATAATACGTGACAAGTAAAATGATATTAGAATGGTGAGCGGGAACGGGATTGAAGTAGTAATCGTTTCAAATACGAGTAGTTCCGTTCCAGATTAACGAGAGTTCCATTCAGAGACCTACGAAAATATATATTCGTCATATATAGCATTTACAAATTTATTTAAACCCTTTACAAAATAATTTCAACCTTTTACAAAATTATTACAACCCTTCTTTTACATAATTATTTAAACCTTTTACAAATTTATTTACAGTGGTATTTGCAATAAGCAATAAAGAAAATGTAGCTATTCAAGTCTGAACATACGGACTAATGACGTGGATGGCCTGCTGCTGCGTCGGGCAGTAATAAAATCATGTTCATTACATAATTCGCACAATCTGGAGGGGTGATTGGAAGCAAACTTTGCTGAACAACTTCTGGAAGCTGGTGCTCACCTTGTCAGCTTAACAACTCTCTTACTTTAGACTTTATTTTTGATTTCCAATAACGTGGGAGAAGTTATTGGAGATTGCTCTCAACATTCAGAAGGAATACCACGAACCTACTCGTACGTAGAACTCAATCCCCTTCTCGTGACCACTACTACCGTTCGTCTTACGCGAGTAACCTATAGCAGTTTTCGTTCTAATGAATAAGATCAAGTATAGAGGTTTAAATAAATTTGTAAAGGGTTTAAATAATTTTTTATAATTGGTTGTAATAAATGTTTAAAAGGTTTAAATGATTTTGAAATGGTTTAAATAAATTTGTAAAAGGTTGACATTATTTTGTAAAGGGTTTAAATAAATTTGTAAATGATATATTATATATCTATACTAGTTAGGGACCATCCGTTGGGGTGTCAATACCAGTATTATAAACTGAATGTAAATCCGAGCGAGGGTGAAAGATGTGATTGGTGGCGGTGGGTAAAAGCTGGAAACCTGCAACAAAACACAATTCAGCGCCGGGGTCGACTCATTCCAACCCAAAAACCTCTCGGTTTAAAATTACAAATCCAAGGGGTATATTTCAAAAGTGTCACTGAGCCGTTTTCGTATAGGGTGAACCACCGGGGGGGGGGGGTCCCGTAAGCGATAGGATTATAACATAATATTTCGTAGGCATGAATAATGCAAAACACGTGTGTTATGAGGAACATTCATCAACTACCCCGTTTTGTTTCTAGGTCCGCGGAAAACTCCCTTTTGCGGTTATAGGGAAAAGCCTGTATCATTATGATGTGAAATACCGGAATTTCTTTTTTTCCCATTTTTTTTCACCGCATATGGCCGCGGTAAAAACACGTTTCTCGGCTTTGCGGTCGAAACATCGGTAGGAATGTACGCGGTTTGCACGTCGCATACGTTGGCATTTGCGGCGAATGGGGGTTCAAAAATTGCCAAGAATCGTTAAAAATGGGTGAATACCACCGGAAACTGATGTTTCACAGTGCTTGTAAATCAAACGTGTTTTGGAATGTACTTACATCAATATTCGCTCATTCGAGTTATATAAGTAAGACTGTTTCAATAGTCAAAAATATTTGTTCTCAAAACAAGTGGACCAAATTCGAGTTTTTTTGGGGTGGTGGTGGGGGGGGGGGGGGGTCAAAATCGCTCAAATGCCCATGCTGCATGACGATAAACGTTTCACAGTAACTCCCTACGGAGAAGCCGGAATCCGCTGAAGAGGGAGATATTTATACTGTTATGCTGATGATAACACAGATATATACAAATGATTTTAATGAGTGTAGATATTATTGACAGGGCAGAACACTGTTCTCAGGATGTCAAGGATCACCATGATGAACCCATTTTTTCGCGCAGCAATCAATAAAGAGCAAAGATCTTGTCCGATGTAGGCTACAACAAAAAAGCTACCCCCCACTCTTGAATTTCTCCGAGTCGGGCAGTATTATAAGAAGAAAAAAAAAACTAAAGAACAAGAGTGCTAATACAATATAACTTGAGGGCTGGACGGGGGGGGGGGGATCCTTATACTTTTCAGCTTTAACTATATTAATTTCTTCCTCCATTATCAGTCTTCGACGTGCCATTCGAAAAACCTCCCGCCACTCGACCGATCTGCCGAAGAACAATTGCATTTGGTTCCCTCCTGCCTTCCTCTTTTGTTAAAGTTTTTTTTTTCTGTAGACAATCGAGTTTTATTGAAAAGAAAAACTTTCCTGTAGTCATTGGGCTCAATTTAGAATTACAAATTCACATCCGGACTTTTCGTTCTCAACCCAGCCCTCCCTTGAAATTCATATTCAGTTACAGTATTTATAATAAGATTTTCCTGATATTTTAATCCTGATATTGAAGATGAATTGATGAAGAGCTCTTCCGAAGGAATTCCTTACAAGTTAGCGGGATTACAATGTCTCCTTCTTCAGATATTTCAGGTGCTCCTCACCAACAGTCGCGGCTCTTCAAATCCAAAATTCAGATTAAAACAAAAAATAAAGGCATTTACTTACCTACAGAAAATGAGAAACAATGTAAAACACGCAGACCAGACTAGGCCTTTCCATCAAAACCAGGATGATACATACTTTGATTATTACTCGTACTTTGTCAGAATACTGTTTAGCGAATAAAAAACTTGTAAAAATCTATCAACAGCATTGTAAATAAATGTATGCGATTCTAAAATAATGATCATTATTTAATTGTCTAACTACAGAATTATTAATATTGTTGATATGTGCCTAAAATTTATTCCCGGCAATTGTTGGCTATTCAATATTCCCTCGTAGTGAGTTGTCAGCTGTTCAACACCGTGGTTGTCCTGCTTCGTTAGGACATTTTGCTTCACCGATGTAGGTGTGTACTACCTTACAATTATGCGCAGAAGCTCGGGTGCTTTTGTATTTTCTATCAAAATCAATTTGCCACCGTCTTCTATTTTTTGTCTACCGATAGAGTTCATTTCATTTTCTTCTCATTGACAACGAATAGTGAGGAAAATTATGTATAAAAAACTATTTTGAAGTAGGTGATGTTATCATCATTACAATGCCCCAAGAGTATTGTGAATAAATTGATTGATTGATCTAAGATTAGGTTGCTACCTACTGTTGTTTCTTATATGCCTATGTCGTATGGCAGCTTCAAAAGTTGAGAATACGGGCAACGGACACAAGATTTGCAGAAAATCCCCCGCCCGTATAGAAATAAAATTTGAAGTTCCGGTGACGTAGTGCATAACTAGGCTGAATTCTGCGTCGAACGAAAAAGTAACCACGTAAATCAGTTGAGAGTTAAGCCCTGGGCAGCGCACACAAGATTTAGCCGAAAAACCCACGTTTTTCCAGCATTGGCCCTCCTTTCCCCACTCTAGAAGTAAATCTCGGAATGCCGGCGACGTAGATTTTAGACATTTAGACAGTTTTTTGCGTCAAACGGAAAAAGAACCACGCAGATCGGTTGCGAATTGCGGCCTGGGCAGCGCACACAATATTCTGACACACGCACGCACACCTATGGTTTTTAAATTTGTTATTCTTATTTTACGGATTTGGATTCAGGATGGTCTGAAACGGATTTGAATTTGATTCTTTTCATTATCGGCTGAGTGCTGTCCTCTTATGACCAGATTAAATACGTCTCTTACTACTGAGGGACGTCCTAAAAACGGTGGAGCAATGGTCAAGTTGAATGGAAAATGAAAAAAAATTTAATTTTAATTCATGTATTAAGAAACAGTAAACTTATGGATTAATGTTGAAATCACGTCATCAAAAAATGCCTATCAGTGTCATGAAAAATGTAAATCTTCGAGGTGAATAAATATTATTGAAGTTTGGTTGTGCCCCTTCTCGCCTTACTGAGAGCTCCTCCCTCCTCCTTCCACGTTACGTTTGAGAACCAATAAACAACTTGATACAACCAGTATAAGGAACAGCTGCTCCTACGTTTGAGCGTTTCCCGTCGAAAATGAATTTGAATAAACCGCCTATTGTTCCCATATCGTGACATGCGCTACATTATGATTGCTGCTTTATATTTTTTCTAATAGCCGCAAGTATTTCCGCAACCGGAAGGAACGGGTTCGAGGGATATAATAACTCGTATTTCGATCGGTGGTCATCACATTTAATTGAGCGTAGGTTTTTTGTTTGTAATGACAATTCATTATTGAATTCAACAGAAAAGACCGTTTTCTCGTGGGACGCAGAGCAAGAGGGTGTTTAGGTGGCTTTAATCACCTCTTTGTGCCTGAGAGCTTTGGTGACATTTTCGTGCAATTAGTCGCACGCAAGTATCCTCAATGATTGGCATCTGATGCAGTCAGCTCGTGGTCGAGTGTAGGAGGAGTCTAACCACCCGCAGGCAATGCGCGGACACTGCGCGTTTGGTGACTTCGCTTTGTTTATTTATTTTGATTTATTTATTCATTTGCTTTTCACATAGCATAGGACCTAGCGCCCCCCCCCCCCCCCCAGCACTACGTACATAGCTAATTACAACATATTCGAGGCCGTATAAAATTCACAAATTTGCTTCATTGAAGAAAAAATATTCACAAAAATGAGAGCTATAGAAAAAATCAGTCATGCAGCATGACTTAATGAGCGAATTTTCAAAGAAATATTCGAATTAATGGCTATGGTTTTGAATAAAGGAAAACTTCGGTCTAAAATTTGGTTTTCTATGTATATTCTCTTCGTATTTATTTTAATTTGTACGTTTTGTCCATCCTGATTCTACCGTTTGTTTATTACGTAATTGTACTAAGTGCTTATTTATTTGATCGCTGTGGGTAAATTCAAGGAGTTGTACTAATCGTTTGCCTCCCCCTTTTTTGCTTCGAACTCTCGTCTTCAATTAATACTTCTCACATTTTTCAATCTGACCACTCTAAGGGGGTGGGGGTAAGAGTTTAAAGATTATCCTAGTTTTGGGTAATTTTTGCGCACTTTAAATGCTCTAATTTAAGAACGGATTTAGATATCTAAAATCCGATTTCACTATCGTGTTCAGCGTGCAAAAACCTTTAAAATGAGGGGTCACTTGTTAGAAAATAACATTTTGGGGATTTTTGGGTAATTTTTGCGCACTTTAAATGCTCTAATTTGAGAACGGATCAAGATATCTAAAATTCGATTCCACCATCGTGTTCAGCGTGCAAAAACCTTTAAAATGAGGGGTCACTTGTTGGAAAATAACATTTTGGGGATTTTTGTGTAATTTTTGCGCACTTTAAATGCTCTAATTTGAGAACGGATCAAGATATCTAAAATCCGATTCCACCATCGTGTTCAGCGTGCAAAAACCTTTAAAATGAGGGGTCACTTGTTAGAAAATAACATTTTGGGGATTTTTAGGTAATTTTTGCGCACTTTAAATGCTCTAATTTGAGAACGGATCAAGATATCTAAAATCCGATTCCACCATCGTGTTCAGCGTGCAAAAACCTTTAAAATGAGGGGTCACTTGTTGGAAAATAACATTTTGGGGATTTTTGGGTAATTTTTGCGCACTTTAAATGCGCCAAAACCCTCCTTAGAGTAGGCCAATTTCGCCCATCTTCGAACTTAGCCTTTAGATTGCCAAGATAGATTTTTTGTGCAAATTTGAGCTGTTTATCTCAATTCTATCGAGAGTTATCGTCTGGAGTGACACATATATAAATAAATATATATATAAATATATATATATATATACATATAAAAAAGTGTTAAATTTCAGGAATCGTTTTAGAATGGTCTGAAACGGATTTCTATGAAGAAAATTTCCAAAAATTTATATTATTTAAATTTCGAAGCCATTGCAATAGCTTCATTTTCTTTGAAAATTCGCTAAAAGAATTGCTGGAAAAAAAGAAAGGAGAACCAGAAGAAAGAGGTGTAGCCATAAATCTGCCAAGTGTGCTTTAAGTTCTGTGCAGAATCGCCGGATGTTGGGGATAGAGCGCAAGTTAAGAGGAAGCATCGGAACACTGAATACAATTTTGATTGGACCTTGCTTTCCGGATCCGATGTGCGTAGGTAATAACTTGCGAAGACTAAGGTAGAAGTGGCTGAATTTCACGAGAGTTCATTGGGTGGCTTCACGTCTTCTACCTCATCGTGTTCCGCATTATGCAAACTCAACTCGAGCTTTTGGTTTATTATGTTCAATAATGAACCTTCGGAATCGAGCATAAAAAAATGTTTTAGCCCATACTCAAAATTCGATGGTTTCCGTTTTAAGGTAGGTACGTAGAATGCGAAAATGGAATAAACAAATTTCTGTCCGTCCGCCGTACTTTCCTTAGTTACCATGAATCAAAATTAATGAAATTTGGTTTGAAGGTCCGCGAAGCTCGGCGCTACTGTCAGTCACATCTGAGGTGTGAAAAATAAGGGTTGACGTTTGCAGAACGCCGTAGCTCGAAAACTTTCAATAAAAGGGTATGGTTTTCTTAACTTTTTAAATTGATCTCAAACTAAAGAATTTTTTGGGACCACCCGGAGCATTGTACGACCAGCTTCGTTTGCACCAAAAAGCTTCATCAGCATGATCGTGAATGAAAGGGTATAAATCCGGTCCAGATACCATTGCTGGGGAACACCCAATTATAATCAATGACTGTATGAAATCGAGTTGGTTGTGTGTGATATTATTTCATTTGAAAAATGGTAGATCTTTTCGATTTTGTTGATAGGTACTTTTGCAACTTGAACAAGCGTTAATATTATTGAATCCCGCGCATTTTTATGAAACAGTAATTCCCGAGCCGGCTCCAGAACTCGATTTAGGGCTTTCCTGGGGAGAGCACGACAGTAGGTATTGACCACAGAAAACAGCAATCTACGCAGAAGGGGGGCATCATATAGGTATATAATAAACCTTTGTGTAATTGATAATGTGCAGCATTTTTGTTATTGGTTCATTTTTTCAATATCTAATGAACCTTTGGAATCGAGCATGAAAAAAAAAATAATAATAATAGCCCCCTAAGAAATTGATGGTTTTTTGTTTCATGGTAGGCGTATGTAGAATCCGAAATTGAAGTATTGAAATTGAAAAGATTTATATTTTCTGTTCTTAAAAGATACCTATATATGTCTATTCTTTAGAGGTATAATTAAGCTCGGCCATCACGCCCCATTCCATCAAACAATCCTCAGGGTCATATTTTGTATGCAGTGTTTTCGAGTGATTCCCGTAATGAAGAAGAACGGACTGTCAGTGCCTCATATTTCGCTTCCTGTAGCTCTTTGAGCCTCGACGCTATAACATCCTAAGCTGAGATTATCCGTTATGAGTGAGATTATCCATCCAAAGCTGAGATTTTCCGTTACGAGTGAGATTATCCACCCAAAGCTGAGATTATCCGTTAGAGTGAGATTATCCATCTAAAGCTGAGATTATCCGTTAGAGTGAGATTATCCATCCAAAGCTGAGATTATCCGTTACGAGTGAGGTTATCCATCCAAAGCTGAGATTATCCGTTGAGTGATATCCATCCAAAGCTGAGATTATCCGTTAAGAGTGAGTTTATCCATCCAGAGCTGAGATTATCAGTTCCAAATCCATCGAGAAGACGATCAACCCAGGCAAGGCAAAGAACCGCTGGGGCTCACAACTCTTGCAAGCGGAGCGTTATCAGCGGATACGGCTGGAATAAACAGTGAATAATAAATATATAAACTCGTGAACTAATAACAGTCATGTGACGAATACAGTCATAGAAAACGTATTTGAAGTTTCTGTACTTAATTTCATCAATCAACTAAAAAAATTTGAAAATACTGCACTCTGCATCAAGGATTTCGATATTTCATCCCCCAGCAGAGAATTTCCTAGTTAACGGCGAGAAAAACTCATTGCGGATAAAGTATTTACCATCCTCGGCCTGAAGCAAAATAGTGATATTAAAAAAAGGCCAATGCTACGAGTAAACCTCACTTCCAACATTAATTTCTGTTTCCTATGCAGCTGACATGTGAGTAAGCTGTCGACGACTGTATCGCTGGTGTTAAATTCAAACAGGGAGCTCCATGTACGTCCCCTCAACATCTGATGGTTTTTTTTCTTTTTTTTCTCAAATTGCGACCTATTTTGAAAAGCACGTATATATTCCCGCGGGGTCTCCGCCAAACAAACAACTTTGAATATGTAGCAGCCCAACGGTGCAGCGACGGAATTAGAAAAAGCATTGCGGGTGAGGGGGTGTTGCAAATGGTTTTTCATAAAGTGCAACCCTTAATCTGCTCTCGGGGATTTAATAACCCTCCCCCACCTCCCCTGCCTATTTTCTGGCTATGACAAATGCGTGAAATGGCGAGCTGACGCTCGTAGATTCAGCTCCGGATTTCAGCCTTCCAGAGAAGAAGAAATGTTGGAAATCGTTTCCGAGATTTTCATTGTGTTCCATTTCTTTTTTCCTCGACTATTCGATGCTTTGTTAACAAACTTTTAGCGAATCTTTGAAGAAAATCGAGCTTTTGCAATGGGTCCAAATGGAATACCCCTAATACATGAAATATTGAAAGATTTTTCAAAACAAATTCGTTTCAGCGCATTCCGAATCCATCGTTGGATCTATTTGTATAATTCCTAGGTCTGCCTCTCTTAGGCAAACTATCCAATTTTAATCATTTCCTTGCCGCCATAGATACCTATACCTAGGCATTGTGTGTTCATTTGTATTGCATATAATGTCGACAGTGAATGCGGCGAAGTGTGAAATGACAATCGCTCTCCTCCGTGCTGGTTCCTGAAGTGGTGTGTAGTGCACTCAAACGCACATCTTAACAAAACATGTCATTTTCTCAAAACATGTCAATGCAGAAAGGGTATCGAACTTATAAAAATGATAGCAATAATTTTTCATTCAATCAACAATCCCCAAAAATCAGCTCGCCATGCAATCGCCAAGCATTGTGCAAATGCCTCGGCAAAGGATAGAAATGGCGGTGTTTCATTCATTGCCTCGTCCCACTGGTTACCTGTTGCTTGTACAATGCCCGATATCCTTTGCCCATGAGATATAATTACAGCATTTTTAGTTCCCTTCGGGGAGACATCTGCCTGCAGTATGAGTTCAGTCAAGTTCCCTGACAAATCGAGCAAATTGTCCGAAGTTACTCAAGTTGTCGAACATTTTCCATGGGTTTGTCCACGCAAAAATTGGAACACTCTTTTGCCTCAAGATGTTTCAGATACTCACAATTGTTTATTTAAAAAAAATTATTTATTTGTAAGTTTATATACGGGCCCAGCTTGCCCAGTTTACGAGAAAATATAGTGAAAAACTTTGGGTATATAACAAAATAACTGAGGGAAATTACCAGCTATCCCGCGCCATACAAACATAATGGTGTTGAAAATTGCACCGCACTACTCTTACTAAGGGTAGAAAGGAGGGTGGGGTGTTTTCGAGTCTCTTTGCTCAAATACGACAGAAGGGAAATGGTACCCTGTAACCCTATAATTCATACCCAGCAGTCCTCATGAGGCGCCCTGTCAAATTTCAAGTGTGTAGCAAAAAATGGGGAAAATAGGTCGCTCAGCTGATTAGGGTGGAGCAGGTCATGGCATTGGTCCTTAGGAGTCCCAGAGAGGGTTACCGCATTGGATTTTAATAAACAATAAGCTGCGAGGAGCTGATCATCTAATCATCTAAAATCGAAGCGTATCTAAGGAAATATAACTCCGTCAGTTTTGGTCGTACAGAAATCGTTCTCCAATCGTTGGAAAGCTCCCGATTTATGCAACATTTTTATGCTCCCCACTTTTACGAAATCTCGACGCTTCCTAAACAACAGGCATAGATCCTTTGCCGTTTCATTTTTTCGTGACGTTACGCTAGCAATGCCAAATGTCCTGTCAATCATTATTGAATGATGGAAAAATATTGTTATTGGAAATCGTTCTGTCTGTCCCAAGTCATTATTATATACCTAACACTTTATTTATTTTCTATCAATTTACAAGGTTGTTTTGCCCCAGAAAAACTCATGTCGCTAGCTTTATAATACATAAAATACGTAGGTTAATTTCAGGCAAAATTTGTATTCTTGTTCTTCACAAATATTGTTTGAATGCGTGAAATACCTTGGTGTGGAGTGCAGGGAGAGTTTTGTTCTCTCCCTCGTTTCTGCAACGTTTTCCGATGGTGGCGAGGGATGTTGAGTTGCAAAGATGTGGTTTGTGCGAGGGGGTGGACGGGGTTAAAACTAAAACGAAACTCCGTCAATCCCCAGGCCGATTTATCGTATCTCATTATTTATTATAATAACGGGCAATAACTCAGATATTTTGTAACAAATGAACGGTAGAGGGAGATTTTGAAGGGGCGCCGCAGAGGGAAAGAGTGACACGGGCATGTGGATATGAACGTGACGGATGTTAGGGCTTAATGGCGCCGAATCACAGATTGGGAATTACGATCTCGGTTTGGAAAACGGGCGAGGGACAGAGTTGGGGGTATTTATTTAAAATATCTCCCCCACCTAACGTTTCCAACCAGACTTTTGGCGCGAGGGACTTTATGAAGGTGATATATCAAGATTATGAACGAGGTTAGTGAGCGGTACACGTTGCGAAATCGCTTTTCCCCTCCCTCGCTCCTTCGTTCCCTCGCACCAACGATAGTCGAGTTGCCAAAACAAAATGATTTGCTCTAAGTGGATACAGTACTCGAGCTCCCTCACTCAAAACCGCTGGGCCGCCGATTTAACTGGTTGCCCGTATCGAGTAATAATTCCTCACTCTCCTTCGTTTCAGCGGGAATAAATCCGGGCCTTGGAGCCATAAAGCCATTCCGAGTTACATACATATGTGGAACCGTGGTTTCGTCTGTGAAACTCTGGATATGCCCTGATATGTTATGACACTCAGGAAATTATGTGTATTCCAATGGATCCGCTGTTGTATAACAGGTATACTTACAGGAACAGGAACTTTCCTTTGTTCAAATGTGAACTGATCTGAGATTCAAATCCCTCCGTTTCACGTATGTGGAACTATGATAATGCGCGTGGTGTGGAGCTAGAAATACGAGTATGATGAATACTCACCCCATGGCATTTCTCCGTCTCAGAAAAGGTCTGTAGGAATAGGAGCTGGTTTTCTGTTCTTGGATGAAGGCATCGGAGTTGAATGTATGTGTGAAACTGTGATTTTGGCTGTGAAACTCTGGATACGCCCTGCTTTGTTATGACACACAGAGAATGGAGAATTTCATTGGATTTTCACGTTCTTTCAGCAGTTGTTCTCCAGGAACTCATCAGGCAGAGTAGGCTAGCGCTGTCTGTTCCAGCGATTCAGTTCATGCATTGAAGTGCGCATGGAATAATTGCAGCGCTGGGACGTACCTAAACCTATCAGAGTTGCATTCATGTGTATAACTTGGTATAGAAACACCACATTCAGTTTTGAAACTCACGAAATGTTGATTTAGTTGCTATCTCAGGCACAAGTTACCAAAATTCATGAAGGTTTTTCACTATACTTTTATCCGGGGTTGTGAAACTCCCGATGGCCTAACTCACAACCCCCTTCAGTTTAAAACAGCTTATTTTGGGTCGATGATTTGAAATTTTGAGATCGATAGATGGGCCGACAATAAAACGTTCATTACTCCTGAGTCCACAGGAAGAGCGCCAAAACGACCAGCTCCGGCGGTGGTCCAATGTTCTGGACTATTCTTTGATCAAGGTTGTGAAACGCAAATGGTGGTTCCATTGCTGGGCAGCCCTTGTTGTTGTTATTTGACGTCGAATTTTACTGTCGTCGACTTTTCTTCTAAACGAAAACCAGTTGTTTCCAATAGACGTACAGGTAATATTCTGTGCTTGAAGATAAGGCGGCTAATAGGATCTTTAGCAAAGGAACATGACGTATATGCAGAAGCAGGTCGCACACAGAATGTGTAACGTTACAGTGCTCCTCCTCGAGATACCTTAATCGTACCTTGTATTATGTAAGTTACGTAACAGACAATTGAAAACTCGTATCTCACACGAACTCCTCGTGTTACCACCAACAGCGTTCAAAACCTTCGGGAGTGAGAGTCGAGAAAAAAAATCACTCATTTGCATCAATCTGCATAAATACCCTGTATATTTTAAACAACGCCCTAATTTGCTTTAAAATGGACAAATTTGCCTCATAAAAGGCTTCCAAAAAAAACTCCTCCTTTCGTCAAACACAAAACGAAAAAAAATATAAAAGGCTGCCCAGGTGTCCGTATTTTTCAAGACGTCCGTTTAAAGGCGTGAAATATCTCCCTATTTCGAAGTCGCTGAGAGTAAAAAAGCTTTTGGTTCTTCGTTGAACAAAACAAACTGTTAGCAGTACCGAAACGAATTATTATTTTCTAAAGACACATCTTTTGAAAGTTGAATAATACTCGACTATTAGTTGAAGCGACAAAAATTAAGAGGAGAGCTGGAGCGTTTTTCAAACGTTTTCAGAGGAAGCGAACAGTTTCGAAACGTTGCTTATAGGCTCGAGTAAGTATGGTAATCTGTAGTTGTTGATTTACTTCGAGAGTTGTTTAAACTCCAGGTTGAATTGAATTATTTTTTATTTTCTACAACAATACATTTACCAGAACAATTTGCTGTTATCAGGAAAATTACCCTCCCACTTTAAGGCTAGGCTTTGTGTTGTGGGAGCGGAGTCACTCTCTGTGTGCCAGCAGTGCAGGGCTTATCATCTAAGGTTGAGTATGGGTGCGGCAGTTGACCCACACCCAACTGTGGCCGGTCGGGGCTAGGGCCCCGGACCCACCCACCGTTGGCGGCTCCCGGGGTCACCTTCCGATTTCTGGCGGAAGGCCCTAAAGAACGCAGATGACTGCATGCACACCTTCACTACAGGGAAAAACGCCAAGGGGGCCGCCCCCGGACCGGCCCAAGTACTCAGCCCCACAAACCACACATAACACACAACATGCACACAGCATGCATACTTATAAATCTCATTCATACCTCTAACATAATATCACAATATCTAGGCCCTACATTCTAATAAGCATTTACGCACACCCATATATCACAGTAGTTGTTCCTTAATTCTACGGACACGCGAGAGTACTAGTATATTTCCTCCGCTTGTCGTTGATAAGTAAATAATTAGTAATATAACAATACTGCAATACAGATATATATAACATTTAGTAATATTCATAATACAAATATATAAAAATTAATAATATTAATAATAACTAGTAAATAAATGTGACAATGATTGTGTGATTACAGAAAGAGAATATATCGGTTAAAGAAATTTAAATCTAGATTGCAAGTACAAATCTAACTGTGTCAAATTAAATCAGGAGGTACACTATACATGACTTGCTCCTATTAACCACGAAAATAAGGTTTTTTTAAATATTTAGCTTTGGAAAGGTCGTTAGGACATCTGAGCACAGCAGGAGCATATCTCAAGGCAATAGGGACCTTGTAAGAGATCGTATTTTTGGAGCATTCCAAATTAAAACGAGGAACAAGTGCCACAGCTTGTGTCCAAGTTGTTACCTTTTAGCGTTTTTTTCGATTATACACAATACGCTATCGTAATGGGATGGGAGGCGTTACCGATGTTGCAGGTCTCGTTGATGAGGTGAGGCTGATCTTCGTTTTTTTTTAAGGTTCCACTGGGAAGACGGGTTTCGGTTTATAATCATCTTCAGTTCCATTTTGCAGTTCTCTTCGAGGAAAACCTGCACAAGTGAACTGAAGATGATTATAAATAAACGGAAACTGGTATTCCCAATGAAATAATTCGAAAACCTGAAGAGGTCACCATCCTTCCCCCCTTCAACCGCTCTTGCAATGGTTCCACAATTTTAGAACTAGAATCCATCCTTTAGCACACATTTTAGCACTCGTTTGAGAGCCCTCAGAATCCATCCTTGGACTTCAACAATTATATTTTCATATCTAAATATGATTGTGTGTTTTTCAAATGTATATATATATATATATATATATATATATATATATATATATATATATATATATATATATGATTTTCCGCATTGGTTCTGATAAGCGATTTCAGACCCAAAAACTCAAATTCGACCTTTTTTTAAAAATGATTGTTTATCTTCGGGCTTCAAAATTTCGAATTTTTTATATCGTTACAAAGATTGGAAAGATTGGATATTCTGGATATGGAAAGGCCCATAAACCTGTATAACAGGTATGTCATATATGCATTTTTCAAAAATTCATTTTATTCATCCAATCTGAGATCCACTCAGTCAATTTCAGATCCGTGCCTCACTGGATTTCGTAACCTGGAAAACATATCTTTATTGCATACGAAGACAAAGGTTTGTTCTTCAACAGCTGGTTTTTTTTTAAGTCATCTCAATTGAATGGAATGAAACGTTAATTTCACCTCCTATACATCATCGGATGCGTGGGAAAAACCGAATCAACATACAAATGTGATTAAAATTGTTTTGCTCCATCAGGTTGAAAAGAATCAAGCCGTGGCATACGCAGTAAAAGTCATGGAATCGGCAGAACATAAAGCCCGCGCGCTCGAGCGTGAACACACAGTGATAGCAGCTCCCACTCCTTTCCAACATCCTCTTTTTTTCTAATCATTTTATTAATGAAAAATGAAATTAAAGCCATAATAATATTTAAAAAGTCATAAGTCGGCTCGTAAAACGTTTGACGTGTGGGAATGAACTGAGAAGCTGTTTTTGCGAATATAAATTTTGTTGTTGTTGAATATATCAAAATTTATTCACTTCGGTTTTGTAAGATGCTGGGACTTGATAGAGGAGGGAAATTTGAGGTGAACCAGTTCAATTAGATAGGGTTTCTTCAATTGCCTAATAATCTCACTAAAAGTATAATAATTAATTCTACCAACCGATAGGGCTAAGAATTGAGCTATAGGGAAATTAATTCCCGCTGACCTTCTTAATGGTGATTATCAGGTTTGAGGAATGAGAACAAGTATTTGAGATATAACCAGGAAACTTGTATTTCTCCTATAAAGGTTTAGGCTCAAAGTTCTAAGGGAGGATCCGAAGATTTAGAATAGACGGGTTGAACCGCAAGGGTAAAGGACTGGTGGTTATTCGAATGGTATTCAAATGACTCACCGATGGAAAGGCTTCAGGATAACCAACTCGCCCCAGGAGTTTTCCGAAGAGATAGCAGCCGAAGAACTGTTCCTTTGAGATCCAGAGGTTCCAAGGAACAGTTCCCGTGACGATGCTGCGCAGCTGTCGTCACTATTTCTGTCGTAGGTACGTCTGTTTTTGAGGATGATGAGTTACTAACCCACTGCTCTGCTTCAGTGACCCAGTTTCACGTCATTCCAGGGACTATACACACATAAAGTACATTCAAAAAATCTATGGATGGGTTCAGAATGTTCTGAAACGGAAAACAATTTAAACAATTTAAAAAAACAGAACGACAGAAATCCGTTTTGGGACATTCCGAATCCAACTGAAGATTCCATCATATTTCTAATTTGATGACTGCTCGTAAGATTATCCTCCCAAGCGATATAATATTCCATCTGACGAGGACTAAATGATGAAAAGAAGTTGAGAAAGTTTGCTACCAGTTTGGATTACGAACAATCTATCTGTAATTATATCAACTGGTAATCATTAGTGGAGTAACGGACTTTCTTCAGTTCATACTTTTTATTATTCTTGAGACCATATTTTGTTTGGTTACATGGTCAAATAAGCGTAGCGGTTTTGGTTTATTATTTTAAATAATGCACCTTTGGAGTAGAGCATGACCGCCCCACCCCCCACCCATCAAAATTTTATGGTTTGAAGGTACCGTATAATTCGAAAATAGAATACAAACATTTCTGTACGTCCGCCGAACGCCGTCCGCCACACTTCGCACTTTCCTTAGTAACCGAGAACGAAAATTAATGAAATTTTTTGTGGGTCCCATTTGGGGTCTAGTTGGTCCACTAAGCTCGGCTTTACTGTCAGACGTCTCTAAGGGGTGAAAAATAGGGGTTGAAATTTACAGGGCGCCGTTATCTCGAATTTATTCACGGTTTTAAATTATTGATCTCGAACTTGAGAATTTTTTGAGACTATCCGGAGTATTGTGCGACCAGCGGTTCGTTTGTACCGAAGAGCTTCGTCAACATGATCGTGAATGAAACTGTATAGATCCGGCCCAGATATCATCGCTAGGGAGCACGTGATTATAATCACGCATGGCTGTATGAAATCGAGTTGGGTGTTCTTCGATATTATGTCATTTGAAGAATGATGGTTATTTTTGGTTTTGTTGGTAGGTACCTACTTTAGTAACGTTATGCTTCACGAATAACAACAAATAATGAATGATGCAATTCTTGAATCCGCTACATATTTTTATGAAACTCTAAATTCCCCGGCTGGCTCCAATACTCGATTTAGGGCTTTCCTGGGGGGAGGTCGAGGGTAGGTTCTGACCAGATAATCTACGTAGAAAGGGCATCTATACAGATAAATAATAATAAACCGTTGTGTAATAGTTTGCAGGGTTTGTATTGTTCGACAGTTTTTGGTATTTTATGCTTGTGAAGTGAGATTTCCAGTGGTATTTTTATTCGTTTGATTCACCTTCTGTTGGCTCTTTGTTCTACTCTTCCGACTTCTATTTCTGACAACCAGTGAAAGATTTTTGTGGTAGTGATGGGCGTTGAATGACGGAACCGCTTAGAATAACTTGTTATCGACCAAGAACCGGTTATTGAAATAACCAGTTACCGGAAAACCGACGTTATTGGAATGACTGCTTCGCTTCTCCAGGCAAGGGAGGTGGTTGCCTTCACTATCCAATACCTATTGTGTGAATGACCACACACAGGTCCTCGGACCCTTTGATGTGGGGATGGTATTGAGTAACTACCTGCAGCCGATAACGCTTTACCTCGTAACCAGTTACCGACTTCCTGACAGTTATCCATCAGCTTAGGACCTTTCGCTTCCCTTTGACTTGAGATGGTATTGTACGCTATAGGACACAGTGTACCTATAGCGATCACTCTTTACCCTTCACTCCGTACATAGCAGGTTACCTACCTATTTTAGGATGGTATCCCTCAGCTTAGTGCTCTTCCTATTCCTCATTCCCTCAGTTCAATTCTAGTTATCTAGTAATAACGTTAAAAATGTTGAAGGACCTACCCATGAAGGACCCATAATGTTTCGCAATCCAGTTTGTTGTGATGGGAATTTCTAAAACATATTGCCGATAATTAATTCATGATTTTATGCACCTATCACATTAACTATAGACAGGTAGGTACCCACCCATAGTTACCGACCTACTAAACCCAATTTTATGGGATCCCGGGGGGAACACGAATTTCTTTTTCTTTTTGAGATTACGAAATTCTCATAATTTTATTCCTCTGTCAACAATTTATTTCTATTATATTTATGTTCAGCATTTGTATGCAAGCCCCATCAGTATAACAGATTCACAAGATGAAGCAATAGGTAGGTATCATGCAACGAACATCAGTAAACTGGCAACCGGATGTAAGAATAACCGGTTATCGGAACCAGTTACTGACCGATAACTGTTAGCGAATAACGCGTTATCAGAAAATAACGCTTTAGCCCATCACTAATTTGGGGCGAGGTTTTGCAACCTACTCCTCCCTACTATCCCCCCTCACAGTGGGCAGCTCAGGAAGAAGCCATTCAGAGGTTCCCAGAGTCGGAGACCGTCGACGAAGGTAAAACGAAAAACGGTTACCTGCGCTTGGAAAAGGGACGGGAAAAACTTTTTCAAACACTGTCAACTGCGTGTTTCACCCAAGCTCGTGTAAATTTAATTTAGCCATCCGTACTGCAGCTCCCCCAGCTACAATCAATGTGTTATGCAGTCTTTTAGCAACAGGTGTTCATGTCTGGTGGCACGTTTTTGTGAGGAGCATTAATTTCTGTCTTGCACAGATTGACGACGATAGAGCCAACAATATTATAGAAGCTCTCCTCCAAATATTTCGTTGTCATATACATTATTATACAGTGATTTATAAGAGAAACGTTTATGTATAATACTGTGTGCAATGGGTGCGTACACATGTGTTTGGTTTATTAGTATCAGGTATGTGAATTTTTGGTCTTGGCCCAGGAACTGAACCCGGATAACGAGCAGTTTTCAAACTCACTCGATGACCCTGCTGGGGGAGCGTATCCTGAGGGCGTATATTGGTAAGGTGAGAAGCCATACACATGTCTGTTTGATTCCCGTGTAGGTACTGTACTCATGTGTATGCTATTGCGACGGGTTTTTAGGGTATTTGCCCAGGAATTGAACCTGGGAGCCCGGATAACGTGCAGTTTTTCATCTCGACCGTGCAGGGAACCATGAGCATTACACAAGCGTTCAGTTCATTTTATCAAATGAAAGAAAATTTGACACTTTCCTACGACAAGCAGTTTTTATTCTATGATTTTTTCAAAGCTTCCTACACCAGTGACGTCGTTGCACCCCTCCAAACAGGGCGGGACCCCCTTGCCATGTTTGACGTCACTAGTGTAGGAAACGTCGAAAAATCAAAGAATAAAATCTACTTGTCGTAGGAGAGTGCAGTTGGTGTCAACATTCTCAGAATAGAATCTAGTTTTATTTAAAACAATAAAATAAATTAAAGTACATTTTTAGACCCACGAGTAACGCTCATTGTAGTCGTAGAATAACTTCCTTCCGCCTACCTTCTTGTTATTTTAGGTACAACATAATAAACATACTACTGTGATTTATAATTATGCATAATGCATTTCAAGTGTATGCTCGTATGAAGAAGGTTTTTGTGTACTTATATGTATGCAGTATGCTTGGCATGTATGAATACGCTGTGACGGGTTTTTGTATTTTTCTGCACATTGTGTGAAAGTTAAAGATTTATATTGAGCAAAAGAAAAGCCGTGTATGTGTATGCAGTGTGTTTGTATATGTGTGTATACCGTACACGCGGCGTGAGAGGTAACAAGCATCGACACCCAGGCCTGCGAGTTGAACGCCCTCGTTTTGAAATGTTTTGTCCCATTGTTGATTTTTCTTCTGCACCTGGTTTTCTTACTTCGAAGAGGTTTGTGCGTAGATTGCAGCTCCGGCACTTAAATCATCGTCCATCCCTTCGGGCCCCAGTTTCTTCTCATCTCAAACTTGCGCAAATAAAAGAAAAACGAAAAAAAAAGAAAGAAAAATAAGAAAGAAAACCCCAGTTCACTCGAGCTACTACCGCCCAGGCGAAGGAAACGTTTTCTGACAATGCGGCCACTGACTTTGTTGACGTTTTGCGGTTGGATTGACTGTTTACCTTTTTTTCTCGGTTTGATCGGAGGTTAAGAGCGATTTAAACAGCTTTATCACTACGCTAAACTGTAAATCACAGTTATTTTGGTTTATGACCGTTTTTTCTGCGTCGCTTAGAAGTAGTCGAAACCCATTGATCCAGAAAGTGGTCGTTGAGAAAAACAAATCGTCTGGCTCTTCGATTTTAATCGTGCGTTTGAAGGTGAATATAAGGAATTTGATTTTTAGAGTGCGTCTTGTTCAAGGTCCATTTGAATTGATTGGTTTCGGCGTTGATTGTCGATTGAAAATGCGAAGGATCCCGTATGGTATTTCCCAGTCATTTTGGGGTGAAATGTTAGGAACAGACGGTTTGGTACTCACGAAAGTATACACGTTGGGCCGTCGTTCTGAATAGGTTTTGTTGCCACGGTGGCGCCGGAGAGCAGCTTTGCGACGCAAGGTGGCACCACCTACGACTTGGAAGTTTGAGGACATACTCCATAGGCCCTCAGAATTCGCTGTGGACGTACCTATTTGTGCCGATACAGCGCCTTGGTACGGCGCCGCGAAATGCAAAAAACCAATAATTTTTGATTTTACAACTTGAAATTTGAAATTTGAACCCATCATTATTATATCTGTCGCGTTTAATCAAGTTTTTTTTTCCCACTAAAAATGTGCCACTAGTGCCAGTAAAAAGTAGGTAATTTATTACCTGGTAATTTCACCTACCCTTTTCAATCGTGTTCCTAACAATCGATTTTTGATTTGTTGCAGGTAAGTTCATGACTTTCTTTCGTCAGCTCGACATTTGGAGCCACAATGAAGCCGTGGTTGGTACGTATCGGCATTGTATTTATAATTGCGTCATTAGCTACCTTCTCGTTGCCGAACGGTCAAAGACTGTTACATGTCTGGACGAGACTCGGGTTCGAGTCCAGCCTGAGCGTCATTGTTTTTATGGAGTGTTACGTGGGTGTACTGGGGATTCAGCACGTTGAATTCTCTCTGTCTCTCTGAGTATAAAGAAGATGGAGAAATTGTTGCATATTGGTTCAAGTCGAGTGGAGGCAATAGAAATACGTGTCTCGTATATAAGCCACTAAGAGCCCTTTGATGATTTCGATCCGTTGCATGCAGTGCCAACAGCCGTCAGTCGATAAAATATCATGTCACTCCTGATATAATGGATTTACATGACTCATGATTTGTCATACCTCATGATATCTACTTGAGGAACTGTTGCCAAAAAGTCATGACCTACTTAAAATCAAATTTAGTTGGCCAGAATTGTTGGAGCATTTGTAGGTGTACAATTTCAAAAGTTGGGGGTAAAAAATTGCCAAAAAATGCGTTTTCCAGGTTTTTAGTGAAAATACCATAATTTGTGGGAACACAATTTATTTTAGAGCACAGTTTACAGTAAATTCGGAATTAGCGCTAGCTAAATTTCCTTTAAGAATAGCCAATCAAACCTTGAGAGTTTTTGTGGTAAAAACTTGCTAAAAATCGGTTCAAACTTCGAAAAAAAGTTTTAGGGGTCCATTGTGTAGGGACATCATAACGCGGGCCTAATATTTTGGGTAGTAGAACCTACGGTACCGGTCCGGTATGCTATCTACTGACGCTCCGTTGGTGTAGTATGCTACCTACCGGCTAGTCGTGTTATCTACTTAATTAAAATCGTTTATCTGTCAAATTTCACTCCAAGTTAAAATTCTTCGATGGTTTTCAAATTCATTGCATGAGTGTCGTGTTCTTCACGGCTTCAAAGAATGCGTTGGATAAGTTTTCTTGTGGATGGATAGAGCGCCAGCATTCCTCTTTCACTTTCCGCTAACCATACCGTTAATTTTTATGTCATACCTAACTTTTATTACCCTTCACAGACGCTCGATGGTTTGGGTTTGTCCCCCCCCCCCCCCCCCAGGAAAGGGTCAATAAAGTACTACCGTCCTAAACTCATGTTACAGTTACAGTTACACACGAATTACACGAAATTATCACAGGAACAAACCACAGACACGAGCCACGTTATACTGACCTGTAACGATTTCGAATGTTTATCAGTTGTTATGGGAGTCGTAAAGTCAATCACAATCACTGTTTAGCTCGCCAATGATATGATACGCCAACGATGTGGGTGGATAGCATATTGAGCCGCTGCGAAGAAGCGGTAGGCATCGGATTCGGGAGGTAGACAGCATATTGGAACAGTACGCAACCTACAGACAAAATTTGGTTGAAAACGACGGTGTACTGAGTACTGATTTTAACATCCCCCTGACAACTGAGAAATATTAAATTAAGATATCCGCTTTTGGTTTATTATCAACAATGAACCTTTGGAATCGAGCATGAAACAAATTTTTTAACCCCCTCAAAATTTGATGGTTTACGTTCCAAGGTATTTAGAATCCGAAAATGCAATAATAAATTTCTGTCCGTACGCCGTACTGAGCTCTTTTCTTAGTTACCATGAAAAAAAATTGATGAAATTCGGTTTATAGGTTCCGTTCTGGGTCTAGTTGGTCCTCGAAGCTCGGCGTTACTGTCAGACATCTCTAATGGGTCCAAAAAGGGGTTGAAATTTGTCTTGAGCCAAACAATTTTTTGAGACCACCCGGAGCATTGTACGACCAGCCGTTCGTGTGCACCAAAAAGCTTCGTCAACACGATCGTGAATCAAACGGTATAAATCCGGCCCAGATATCATCACTAGGGAGCACCTGATTATAATCAAGGATGGCTGTATGAAGTCAAGTTGGTTGTTCTGCGATATTATTTCATTTGAAAATGAAATAATATTGTTGATAGGTACTTTTGAAACCCGAACAAACGTTGGAGTATTATAATTGATGGGTAAATCATTACACAACAGTGAATTATTGCACAATAGTAAATGATTAGATAACGGTTAATTATTACACACAAGAAGGGGCTGGATTTAGTTGATAGGTACATTTGCAACTTGAACAACTGTTGAAGTAGTATTGATGGGCAAATTATTACACAACGGTTTATTATTTGCCTTATGCTTCATGAATAACTACAATTAATTAATTAATGATTGAATCCCGCGCATTTGTATGAAACTTCAATTCCCATGCAGGCTCCAGTACTCGATTTAGGGCTTTTCCTGGGGGGGGGGGGGGAGCTCGAGGGTATTGACCACATAAAACGGTGATCTAGGAAGAAGGGGTATCTATAAAAGGTAAATATTAAACCGTTGTGTAATAATTTGCAGCATTTTTGAAAAGGACTGAACGCTAGGCATACTATTGCGAGTATTGCCTTTTGCCTACAGAAAGGATGAATATTATTTAGAAGTTTGAAAGGCAAGAAGAAGCAAACCAAAAGGAAGTTGGCTACCAGTTTTGCAGGACCTGATGTGGAGGGTTTAAAGTTCTTAGGAAATGAAACCAGAAGCAATTACAATGGAAGGCCGAAGGGGAAAAAGGCTTTTTGAGGGGGGGGGGGGGGGGGGCTATTTTTTTGGAATTCAGGTAAAAACATCACGCCAGAGGATCGCTGGTCTCTGATTGGCTGTTAACTGTACACAGGCCACTGCACTGCTCCACGAACTGTTTTTCCTTGAGTCAGTGTGATGGGTGACATCTGATGAGGTAGCTGTTGTATACTAGGCGTTCCTGGCCTTAGTGTTTGTATTAATTTTGGGATTCATCCAGTGCCTGTTCTGTGGATACTGGAAAACCCGACAACCACAACTGTGAGTACCCCACAAGTTTCCTTGTCATTGCATATTTCCGATCTGCCTTTCTGTGGTATTCTTAAAAAATACTTTGGTTGGTTTATTTGTTTAGTTGCATAGGTATTATGACAAGAAAAGAAATGTTCATTTAATATAAAAACATACTCCTTACATAACTGACTTATTCTTTTATGTAAAATAGAGAAAGAAAAAAGAAAAATCCTCGTTGCAACTTATGGTACTTGAGTATTAAACGGAGGCCACCATTACGAAACGCGCCGCGGCACTTACAGAAGGTTAAATTGTTATAGATGTTGTAGTAGAACTATTCTAGTATTGTTGTGAGTCGAGCGTTCCATTACATTCCACTAACCGAAAAGTATCTACCGAAAAGTACCTACTGCTCGCTGCCGCTCGCATTGTCAAGCGATCTGGATGCTCGCTAGCGCTCGCATCTCAAAAAAGATAAACAATCCCAGAAACTATCCCGTGAATGAGCAGGTTGTTTGGGACTTCTGAATAGATTAGTGGAATGTAATGTTAGGTATAAAATACCAGAAAACAAGACAAGTAGAGCTGGGACGGTGGGCTCTTGACTGGGGGGGGGGGGGGGGGGGGTATAACCGAAAAGAACCATATTTACTAACCAATACTAGCAAAAATATTATTGATTTCTGGTGAGCCACCGGTAGGTCTAGTAATACCTACTTAGGGATATTAGGTGTACCTACATTGTATACCTATACTTAGGTATATACCCCCTCAAAACTAGTGGCCTCCGTATAATACCTAAGTACCCAACTTATTGTTGGGCCGAAACGCCCAACAAGAATCTTCGTCCGTCCACAAAAAAAAAAGAACATTAGGCACATAACTTTCTAGAAAGTAGGAGTTATTTAATAATTTTTTTCATGAACTTATATAGGTACACATACCTATTACACATAGTTACTCGTGATTATGTCCCCACACATTACTGGGCTTAACGAAACCAACATGGCAAAAATCTTTTTCTTATAAGTTGTCCTTGAAAACACGCAGGGAGTTTTGGTTCCTGACTACCAAAATGAAAATTTCCTCTTCCATTTTGCGTTTCAGACATCGAGGAACATTTTTGGTTCCGTGTCTGTCTGTCTGCCTGTGGTAATTCCTTGTAACGCCCATACCTACCCGAAATAATGGTCGAAATAGGCTGGAATTTGGAGGGTAGGTGCGGGTTGGGGCACAGACGGTCCCATACCAAAATCATTGAAAAATTACAATAACTTTCAGCTGCGCATGCGCAAACGTAAAATACTTGAAAAGCTCCTAACTACCCTAAATATCGTTCAAATGAGTTCAAACTTTGAGGTTCGATCCGGAATAATACTTTGATACTTCTAAACGAATTTAATTGGAATCGTATCGTAACTTGCGTCTGCGCATGCGCGAACATGAAATGTTGACGAGTTGCTTGTAACACTTCTAACTACGCGAAAAACAATCGTACAGACCTAAAATGTTGAGGGTACACGCGAGTTGGATCGCAAATAGTCCCGTTTCAAAATCATGGAAATCGTTTCGTCTGCGCATGCGCAATCGTGAAATACTTGAAACACCCGTAACTACTTTAAATATCGTTAAAATGAGCTCAGATTTGGAGGGTCGATCAAGAATAGTTCTTTGATAGTTCCATAAGAATTTCATTTTTCTGCGCATGCGCGAACATGAAATGCAGCCTGTTTTCTTGTAACGCTTCTAACCGCGCGAAAAATAGTCGTAGAGAGCTGAAATTTAGAGTGTGCACGCGAGTTGGTTACCATATATATATGCTTCATGAATACCAACAAATAATTAATGATTGAATTATTGAATCCCGCGCATTTTTAGCAAACTGTAATTTCATTTTCTACGCAGAGGGGCGTCTGTACAGGTAAATAATAAACCGTTTTGTAATAATTTGCAGCGTTTTTTGGTTTAATATTTTAAATAATGAATCTTTGGAATTGAACATGAAAAAAAAAATTAAAATCAACCCCCACCCCCTCTCCAAAATTTGATTGTTTCCATTTCAAGGTACGCAGAATCCGAAAATGGAATAAAAAATTCCTATCCGCACTTTCCTTTTTTGCCATGAACCAAAATTAATGAAAATTGGTATGTAGGTCCCATTTGGGGTCTACTGGTCCGCGAAGCTCGGCGTTACAGTAACGTTCAATGGAAGGTTATGGTTTTTTTTTAGCGTTTTTATATTTATCTCAAACCTCCGGTTCTGGGGGGTGGGGGGGGGGATCGAGGGTAGGTATTGACCAGAGAAAACAGTGATCTACGCAGAAGGGGCAGGTGCCCCCCCTGTATTTACCTGTATAGATATACAGGTAAATAGTAAACCGTTGTGTAATAATTTGACGCGTTTTTTTTTCATACAGCGCTCTCCAAACTCTGTTCCATCACCTCACTCTCAACATAAATTTTTTAGTGTTTGCAACTGCCGCGTTACAATAATAAGAAAAATTAGTGGACCTCTGACAGGCAGGTTGTGAAAGGCGCCTCCTACGTTGTTGGCGACTATGGATCGTTGTGGGGGGGTGGGGGGGGGGGTATTAAAATTGTTTTAAACAGAAGTAATAGAGCTACTTTGTTTGTTTTAACGGTCCATAACTTTACTGCCATAATCCGTCCGGGAGGCGATATACAATTTTCTAAAATCGCTTTTTAACGCCCTCCCCCCTCCTTCTCCCTTCCCACAACCCATTTAAGTGGCATACAGTTATTGACCTTGTGAGGGGGGGGGGGGGGATGGATAAGTACGGGTTTGAGGGGAGATGGATTTCATAAAAGTTATTATCTCCCCCCTCCCCCCCTTTCCGTTCCGAAGGGTTACGACAAGTAGTTTAACTGCCTCTTCTCTCTTTTTTCTTTTATTTTCTTTCTCTTTCTTTTTTAAATTTTTATTCGACATTTTAAAACTTCCAGCGCTCAGCTCTCGCAGGGGATACATTGT
Organism: Leptopterna dolabrata; assembly: GCA_954871275.1. Classification (NCBI taxonomy): domain Eukaryota; kingdom Metazoa; phylum Arthropoda; class Insecta; order Hemiptera; family Miridae; genus Leptopterna; species Leptopterna dolabrata. The sequence continues at coordinate 36,633,276 of OX940985.1, forward strand.
TAATCTGACACGCTCTGCGATCTCCTTCGAGTGGAGATGAAATCCAAGGGAAACCCTTTCCCGTCGAGCGGTTTGGTAGGTTCCTTGCGTATAAGCTTGTTTGACGGGCTTCACGCATGCGCAGTCAACATTTTCGGCTGGGATCGGAAACGAAAATTCGAAGTTCCAGTCGTGCAGCGTGACAATATGAGTGAATTTCGCGCGGTTCACTCAGAACGTGTCTGTTAATGTAATATCCGAAGGCCTGTTTTCCTAGCGACCTGGTTTTTACGCCGAGGACGACGCGATACGCTCAGCGTGTTGCGCCACCCACTCCCACGAATTTCACTAGCGCGTTTTCCTAGACCTAGAGGGTGCAAGAAGTTCCGCGTCAGCGTGTTACGTCTGGCGTCGCACGCTGCTTTGCTTCGCCCAGTTTGAACTGTGAATTTCATTCAACTTTGTGACGTCCTTCTCTGTCAGGTTCAGTACAAATGAGAACCTCTCACGGGACAATCTGAAGTACCTTCGAAACTTTTTTTCCTCTTCGTCGACGAGATGGCTGTTGATCAAAATTCTGAAGGCGCCCTCGTTTCTCCGATTGGAATACGCGGGGTCGACTTCCTTCCTGAATTTCATGAATTTTTCCTATAAATAAGCCTCTTCCCCGTCACTGTCAAATGATTTCCTTAAGGAGCAGAATCATCGCGATCGCGTACTGAGCCCATGTCGCTGCTCGAGGAAAACACTTTCACGCCGCGTGATAGGTAGGTACGTTTCGCGCTCCCGCCGACGCGATTGAGTCAATTCGGGCCTTGGGCCTAGGATTGATTCAATACGGGCCTTGGCCCACATAGGGGAATATTTTTCCTTTGTACGTTTCATGGTAATATAATTATTGTTTTTTAATGGAAATAAACTTAAAAAAAAAAAGAAATTCGAATATAGGTAACTTAAATCACTTGCGGCGGAGTAGTGGAAATCCATAGCAAGCAAAAAAATGCAGGATAAAAATAGAATAGTCTATTTCCACGTAAACTAACAAACTGTAGACCGGTTTCGGCTGTTAAACCATCATCAGTACACAATAGAATATACTGTAGAGTATTCTGTAGAACAGTAGAATAGAACAATAGAATATACTGTAGAGTATTCTGTAGAACAATAGAATATTCTATTAAGTACTGATGATGGTTTAACAACCGAAACCGGTCTACAGTTTGTTAGTTTACGTGGAAATAGACTACTCTATTTTTATCTTGTAGTTTTTTGAGTCAATTCGGTTCGCGCTGCTCAAAAATTCCGGTTGCTAGGAAAACAGGCCTTTAACGGTAAATCCCGCAATTGGATAAAGAGCCGATTAAAGCTAGCGTTACCAGCTAGTTACCAAATCCAGCCGTTTTGGATAGTGCTGGCGTAATCCGGCCAATGCTAGCCTTATCCAGCTGCGGGCGTATACATGGGCCTTGTCGGAATGAATCGAGGTGCATAGGAGGAATGAATCCAGCTAAACTCGATTTCCACCAATAACAACTCAATTTGACCTCCCCGCCCCCTTTATTTGCGCGAAATGATGAAAGGTTTATTATTTTCAATAATGAACCTTTGGGATCGAGCATGAAAAAAAATAAAATTTATCCCCCACCCCCCTGCAAAATTTGATGGTTTCCGTTTCAACCCCAAAATGCAATAAAGAAAACCATGCAAATTATTACACAACGGTTTATTATTTAATTGTACAGATGCCCCTTCTGCGTAGGTCAAATGCGTAGGATTGAATAATTCAATCATTAATTGTTTGTAGTTATTCATGAATCATAAGGCAAATAATAAACCGTTCTGTAGTAATTTACCTGTATAGGTGCCCCTTCTGCGTAGGTAATGTAATGAACCGTTGTGTAATAACTTACCCATCAATATTACTTCAATGTTTGTTCAAGTTGCAAAATTACCTACCAACAAAATCCAATAGATCCATCCATCTTTCTTCAGATGGAATATTTAATATCACAGAACAACCAACTCGACTTCATACAGCCATCCTTGATTATAATCAGGTGCTCCCTAGTGATGATATCCGGGCCGGATTTATACTGTTTCACATTCGCGTTCGTGTTGACGAAGCTTTTCGGTGCAACCGAACAGCTAGTCGTACAATGCTCCGGGTGATCTCAAAACATTCTTTAGTTCAAGATCAATTTAAAAACCTAAGAAAACCATACCCTTCTATTAAAAGTTTTCGAGATAACGGCGTCCTGGAGATTTCAACCCCTATTTTTCACCCCTTAGAGGTGACTGACAGTAACGCCGAGCTTACCAACTAGACCCCGAACGGGACCAATAAACCAAATTTCGTCAATTTTGGTTCATGGTACCTAACTAAGAAAACCAGTCATGCAGCATGACTGAATGAGCGAATTTTCAAAGAAATATTCGAATTAATGGCTATGGTTTTGTTTTGCTTCGAACTCTCGTCTTCAATTAATACTTCTCACATTTTTCAATCTGACCACTCTAAGGGGGTGGGGGGGGGGGTAAGAGTTTAAAGATTATCCTAGTTTTGGGTAATTTTTGCGCACTTTAAATGCTCTAATTTAAGAACGGATTTAGATATCTAAAATCCGATTTCACCATCGTGTTCAGCGTGCAAAAACCTTTAAAATGAGGGGTCACTTGTTAGAAAATAACATTTGGGGGATTTTTGGGTAATTTTTGCGCACTTTAAATGCTCTAATTTGAGAACGGATCAAGATATCTAAAATCCGATTCCACCATCGTGTTCAGCGTGCAAAAACCTTTAAAATGAGGGGTCACTTGTTGGATAATAACATTTTGGGGATTTTTGGGTAATTTTTGCGCACTTTAAATGCGCCAAAACCCTCCTTAGAGTAGGCCAATTTCGCCCATCTTCGAACTTAGCCTTTCGATTGCCAAGATAGATTTTTTGTGCAAATTTGAGCTGTTTATCTCAATTCTATCGAGAGTTATCGTCTGGAGTGACACATATATATATATATACATATAAAAAAGTGTTAAATTTCAGGAATCGTTTTAGAATGGTCTGAAACGGATTTCTATGAAGAAAATTTCGAAGCCATTGCAATAGCTTCATTTTCTTTGAAAATTCGCTAAGAGTGCTACGTACGGCAGACGGACACACATTTTTTTATTGCATTTTCGGATTCTACATACCTTGAAACGTAAACCATCTTTTGTTTTTCTCATGTTGGATTCTAAAGTTTATTTTTGAAAATAATAAACCAAAAAATCGTTAATTCCGTTTGAGTTGTTGAGTTGAAAGGGAGTTTTTGGTTGCGGAGGGGGACGGCCGCGAAGGAGCAGTTGTTAATTATGATCGGCGGGGGGGGGGGGGGAGGCTGACGCATCAGAAGGCTAATTCCACCTACGGATGGGCAAAGAGGCGGAGGAGGAGGAGGTTGACGGAGTGTGTGGGCGGACTGTGTGTGTTGTATGGTGGGGGGGGGGGGGGGGGGGGGGAGCGCAGTGTGCGCTGTGCGGTGATGGATTGTAGCTAAGAGAAAGTACCGGTGGGTGGGGGGTGGTTTTATCAAAGGGTTCAGAGGCAGATAGAAGTTGTCAATGTAAGCCACCCGCCCTCCTCGCCACCCTTAACCGGGCTACAAACGCCCTTCCGAGTGTTCCAAGTGTCCCGTGTCTAGTGGGGGGGGGGGGGGGGGGGGGTTGCTAACATTCATCTCGACGGAGTAAAGCAAGGGTTTGGATCTTAGCGAGAGGGGGTGTTATCTCTAAGACTCCGACCCCCCTCGGTATCTCTAATGCTCCACGCATCCATCTCCCCTCCGCCCATCATCCCCCTCAACCACCCCTTCCACCACTCCGCCAAGTCCACTTCGAGGCCGATTTATCACAATAACAGCCGGAACAATAACGTGGTAATAACACCGCAGTTTCTAGAAACCCCCTCAACCCCCCCCCCCCCCCCCCCCACAACGAAGACGCCTCCACCCACGAGCTTATTTCTAACGGCTGGTGGGTGGAATGGTGGGGTGTTCTCAGGGGGGGTGGAAGGCGCTCTATTTGTTACCAAGGCCTCCGGTTAACAATAAACCTTCACAAACCCGATCCCCCCCCCCCCCCCAACCGCCCCCCTGCATTTACATACGTACCCCCACTAATGACGGACCCCCCCCCCTCTCCCCCTCATCATCCTGTTTCCCCGTCCCATCACCCGTCCCCCCTCCTCCTTCCCCTCCTACAGATATCGCTACATATAAATTACCACTGTTGTATTTGTGACGTTGCCATTCGTTATCACCGCCCTCTCATTATTATACGAAGAATAACTTTAACCAAGCAATCTCAGACTACTCAAGTACCCAAGTACTTTCCTAAACCGCCAAAGGTACTTAAAACTAGCGGAAATCTCTGAAATTTGTTAGGTATATGTCACCAAAAGTGACATAGTAGTAGTTGGTGGTGGGGGGTTGTGGTAGTGGTAGTGGTAGTGGTGGTGGTGGTGTTTTCGAAGCAGGTACCGTCTAAAAGATGTTGATCAGTCTTAGGAATCAAGCAAGGAAAAAAATAAATAAATAACTCACCTTCAAATTTTGATGGTTTCCGTTTCAAGGTAAGTATGTAGAATTCGAAAATGGAATAAAAACGCTGCAAATTATTACACAACGGTTTATTATTTACCTTTATAGATGCCCCTTCTGCGTAGATCACTGTTTTCTGTGGTCAGAACCTATCCTCGAGCTCCCCCCAAGAAAGCCCTAAATCGAGTACTGGAGCATGCATGGGAATTACAGTTTCATGAAAATACGCGGGATTCGATAATTCAATCATTAGTTATTTGTAGTTATTCCTGAAGCATGAGGTAAATAATAAACCGTTGTGTAATAAGTTACCGTTGAGTAATAATTTACCATTGTGTAATCATTTCCCCAATAATACTTCAGCGTTTGTTCAAGTTGCAAAAGTACCTATCAACAAAATCCAATAGATCCATCATTCTTCAAATGGAATATTTAATATCACAGAACAACCAACTCGATTTCACACAGCCATCCGTGATTATAATCAGGTGCACCCTAGTGATGATATCCGGGCCGGATTTATTCCGTTTGATTCACGATCATGTTGACGAAGATTTTCGGTGCAAACGAACGGCTGGTCGTACAGTGCTCCGGGTGGTCTCAAAAAATTCTTTAGTTCAAGATCAATTTAAAAACGTAAAACAAACCATACCCTTTTATTCAACGTTTTCGAGCTACGGCGTTCTGAAAATTGCGAATTAGAGATGACTGACAGTAACGTCGAGCACCGAGGACCAACTAGACCCAAACGAGACCTACAAACAATATTTCATTAATTTTGGTTCTTACGAGGACAGACAGTCATTTTTTTATTGCATTTTCGGATTGTACGTATCATGAAACGTAAACCATCAAATTTAGAGGGGGGGGGGGGGGGGTATAAACATTTTACTTTCATGCTCGATTCCAAAGGTTCATTATTGAAAATAATAAACCAAAAATTTCTGTCCGTACGCCATACGCCGTACTTCGCACTTTCCTTAGTTATCACGAACCAAAATTAATGAAATTTGGTTTGTAGGTCTCGTTTGGGGTCTAGTTGGTTCACGAAGCTCGACGTTACTGTCAGTCATCTCTAAGGGGTGAAAAATAGGGTTTGAAATTTTCAGAACGCCGTAGCTCGAAAACTTTCGACCGGCTGGTAGGTGTGCACCGAAAAGCTTCGTGAACATGATCGCGAACGATGAACGATAGGAACGGTATGAGTCCGGCCCAGGTACTATTTCATTTGAAGAATGGACTTTTGTAACTTGAACAAGGAACATTCTGCTCCATAAATAACGATAAATAATTAATTATAGAATCCTTGAATCTACCACATATTCGTTACGAAAGTGTAATTCCCGGGCCGGCTCCAGTACTCGATTTAGGGCTTTCCTGGGGGGAGCTCGAGGGTATTGACCACAGAAAACAGTGTGATCTACGCAGAAGGGGCATCTATATACAAGTGAATAATAAACCGTTGTGTAATAATTTCCATTTTTCTTTTTTCATCGCGAGTTGCAGTCACCTTGCATTGCATTATGGTGCCAGAAAGATGTTGGAAATTTTTGAACGTTAAATGTTGGGAAAAAATCATCTCCGATAGTCTGATTGAGCCGCATTGGACGAATCGATTATAGGACCCCCCCCCACACACACACACACATTCACCCTGCAGTGAAATTATAGTTATCGTAGGGGCCCCAATCGACTCGGGTCTACCTATTTCTATGATTTGCGGTTTTAATTCCAAACATAACCTGCCCGAAAAGTAATCAACCGGTAAACCACGGGAACCAATTTTCGATCGGCTTATTGTTGTATGGGAAAAGTATCTTCTTATTTTGAGTGTATGCCCCGGCCCGTGGTCCTTTGTTGCGCCACGAAGCCTAATTATTGTTAGTTATGAGGTGGTGGGCAGCAACATTCTTATCAGTTTATATTATTTTATTTTTTTAATGTGATTTTTATGTGAGGTTTTATGTCACGTAAGTTGACTCCTTCAGATTCTCCACTGCCATCAATCAAGGAGCCTGCTGATCGCACTTGTATTGTTGTCGTATTATTTGTTACAGTGAATTTTCTGTGGAAACGCGCTGTTGCGAAGGGTCCACAATTTTAAACTACACAAATTTGTGACAGTTTCATTTCTTTTTCGCTCCAGAACATTTTGAATCCATCCCTGGGGATGTCAGCAAACATTATATTCATAAAGATTACTCATGTCCCTCCAGAAGATGACCTAGGTTACAAGATATAAATTTTAAATTTCGGGTGAAATGTTCGTTATTACGAACGACGAAATGACTACAGAGATGAGTGATTTTTTAATAAAACGATTTTTAAGCGATTTTCGAAAATACGAAGATAAAAAGGCAAAAATGATTTTCTTGGCCAAAATATCTCAAAAAATCCTTTAAAAATGGCTATACAACAAACGAAAAACCGTGCTACAGGCTGTAACTTTTTTTATACTCGTACTTTCTATATTTTATGTAAAATATTCCCCCCCTCCCCTCCCATAAATAAACCCATGCTGAAAAACAAACATTTAATGGTACTACATAGGTGTGTTATTCACAGAATAATAAAACCAAAAACGGAGATCTTACCAGTTTCATAATTTTTTTCTTCGGACCCATCGCTTCAGCGCCCAAACACAAGTATCCAAGTCTACCACTTGCAAATGGCTGGGTACGCTAGGTTGACAAACTTTCGAATGACTGGAATTTTGACCTGTCAAAGTTCGAATTTGAACCTCTGGTTCACGGTGTAGGCCCTTGAACATTAAATACTTGTGTTTTATCGATATCGTTATTGAAATTCTGTAGTATATTCCTAATTGTGTAAGTTGATAAGTGATCACGAAAGCTGCCTGTAGGTAAAGATCTATTCACTGGACAGTGAACAATCGAGTTTGGAAGGCCTGGCTTCCGAGGCTCTTGGACTTCACTGGTACAAACAAGCTAACAAATTAATCAGTCCAAATAACAAGTCAGTACAAACTAAATCAGTCGCGATGAAATTGTAGCAACCCATTTCAAATAGCAGTGGTGTTTCCTATCAAAAACTTTATCTGTTTCCACGAAGAACAAAAAAAAGAAGAGTGGAAAACTTAGGTTCTACCTAAGGTTCTACTCCCAAAATTGGTTTTTTATGAGTCAAAAAAATCAGTTGAGTATCTATACTACATGCAGATACATCGGTATATGGACATGTCTCCTTTTTCCCCATATAAAAAATGTCCAATGTTTAAAAAAAACGCGTTTTAAAAATGAAATAGGTCACTTTGTTTCCTCCAATTTTTTCCAAGAGCAATCCATGATCTGCTGTTTATATACCTATTTATATCTTGGCTTAAAACTCGATGAATTTTAAATAAATTAATATATTTATTTTATATATAACTACAAGATAAATACTAGATAAATCCAGCGAATGGAGAACAATTTTCTTGCGATGAAAATTAACGAAGTTACTAACCCATTGCAACGGGTTGGTTGTAAGTGAAAACCCTAGTAAAATAGCGTTACGTTTTTTGCTCTTAAAAATGCGCGTCGCGCAAAATTTCGCTGACTCCCCAGCGGTAAGACATATAAAAAAAAACTGTTCTGCCCGTTTAGATGGTCACACAATAACTGCCATTCTGACAGTGTATTCTGTTTATAGGGGAAAATAATGTAATGTTTAAATAAACAGCTTTTTTATTTTATTTGCACTGGTTTGGTCGAATTAGGACGATTTCACGGTGCGAGGTGTGAATTTTCGAAGTCGAAACGTTATAATTTAAATTGAAGAATAAAAAGCATTCAGGGGAGATGTAACGTAATTAAAAATCGTTATCCAATTAAAAACGAGTAGGTAACAAAAACGGGTTTGCCCCGCCGCCACAGACCTCGCCAACCCGTCTTGAGTTGGAAATGATAGGAATTCGATAATGAATGAAGCTCATTAGATACAGATACAGGGGGCGAGGAGAGATTGCGGATGGAGAATGGTGAATAAAAGGAAATGAAAAACAGGAGTTTCGTGCAGGTAGTTTCAGAGCAAAGAAGAAAAAGAAGGGGGGAAAAAATTGTGGAAGAGAAAAAAAGGTAACATGTATGGAAGGTAATCCGCTAATTGTGTATCGGTGCGCAATCTGGAAGTTGTAAGCGGCAATGAGACGTTACATGGAAACTCCATTTATCGAGTTTTGTTTGGGTTAGGAATAGAAGAGGGACAATTTGTTTTTCTTCTTTTTCGAAAAGGATAAGAGATAAGTGTTGGGGGGGGGGGGGGGGGGGGGCTCATTAACATTCAGTAGAGATGAGAAGTGAATGAGCGTGCAGGGAGAAGTGATAGGAGTGGTTTTTAGTAGGTAATTAATAGCGGATGCGGAATGGAGGAAGAGTTCGACACGGGCGGAGGGCAAAAACTAATTATTAGTTTCTGGAAGAGGAGGATCCTTCTGGAGTACGGGATCGGTCGTGTTTTCCCCTCGTTTGAGGACAAGTGGTCTCCTCCGTGCATGTCCTGTGTTTTACAGGCGGAAGCTCAAAGGCCCCATCTGGCGGAGAAAAACCGTGGAGTTCCCAAGTCAGTCTGATTTATGTTCTTCAAAAACGCTGCAAAGTCCTTGTCACATGAAATTGTCTGAACTCGCCATACATTTGGTATAATAACACTAGAAGCGGGTATCAACAGGTGAATCAAGACAATTAAATGGTACTATTAATGATAAAAAATAATCTGTTGAAAAAAAAGCCGAGTCTAATTCGTGTTTTTGGGGGCCAAAATTGGTGGAAACCGCCAAAAATAGCCATTTCAATAATTGCACACGAACGAAACACTAAATGAACAGCCAACATTTCTGTAGTTATGTCCAGTAGAATAAAAATCCAAGTGACAAGGACTTCGCAGCGTTTTTCTCTGTAATGGCGGGATGCTTGACTGGGCTGAACTTTCTCTAGTTGACGAACGGGCAGATAATGTTTGAGGGCGGTGGTCTCTTTTACATAATTACTTTACGTAAGTACATAGTCTACGTTCTTAATTACCTACCCAACGTAGGGGAGCCAGAACTGGCAGATTTTTTTCCGGAATCGCTCCATACACGCGGAACAAAGCCACCATACAACAACAGTTCCCACCAGACAGGCATAATAAAAAATCATAACTAGAATAAGTTACATTCTCGATTCAACGGGTAATTCGAGTTAGGTTGATATTTATGTTTCCCTCTTTTAAGTAATATTTCCCTCGTTTTAAACCTCGCGATCGGTTTATCACTATTTTATTATTAGTTATAAAAAACATCCTGACAGCCATAAAAGAATCGAACGTATGATTATTCATGCAAGTACCAATTCTTTTGTTTCATTCAACTCCACTCAATTACCGGCGTCGAAGGTTTCGCCCATATTATAAATGATCGGTTTGTTTCTTATTATTTACTTTTTTTTTCGGCCGCAGTGGTCGCCTCTTTCATTGTTGAGGGTTCGATAAATTCAAATAACAATTACCGAGCCGCAACTAATAATCCGACTTCTTCAATTGACCAATAAAATATGCCTGGGGAAAATTATATATTGTGAGTAACTACGTGATTCCGTGTTTAGTTTTTGATTCATAAATAAAACCTAGAAACCGTCATTACTTGCCAGTAGGCGCCAGCGATACGTACCGTCCTGCGTGGAAAATAATGTTTTCTTTTTCACGGTTTTCGCTGCGTTGTGGTCCTTTAATACCTCTTATTACTGTCCACACTAGCGCAGCGAAAAGCCCCTTTTTAATAATAAATCAACCATAGTTTGTCACGTAATCCTCGAGCGGTGATTTAGAAAACGTCGGGTCGGGCCTATACTATAATATATTTTTTTATGCTGTGGAGCCTCGCATGATTATGGTAGTTTCAACAAGGAGCTGAGTCCTTGTCTCTCTGAGTCCTGGGTTTCTTTCTAGGTCGAGGTGGATGTTGATTCTACGTTTCGAGAAGAAAATCGGCGAATAGGTTTGGTATGTGCGGCATCCTGCGGGTCAAGTAAACATTCATTCCGCGCTGTGCTTTCGAATGTTTATCGCTGTTTATATAGCTTTTCCCGTCAAACTATGTATAATAGTATTACCTGTACTTCAAATGAAACAAAAGGTGGTTTTACATTGAATAAGTTTGATTTGACGAGAAAATTCCTTTCAAGCCAATTTTCGAAGTTTGTACCAGCCATTTCTGTCGACATTTTAATCGATTTTCTCCCGACAAAAACTCAAATTTAACCCAGTTTGTTGAGAAAATTAATAGTTTTTACCATCAAAACATCCTTTTAAGGTCTCGAGTCTCCATTCTATAGCAGCTGTCGTGAATTGACATAATGCTTCTGTGATATTGGTCAGTTCCATCGGTTCTTAGGCATTTTCGACTCTTGAGACTTCTCATTAGACCCGCTTTCTAAAGACCATTATAATTTTGTTTTTGATCCTTTCTTCGGAAATTCGCTAAAAGCTATATCGTCCATCGTATGCGTGTCGTTGATGCCCCAAAATGACCTTACAAAATACCTAATTGAATAAATGAATACCTAACTTATTATGCGTATTAATTTAATATTAATCGTTATTATTAATTAATATTAATCTGCGAAAGAAGAAAAATGTGCATAGTGTTAGTATATGAAATATACTTTTTGGATAGACTGGATTATCATTAAAACAACAATTATTATTTATTTTTATTGATTATTATTTGAACAACGGAACTCAGGGAATAGTGTAAATGTCGAACTTGGATTTCTAACCATTTCTCTGTTATTCACCATTGAGTTGAACGTTCTATTATTTATTCACCATTCCGTCAACATGTTTCTATGTAGTGGATGGTGGTACTTAATTTCGTGTAGGTATTTATTCGAAGATGAGGGTAGGCGGATTGAGGAATGCGATTTTGATAAATGAAATTTGATTTTTTTATGAATCGAAAATCGGTAAAAATTGAACATTCCTTCTAAAAAGCTCTCGTACATACCGCAGAACTACTTCTTCATTTTCCATCTCCAGTCAGGTAACACTTAGAATTTCCGAAACTTTTGGACTCATTGCAGTAGCGTACTCTCTGAATACATTCGACATAAGTATCTCTTGTGCTGCTAGTACGGGATACGAGTATTGGCACAACAACAGGGACCCCGAACAATGATGTATGCCTGGCTGCAGAAATAGCAATAATTGAATAACATTCCCTCAACCAGCTCGCAAAAGAAACAATACTCCACGACGTTTAGTGGATTTCTTGTCCTTGGGCCTTCATTGTCTTTTTTCTATCATTTGTTTGTCCTCTTTTTATTCTCTTCGTCTTTTTTTTATCTTTGTCGCTCACTCTTCAACATCCCATACGAACCGATAGAAAATTGATTCGTCGAGATAATCAAGCGTTATTTACTCGAATCGAACGCATCATTAAAGTTATAGGAATAATGGTTAGATAAATTAATAGAGATGAGGATTTATTAATAGTGGGCTCCCCTCGAGTACAATCGAAAACTTTCAATAGAAGATCCTAATCGGAAATCATCCATTCATCGACTTTCATTATCCGTTGATCCTACAGTCGTAGATGCATCTTCGTACATTTTGTCAACATCGAATTCCATAAATGCACAATTTGAAACTAGTGGTTGTCATCGAATTTTCGGAGTAACCATATTATTGCAATGTGTCCAAAATTGTTAGTAGGTTTATATACGTAAATGTTCGAAAATTTCCTAAGAAACAAGCAATAGAGACAGAATAAGGATTTTATTAATATAGATGGAACTTCTCGCCTTGTTATTTCACAGATCACATTTTAGTGGAAATTCGATCGATCAGCTCGGTCACTTCTTTTAATTAGATAGGTAAGCCTCCTCTTTTCTTATTTTCTTGAACTGAAGAATGGAAAGGTATCGCACCCCCGACTTCGCCCTTCCGTTTTTGCTTCCCTATCATTAATAACTTCTGTCAGGAACCATTCGACGGGTGAATTATTTTAATTTGGTGGGGGGGGGGGGGGGGGGGGGGGGGCAGAAAGGCCTTTTCTTTGGCATCGACTCTCACGACAGCTGATGAGAGAACACCCAAGAAAGAGGGTTCGCTTCCTAATTGAAAATTATTTCCTGAAATATTTTCATCAATTACTTTGCCTTTTCGGATCTCTGTCAGTTCAATTTAATTAAATCCCCCCACCCTTATCGCCCGAATCACTTTTTCCTTATTCCCGAGATACTCTCTAATCAAGAACTTTCAAAAATAGTTTTAACAAACCTTTTCTCTCGGGCTTTGATGCATTCCGATTCCAATAAGCGGAATCCTTTAGGACTTATTGCTTCAGTAATCGTCTTGAACGGTGTCCGCCTTGATGGGCGTCGTTCCTTGTTGAATTCGCTCGCCTTGTCGAAAATTTAGGTTGATGAGGGTGGAATTCGTTCAGGAAAACCTCGGCTCGCTTTGAAAAACCGCAAATTTCTAGGGTACACAGCTTCGTTCTGTGTGGAAGAAAAATTGATCTACTGAAAAATGTGTTACTAGTGAATGTTGTCATCAACCTTCTGTGTGGCTGAGTAGGCACGATGCTCGATAAGGTGTCATGCACTCGCATCTCCGTATTAAGAACATATCAGTCAATTATGTTACATTCAAATAAATGCATGTTTCGTTTAAGATAAGTATAAATTATGGGCATTGAGGTACAGTGCAGAAAATTGTCGACAAAATAATGTCGGTTTCGGGATTTAACTAGAACATTTAGTTTTGAAGTCTGTTCTGCTTAGCCGTTTTTATCTTTTTCCTTTAAAGATAGAACGATGGTTATGTCGACAGGGTAATAGTTTAGAGGAGGTGAAAGGTTGGTTGGCAGCAGGGAGATGAAGGAAGTGAAAGGTCTGTCTGTGAAAGGGGCTTAGGGCTAAACATACAAACAAATACAGTGGTAGAGGTTGTTATCCAAGTTGAAAAACGTACACTATTATGGCATTCAGGATTAAATTGAAGATCGATATAAGACTAGGGATTATACTATTTCAGTACTACCTATGATAAATTAAACCTTGATAATTTTGGATCTCTTAAGAAATACAGTGTTATAGGTTTAGTCGTAAGCCTCTTTCCCAAAGAGAGTGCATCGAACAACTTCATTTCTTTTACTCTCATGCCGGCTACCCACCTTCTACTTCACTTTTCCCTGCTCGTCATAAGTATGTACAGGACAAACTGACATTATTTTCTCTCAGCTGAAGGCGATGTCCTTTACATCGCAAGAGCCGGCCTCCAGTTCTCGGTTTGCTTGTGACGACGGACGCTTGTGACTCTGGAAGGTGCTTTATTGCTCTTCGAGCTATGCCGTTTCGGCTGTAGACCTGTTTTCCCCCGAACGGACGACTTTCAGGGACGTGACGGTGTGGCTGTTCTCGAGTCGTTTATTTTTCCGCTGGAGCTGGGGTCGTTTGGTGGGAGCCTAATCGATATCCCTTCTTAACCTGTGATAATCTCGCTGGTATAGAGAGGCGGGGGGACTCTTGCGGGTCCACCGTCTCTCTCCTCTTTCTATGGTAGCAGAGCGTTGTTTGGTAGTATGCGCTGAGGAGTTCACCGTACTCCATCCACTTTTTGTGGGCATATACCAGAAGGACAAGCCCAAAGGTTTCCCAGAAGGATTCCTTTACAAACATCCTGCCTCTTTGATAATGCGTCCATCTATTGGCTTCCCCACCCCCCTTCCCTCCCCAAGAGTGTCAGTATAATTAAAATATATTGAGCTCATTTGAAGGTGATTAATGCCGTGTCCCAATTTACAAGTCCCAATAATTGTTCCATCCTAACGATGGAGTTTGATCACCTTGAGGTTGCTCAGATGAGCACAATTCACTAGACAACAACCTCTGACAACATTATCCGCCAGTACACGTATGTAGGAGCTTTGTTCTCCACCAGTAAAATATTAATGAGGCAGTACCATTACGGTGGAGGGTTAGTCACCTTGAAGTTGTTCAGATGTCGTTTCCTGAACCAGAACTTCATACTACTTTTCATTCCTCCTTTTTCCTCACATACTTCTGCTACCCAGAAATATGTCATGTGGGGTGGAATGTCACGGTGTGGCTGTTCTGGAGTCATTTATTTTTGCGGTTTAGATGGAGACGAGCCTAATCCATAACCCTTCTTAATCTCGCTGGTCTCGGAAGGGGACTTTCCTCACTCCGTCACAGGGAGGAGTTTTGTTTGTTATTCTGCTCGATTCCACTGGGACATTCATTCTCGGAGAGAATCAGCTAAAGTTGGATTGGAAAATGTTTGTTTTGGCATACATAATAGGTAGTACGTATGCCTTAGTAAGATCTGTAGGAAGAAAATTTACAGAGCAGGTCACGAAGTTCAATAAAGCGCCCAGTTTCCTTGCCTTGTCAGTCAACCAGTACCAAATAATGAGCAATAATTAGCACTTTTCCAAATCCACTAGAATTCCGAGTTCCCAGTTCTATTCGAATGAACTCACCTACTGATTTCGACCACACACTCAACTCCCGCACTAATATTATCCCCCCCTCCCCTCCTCCACTTACAATGTGTTTATTGATCAGCAAATATTCAACCCTCTCCCCTCCACTTTCCATGAAAACCTCATATATTCTTAACATTTCACCGAGAGAGCGGGCTTAACTAATTAGAACGTACACGGCGTTTTCTTGATTTTCGAGGTGAAAATCCGAGAAGTGAAAATTTCAACACGGTCGGCTTCTGAATCAGCGTGTGTACCCGCTTACCCGTTGCTAACCTCGCCGAAAGTTGATTAGCTCCGCTTGAGAAGGCTAAATTTATTAAGTACTCACCCAACTCCATTTTCATTTAACGTTTTGGCATTTCTAAGGAATGAATTTGCATTTTTCGTTTCGTTTATAGGTATATTCATTACGGGATTTTCATTAATGCTTTCACAGTTAATATAATGTACAGCTTCATTTCAATAAATGTGACGCTTTTCTTAGAAGCTGGTGCAGAAGATGAGCACGTGCCTATTTTCTTTTTTTCCCCTCTATCTCAGTTTCTCGTATTTATTTTATTTATTTATTTCGTCTCTTCCTGATACTCATTGTGACCATGCACCTATGACTAAGTCCACACATAATTTCTGATTTGTAAACTGAGTTATTAAATAAGGCTCCCACATGCATCACAGAGCTGTGCTCCATCTCATGTGGTTCCCTATTGTGTATAAAGTACCAATTTGTTCATTGTAATGTATGTATGGGAATTAATCTATTTTGAATTTGAATTTGAATTTCTCATTGGTGGGGGGGAGTATGCTGACGGACGTATATAATTTGTGCAGTGGTTGGGAGGTCGTGTGAACCATCCTCGGTCACTTGAATCATTCTTGTTCAGAACATAACGATCAAAGTGGCGTTACCAGATGTGTTCACAGTTGTAACAGTAAAGATTATTAATTGAAACACAAAGAACCTTTTTTGTTCTAGTACATAGGTAGGACTAAGGGCGTACCCTCCTAATGAAAATTGTTCCCTTACAGGGAAAAACCATCGGATCATGGATATGTCTGTATAATATTTCAAAATAATTGCGCTCTGGGTAGTACACTTACCTAGTGCTACCTACTAAAAGAAAAAAAGGTTCAACCGTCAAACAGTACAAACGTATTTCTGCCTCGAGTTGAATTTCTTACGTTTTTCCTTAAATACGATATTGTTTATCCAGACGATGTCGTTCTAGTTTGTTTATTGGTATCGCATTTTTCTTAGTGAAAAAAAGAGACACAATTTTTTGTCCCCCCCCCCCCCCCCCCCACCCCCAAAGACATCCATGTCAAAAATATGAGTTTTATCATTGCGTTATTGTAACTATTCAACATCGAGTGCTTCGAGTGCTTTCTACACTCGTTACTGAGTACCTGTAGGTAGGAAAGGAATCTGGCATATATATATATATATATATATATATATATAATTCAGGATCGAGGAATGACCAGTCTAGTCTTGTTTTGGTTTATTATTCTGTGAATAATACACCTATGTATTCGCTCAGCAAAAAATTTTTATAACACCCCCTCAAACTTTTTTCTTTTACGTTTCAAGGTGCATAGATTCCAAAAATGCAATGTCCGTCCGCCGTACGCCGTCCGCCGTCCGCCGTATCACGTGTACAGGCTTCATTTTCGGTCTAAAAAAATCGTTCTTTCGCACACATGCTCCATTTGGGCCCTAGTTGTGTCCCGAAACTTTTCAGCCCGATCGGAATATACCCAGGGGTGTTATGGGTGAAAATGTGTGTAAAAATAGGTACTTTTTACGTTTTAGCAACATATTGGTAACATGAGCTTCTGAGATATAGTTTTCTATGTTTTTGGGGACGAGAAGACCGAATATGAAGTCCATTTTGACCAAAGAGTGGAAAATTGAGTTCTACCAAATGTTCAGCTCCCAGAATTGATTTTTTATGAGTGAAAAACCTGGGAAATCGTCTGAAATCACCATCAGTTTGTATAATAACACTGGAAAAAGTGTCAAGACGTGGTTCAGGACGATTAAATGGCGCTACCAATGATCAAAGATAGTTTTAAAAAAAAGGAAAAAAAAGAGCGTACCTAATTTGTGTTTTGGGGGCCAAAATTAATGGAAACCATCAGAAGTAGCTATTTCGATTATTACGCATGAAAGAAACAATTAATGAACAGCCAACCTTTCTGTAGGTATGTCCAATAGAATAATAAACCCATGTGACAAGGACTTTGCAGCGTTTTTGATGGTTGTTTTAATTTCCACCTAAATTAAAACAACCATCAAAATTAAAAGAATTAAAACAACCATCAAAGACAAGACTAGACTGGTCATTCCTCAATCCTGAATTGTGTTCATCAACCTAGTCATCTGAATCAACTTGTTATATATATATATATATATATATATATATATATATATATATATATATATATCATACACCGCACACACCACCATATCTAGAGAAGAGTTACCTACGTGATTAATAGTTCAAATGGAACTATTGCTCCAATGAACTACCATTAACACAGGGTAACATTACGTTCAGGCCTATAATTATAGCCAACCAGGATTCATGCCAGATGGCATCAATATTAGTGTTCGGTAGTTGCAAGATTGAAGGTCGGGGGTTCTTCAATGCCAGGTGGCTTTACGTTTTTACCCCTGTTTTTAATAAAATTTTGTAACTTTTCACGTTACGGAGGGGTTCCATATTCATTAACAAAGTTCTGTAAATGGGCCCATTACGTTTTCCTGGTGAGTTTGATTAAATATGTTACTCTCGCCCTCGAAAAAACATGTATATTTCTCTCGTAATTTCTGGATTAATGTCGAGCACCGGATTCCGGGAGGGTTTGGTGTGTTAAGGGACTGTGTGCGAGGGTGGAGGAGTAAAAGATAACAAATTCCCACTCACGTAACGTGAGGTCAAGTAAAGGAATTAGGCTGTTTGTCGACTAGTCTAGGGAGAGAGAGAGTGAGGATGCAAACAGATTGTGAACCCTCACGATGTAAATCACCGGGCTCTGCCCTTCTTTCATCCACCGCCGAGGGGCTCCGGCTGGCGTTAATTGTAATTAGCCAGATTGCCGAACAGAAAAGGGGTTTTGACTCTGATAAAGCGTTCAGGCTCCCTTATCAGTCTCCGCAACCACTAAATAAATTAGAATATCTCCTTCTGCTCACCGAGGAGCCGGTGAAATTTTTATTAATAACCGGAGCCCTCTCCCCCCTCGAAACCCACACACGGATTAATACAATGCCTTTTGTTAATGCGATTTGACATCCGCAATCTTCTTGATGGAATTTCACTAATTAATGCCGAGGCCATAATGGAGCGCTTTGCCACTTTTCTGAAGTTTGAGAAGTTTAAAAATTCACGAAAGACAGTTCAACGTTGAGGCAATATCTGGAAATAATTCAAAGGCACCCTCTTCTGATAAACCGACCGATATCCTTATACTAGCAAATTGATACCTCTCTGCAGAGTTTGAATTACTAACGTCGATCCAAAACACGTAGCCAAAAGCCATGATGTATTGATGGTTTGAAATGGTACGGGAAGGGGGGAGTGTAGGGGTCTATTTTAATTAAGAACCAGTCAAATTTCTGTCGAGGTTTTCGCCGGAATAGACAAATAGATTTGAGGAAATATTCATTTGAGTGATGGTTAAGCCACGGGAATTCGTTATTATAAGTTTAGATATTCAGATTCAGAGGGGTGACGGCAAATAGTGACTCGAACGTCAGGTATGATTGATATGAAACAGACCACTCGCCTCGATATTTCAACCTAATTTAATCAAAATCGGGGTGAGCCAATCAATACCCTGATCACGTTTCATCATGCATTTGCATGCGTAATTTATCGAGTAATATAGGGGTGAATCCAGTACTTCAAAACCTCGCTTATCGAACGCTATTGTTTCTGTACGCTAAACATTTCTCTGAACTGACCGTTTAAAATCGGAATTTCCAAGTCCGTTGTCCGGTTCTTTCCGTTTTAATTGAAAATTCGGAGGTTTCTACTCGTATTTAAATTGTACAACATTCCTACCTAATGTTTCATTAAGTTTCACCGATGAAAATCTTTTCGTGTTTCACAAATCAGGGCCTGGCCTAATAACACCTACACATAGATAACATGAAGCCAGTAGGGCTGGATTCAAAAATTTAGCAAGTATAATAAATTATTGTATTAATGATGGAATCCCAGGAGTATTTCTCTGCGTATACCAATGTTAGCATACGTAGACAGTACACACCGAACAACACTCTTCTTGACCATACCGACGTCTTTCGGTAATATTCTTTCAGGCAATATTTATCCATTGTCCTTTCCAGCCATGTTTCCTATGAAATCCGCCTGAAACTTAGTCTTCAGGCCTACTTCTTGAGCTGACGACGAGGAGTTGTAGCTTTATGGCCGTCTGGACATTGTTTCCCTGCCCTTAAGGCCCCTTTTTCCGGCCAAGCCGAAACGGCCGTTTACGACCAAGAAAAACAACGTAGGAAAACCCGTCTGAAAAGTAAGGGGAAACCTCTAGAAACGCTTTACTGCTTAGAACATGATCTCGAGAACATTCCAAGTCTGCATTATTTTGCGAAGTGCCATCGAGGGAAAGTTCGAAAAAGATTGTTCCATCTTCAGTCGATGTTTCAAGAGCTATTGAAAGGCTAGACGGATATGAAATGGTTTTCCGATGAACTATAAAGTCCCGATATGTAGACAAAACCATCTCGTTTCTCCCCGACCGAAGTTGAGAGTTTATATGGGTGAACTAGATTGAATAAGTTCGCTATTGAATGAATCAGCCGTCCTATTATTTCAGCAATGGACCTCAAAAACCTCATCCTACACCGCTCTGGGGAGTTGGAACGTAAGTTCTACCACTCGGGAGTGCCAAAAAATCGATACTCAATCGATAATGCAATATATTTCAATTCATTGCAATATAACCATATTCACCATAATGAGCAAATCAGTTGAATTTTAGCACATTTTTCACTATTTTTGAATCCCAAAAACTCGATCCTGACTCGACTATTTGTTCTGTCGCGAGTCATCATCCTGTAACGATTTGGTAAATTTGTTGTATTGTTGAATTCTATGTAATTTGGACCATTTTTAGTTACTTGTTACCCCTCCATCCCCCCACCCTCTAACACTGATTTAACCCAATTTTGGAGAAACAATATTTTTGCCTACCTATTGAATTAATAGTCAAAATAATTTCACTCAAAACTTATTTATTGAATGCTATTGAATTTGTGGCTGTTGAATGATGTATTCTATTTCTGTCTTTTTAGTATTATGTACTGTTATTATGTACTAGTATTTATGTGTGTAATTTTTAGTTATTTTCGAGGTTTTTTTCTTTTTAAGCTACGTTGACTCTCAAATTTTACTCACAGTTTTTGAAAAATTCAATTTTTACTATTGAATTAGTCTTTCCGTCCCGAGTCAACTTTTTATACAAACAATGGGCTTTTGCAAAAATGCATTAAAACTTTGTTTTTAGAATTTTAGCGGCTAAATTGGGGTTTTTATCACGTTGAGTACTTTTTGTTCAGTACTTGGGTGTTCATGAAGTGGACGAATTGGAACATGGAACAGCCGTGCCTGAGATACCGCCGATGAGGTCTGCTGTATCAGATAGATGTTGAATAGAATTCCACTCATTACAACTCATTCTCACCAACCGTCATCGGAGACATCTATTCTGTACACTAATGACGTCAAAATGAATGCTTTTCTAACACCATTGATAACGTGTAACATCAATTCCGCCCCTTTCTTGTTAGTTGATGTCCTTCCTGGAAATACCCTTCCGAAGAGGACTTCCTATGAATTCCGTGGCAATCAAACCCAAAATAATTCATAAAAGGGCACCTAATTAAGAATGGCCTCATCTTCCTTGAGAACAATTTCCCCCTAATTTGCGTCGAAAAAGGTGAGGAAAACGCTTTTTAGATGAAACTCGGACGAAAAACGATTTTACTGATTATATTCCATAAGGAAAATCTAGATTTTCGCTTTTCCCCGGTAGATTTTCGAAAAAGGGGTTTCCGAATAACGAATTGGGACTAACGGAAGTTAATTTTGTGACAGAGTCAAATTACAACCCCCCCCCCCCCCCCCCCCCCTCGCCATCATCCCTCCTTGATTGCTCCATTCAATATGATTAAACCTTCTACGTATTTACTTTGGGCTACGAGGCTCGACTCAGCGACTTTGGTCTTTATATCAGCTACGTCATTACCTTGATTAATATACCGAATTAACATTTAACTTGAGGGTTACACAAGAAACGCGAAATTGCTCCGGCTTTTACGTGTAAACAAGATAACCAAGATAACCGTCAAATAGGAGCTGTGAGGGGAGAGGTCTGAAAATTGTCTGAAACTTTAATACGGAAGCACGTAGGTACCGGTGAATAAGTGATGTTACTGTCTTGAAACTAGATGGTGCCTAGCGTTATATTAATTTTGCAAATCCTCTAAGATAACGGCAGAGCCCTCTAGAGAGCGTTCTCTTGGAAATATGTAATCAGCTGTTAATGAGATCAAGCGTGGCTGGCGGTAGTTGGTTTTTGTCCTTTGCAATGGTTAGCAGGTAACTTGAGTGCATAATAGTAATAATAATAATAATAATAATAATAATAATAATAATAATAATAATAATAATAATAATAATGACCACTGAGCCCTCCACATGCACTTGCGGGTGGGAATAGGCTCTTGGGCCCCCCACTCGCGTCACCCCGTGGCACTTTTTACCCCCCACGGGTGATGACCACCAAATAATAATAATAATAATAGTAATAATGTATGAAGTCGAGTTGGTTGTTCTGTGACATCAAATGAAATTCTCAGAGGCAAACCTATTTCATATATTACATTTTCTCCGTTTTTGCGGAAGAACATTGAATCATGGACATCTTTCTGGACGCACGAATTGACATTACCTTACTGCATATCCGCATTAAACGTTTTGCCATGAAAACGGAGAATATTACGCTTACCATTTTTAGCATGGAACATGCTTTAGCCTTGGACTAACTAGCCGAAAAACGTTACACGGGATGGGTGACGCGGAAGTGGAACGCGGAAGTGGAACGAAATTTTAACAATGATTTTCACTTACAACCGAGTAGTTGCTAGGGAAATGAAACGTCTTTCATTTTCATCGGACAAAAATCTTTTTCCATTCGTTGGAAAGCTCTTGATTTATCGCGAATGTATTTCGTATTTGTTCTTGGTATTTATATCCTAGTTTCATAATGTAACTGTCGTGAGTCCCTCCCGGATCCTAGCAGATTTAAGTTCTCACAAATATTTCATAAGCCAACTTTAGTTCTTACCAAATAAACCATACGAGTGGGGAACAAGCCGCAGGAGTCAGAGCACAACCTGGGTCCCCACCATCCCCTACCAAATAGGGGATGGAGGGAGACGACTCCCAGACCCAGTAACGTAAATACTCGCCTCCTTCGACTTTTCACTCATTCGACGCTTCCTCTAGCCGCTGGCTACTCTCTCTCTCTTCCTACCCTGCTCTCTCTCCTAAAACCTAAAAGTTCCTAGATGACGGTGGTGGTCAGCCCATAACCGCCTAGGCAAAACCTCATCCAAAAAGATCTCAGATGTCGGTGGTGACTCGCTCATAACCGCCTGGGCAAAACCTCATCCAAAAAGATCTCAGATGTCGGTGGTGACTCGCTCATAACCGCCTGGGCAAAACCTCATCCAAAAAGATCTCAGATGTCGGTGGTGACTCGCTCATAACCGCCTGGGCAAAACCTCATCCAAAAAGATCTCAGATGTCGGTGGTGACTCGCTCATAACCGCCTGGGCAATTCCCTCACACCACCGTGATGAATATACGCCTATTTTAAATTCATCACAATAACTATATAAATGAATGTTGTAAATGGATAGTAAACAATGACGCTTGTTTGGTTGTCACTTGGTTGTAGTAAACTACGCGGCTAAAGCATGTTCCATGTTTCTTGAATTTTAGCCGTAGGCTCTAAGCAGTAAGCATCCGGGGGCTTGCCCCCTGGCGAGGCGCGGAGCGCCGAGTCTTTTTTTTTTTTTTGTAAACGGAGAATTTGGGGATTGAAGAAAGGCTCACTCAACTGATTAGGGAGGGCCCTCACCACGTCATTCTTACTCACCAGGGCTACAGAGGCCCCCAGCCCAAATGCATATCCATGTTATTAATAATAATAATAATAATAATAATAATAATAATAATAATAATAATAATAATAATAATAATAATAATAATAATAATAATAATAATGAGGCTTGCAGAGTAATTTGCCGCCCTCTAACAGACTACCCATTTTGGAGATTTAAAAAAATGAAAATAATAATGATAATAATTTGTCAATGATATGTTGATATACAATGTACGTATAAACACAAGTCAATATTTCTTATAATCATGGAAGTACAGTTTAATATATAAATTAAAAACATTGCGAAGTACGATGTAGGCACCTTGTGATAGAAATACGATCTTATTATGTAAGGAACTCATCTCCAGGTTGAAGTACAGAGTGACAAGCTCGGGAAATTGTTTAATTTTGTTGTTAAAAACTATGGGAAGTTTTGCCTAACGTGCTCAGTGACATTTGTTAGGTTGACATCAACAATTTCTGTTGCGTTACGGCGCGCTGACCCTGAACTGATTTTGTTGTGAACTGCGCACATAAGGCTGACCTAGACACAAGGGTTATGATACTGTAGCATTTCCAACCCAATTATGAGTATGAGCCCTTTTTCAATGGGCCCATTCAACAAATTTCAGCTGAAAGTGTGGATCGAAATGAATTTGACATTCGAAATGAAAAACCGTTTACCAAGTTTGACATAAATAAAAAACGTTGTCGAACATTTAATCTGAAATGAAAAACCTCGAATTTCTTTCGGAAAACCTTGAATTTGTTTGAGCAACATTGAATTTGACTTACCTTTGTGGGAGAATTGTAGCGTTTTTTTTTTTTTTTTTTTTCACCGCAATCCATTTTTCTATTATTCACGAGTTATTCTAATAATTCATTATATTATTATTATGTCCACTGTCTTAATAAAATCCATCCATCACCGGGTTCATTTGATTCACCAAACTCTGATTCATTTCGTCCTCCGTTTCTATTCACTTGGAACGTCGAATTGATAATTTTACAAAGCAGATGAGAGTCCGATTTTTTGTCAGCTACAAGTTCCTAACATCCCTCGATGAAATGTTGAAACAAAGGAAAAACATAACGGGAAAAAAATTTAGCCAATTTCCAGTAAGACTGCAAAACAAGTCTAAACTGATCGGAGGCAGAAAACCCGTAGTTAGGTACCTAATTGAATAACGGATTGATTGGGGGGGGGGGGGGGGGGGGGGTTTGAACGTTTTCTTATGGGCGGTTGCTAAAATAAAAATTGGATTCATTCGTAATGAAGTCGAGAAGATAGAAAATGATGAAGAAAACGATTTAAGACGGGTGAGAGCGGTGGGGGAGAGGGAAATGAATTAAGAACTCAAGTGGAGAACCTAATAACTTGATAGAGAGCTAAAAAGCTATAGATTGTCCGGTAGATTGCGCTGGTATATTGCGAGAGAGAGAAAAAGAAAACCTGGGAAGGTAATACGGTTGGAATTAACAACCAATTTTTATCCCTTGGTTGGGGTAAATTGAGTGAATTATACAAGTAATAAGGTACAATATCGGAAAATAACCTCCTTGCGTTAGGGTGTGGAAGGGAGTGCGGGAGGGGGGGGTTGCCACGGAAGGGAGTAGTGGAGGGGTTAAATTTGAAAAACTGAGCTATATTGGCCCCTAAAGTAATATCGCAATCCATATAAAAACGAGTGGCCGATTTTTTTTTTTTTTTTAATATTGAGGTATGTAAGTACTTTTTTCGGAACACCTTTTAACGGCTTGTTTACCCTTATAGTAGGATGAATGGTGGTGGAGGAGGAGGAGGGGAAGGTCGGATAGAAGGGGAAAAAGTTGCAATTTCGAACCGGTGGGTGCCATAAAAAATAATATAAATTTATCTCGGTTTAAAATCTCGTTGAAGGTTGGGAAGGTTTTCATGGTGCTTTAGGTGGTGGAATTGCATAAGTTCCCTAACTCGGTTAATATTGTAATAAAGTCTGATGGTTGTGGTGGTGGTGAAGGGTGGGTAGGGGGGCAAAGCGGCTATAAATTGTAGCTTTAACCCCCCCTCTAACCGCTCTATCCCAGTGTTGTCGGAAGGTATGAAACTAACTTTAATTACGAGTCCATAGTTTTAGAGTCGCTTTTGAGAAGGGGAATATTATAACGTTCTATTATCTGTGAGACGCACTTTGAAAAGCGACATTGTAAAGAGGCGTTTTCATTGTTTCGCCGGTTATAAGGGACGTTGTGGGGGCGCGGGAACCGCGTTTTGCAAGTTATCCGAATTCAATACTAATTAATATTACTGACAACGCTGAAAGGTGGGAATATTGGATTTTAGGGTGGAATGGTCAAAATAGGAACGTTTGATTCGTATGGTCTGTGCTGTGATAGTCACCAACTCACCCTCAACATTCTGGATGATATATACTAAATCCCTCGCGAAGAAATCGTTCAGTGAAGAAGATCGAAAAAACGGAGTTATTGAAAAAATAGTCTAATACACGAAAAAACGCGGAAAAAAACACTGTTATACCGGTTTCGGTGGTCAAACCATCCTCAGTAACAAGCAATAACATTTTTTCAATAAATCCGTTTTTCTTTGACTCCGGATGAGCGAGCCATTTGGAAAAAACATCCAATAGAAAATCTTCATTTGATTTCCAACGTAGAACCACCAAAATCGAAATTTGATGCAACATTGAATAAAAGTTAACATAACGTTGGACCGCATCATGGTTTTTGCTAATGATAACCTAAATTTCTATATTTTATCAAACTAATGGATGTGACGAGAAAAACGGATTCAGTTAAATCATTTAAAAAAAATGAAACAGAATAAAGCACACAGTTGAGTTATGACTGTTCAAATTTAGCTGAAACTGGTAACAATTCACAACAACTCGATTGCACTTCAGTTCTCATCTTTGAAACTCTTCATTCTGGTTCCTTAGTGTGCAAAACGATTGAATATTGTTCATTTTTCCAAACTGAGTCAACTTTAAAAGTGATTTTCGAATTTGTAATAACTGCGATCAGTGTCTTTTCAGTTCATTAGTGTTCATATTGGCAGACCTAGTCCGCTCCTCACGGTTTTCAGGAGAAATTTCTGTTAATAGAAAAACTGGAGGTTCTGTTGCATTTTTCAGTTTTTAGCTATTTTATAACAGCTGATGTATGATAATACACATTTCTATTAAAAATAAATAGGTATTTTTTCTATATTTTCATCAAATTTTGATTTTGGGTTTTTCTACCAAGCAAAGTTGCGGTTTGTTCGAAACAGATCAATAAGAAGTTATGGGGAGGTCACTTGCTGAGACACTGAGTTAACGAAATTTTGCCTTTTTCCTTCTGCTTCCTATCCTATTTGAAAATAGTTAAATTCGATGTGAATAAACTCATGTAATTGTACCCCTCACCGGATGGTGATACAGATAATAATATTATTATTTCACCATGAGGAGCGCATGTTTCTGTATAACGCGCCTTATTCCGTACAAATCTTTTCCATACGCGCAAAAAAGACTTGGAGATATGAATTCGACCGTCTCGCTTCTTATACTTAGAAATCATTTTTTTTTCTTCTTCCTCTTCAATACTTGTATTGAATCGCATTCATACGCTTGGATGAATAGAAGTGGAAGATGAAGACGAGGAAGGCACTGAGAAGGGATGCGAAGTCTCCCCAACATCTCTTCTCCCGTGTAGGAAAGAAAACTAATTTACTTCGCCCCCTCTTCGCCTTCCAGCTTGCCATCTTCCCCAATCTTTACGTCGTCGTGGGCCCCCCTCCCCTCCTCCGGACCATCATATATTCCGATTCATCCCACCTAGAATATATAAAGTATTGTAATCAATGTGTTCCCTCACCCCAGATATTCTGTACATCGCGCTACTTTCTTTTGCTTCCCCACTACCGAAGGTAGGGAAGCCTTGGATTCGTGATTGAGTAAAAAAAAAAAAAAAATTATTTCCTCCAAAACATTTTTGGTATTGTGTCTGTCTGTCTGTGGTCAATTCCTTGTAACGCCCATAACTACCCGAAAAGTTGTCAAAAAGGGCTGAAATTGTAGGTGCGGGTTATATCACAGATGGTCCCTCGCCAAAATAATTGAAAAAATTGATGTAACATTCATCTGCGCATGCGCAAACGTGAAATACTGAAAACGCTCATAACTACCTTAAATATCGTTGAAATGAGTTCAAACTTGGGGAGTTGATCAGAAATGATACTTCGGTGATTCCTTAAGAATTTCATTAGAATCATGCTGTAACTTTCGTCTACGCATGCGCGAACATTAAATGTTGACCATTTCCTTGCAACGCGCTTCTCTGCGCGAAAAATATTCGTAGAGAGCTGAAATTTTGAATATACACGCGGGTTGGATCGCAGATGGTCCCTTATCAAAATAATTGAAATCGTACATTACTTTCGTCTGCGCATGCGCAAACGTGAAATACTTGAAACGCTCATGCTACCTTACACATCGCTGAAATGAGTTCAAACTTGGAGGTCGATCAGAAATAATACTTTGATAGTTCCTCATGAATTTCATTGTAATCGTACTGTAACTTTCATCTGCGCAAGCACGAACATAAAAATGTTGTAATGTTTGATCCTACTACGCATATTTGGTAATTATTTTTTTATATTTGTTGCTATTCAATCATTTTGGCTCACAATTTTTTTACCTACTAATTCTATACGTCCATGTTACAATAAGTGAGGAAGCTATACTGCCCACTCAACTTGGCAGACTTTTTTTGTGTTTCTTTTTCGCCGAACGAAATGATATGATAGGGAGTGGAACATATTCCAATTGCCTTTGAATTTTGTTGTTGGACTCGAATTCATTCAATAGAAGGTGGTACTGTAATCTAGAAAAAAAACACTTTAACCCAGATATAAGCCTGCATTTTTTTTCTTCGTTTTTTTCCCCTTCAAATTTTGTTATAAACTATATGTATTTGTCGTAAACATTACATATTCGTGGTTTTTTCTTAATTATTTGCATCATAGGCTCAAAAAATAGATATCCTTCAGGAAGGTTTGCAGGGCAAGGAGACGCAAGGGCAAAAAAATCTGGTTCAACAAACCCCCCGAATTCTCTAGATACGTATTCTTGACAAGTATTCTACGACTCGTATTCGTGACAAGTGTGTGTAGGTATTGTTAAAAACGTGGTTTAGCGGATACATACCTGTATTACTCATTATCCTTTATACATCGCTCACAAGCCGTCACGGAAGTAACGTTGTTTGGAGTCATGACGTGAGATCGATGTTTATGCCCCTTCGCACCTTCTACATAACTGACCATCTAATTCACAGGACTGTGGATGTCCTGCGAACCGCCACAACATTCGACCTGTTCCACCGGTATTAAACGCCTCCCCTGCGCCTCCAGAATGTAATTTATCGTTAGATAATATAGTGGGCAACAACTAGTGACTCAACAATGTTAATTGCGTTAATGTAGTGGTAATTCGGGTAAGCCCCCCCCCTTCCTTCTCCTAGACGACTGAAACACATAATTTTCTATGCTCAGTTCATCTGACCATCTCGTTCGGTGGTTATAACCCCCTCCTTCCCCCCCATATCAACGCGTATTAAAGCCTAACGTTCCACCACGATATGTTTACACCAGTTATCTCTCGGATTTAGTCGGATCTATCTGTTGAAAGCCCTATTAAATAACGGCGTCTAGTTCCCTAAGCCTCTGTTTGGCTCCACTAATCCTATTTGGGTATTCATAATACGGAATATCCTAGATTAAGTCCCAGTCTGTCAACACCGTTTGTGGTCCGTATCAACATATTAGGACGTGGCAGTTATCTATTAATAAATTATAATGAATTATCTCAACTCCTTGTCTCGACTACTAATCAGGTAGTATCTGTTTATTGTTTTGCTTTCGGATATGTTGTATTATTCAATGCCATTAATGCTTTGTTATACAGTGATTGCCTATTCGTAAATTATTCAGCGACGTCATCACAGATATCTGACTCTAAACTGTGTTTTCTCATGCAAAATCCCAAGAATATGGTTGAAAAATGTGTGTGGTCATTTGAGAAATTTCTGGAATCAGGTTTATATGTACCTAGTTAGATGTGTGGTAGGTATATAATTATTGTGTGTATTAGCTTCATATACTCATTTATTTTTTTCTAGTTAACTTTGAGCAAGGGATTGCCATAGATTAATTCAAACGAAAAAGGAACAACGATGAGAGTGAAGTTGAATGATGAAGTAGCGTTGGTGCGAATGGGCGGGGAAAGCATGTTGGCGTAGACGTATTCCTCGCTCTTCTCGGATTCCTATCTGTCGTGGTATTCTCCCGGAATACCACTCGATGTACATACATCGATTGTCCCAATAAACACGAATGGAGGGTCTATGTGACTAAAGTGGGATAGGTCTCCCCTCCCTCCATCGGTCTACCAACGGCTCATAACGACCGTCCTATAAAACCAGCTCTTCTCACCCAGCTCGTCATTCTACGATCAAACATCAAGTCGATGACTTCTCTCTCTCTCTCTCCTCATACCTCCTTACCTTTCTCGCGTAAAAGAACTCAAGAGTGGTGGAACCGGTCTGGTGATACCCGATGTGGTGGAACCGTCTGGGCATATCCCCTAGCGTTTTTAGTGGTGGTAACCTTCCTGGCTTTGCCATAGGTTTAATCTTTTAAATGCTGGCCATCCAACCTTAACAACTCACATCTAAACCTCACCCTTTCCAAGTCACTTTCTGTATTTTGTATTTCCTCACTCCTGATAGGAAACGAAACGATTACTTTTTCGAATGCATTCTGTACTTTGCTTCCCAGTCTACCCAGATGGTGGAAGCTTTGCTGTCGCTTTTGAGAGAACAAACGTTTTGTCTCCAAAATGTCCAGTAGTGTTTTGCATTTCAGAACTTTCTGAACAAATTTTGTTCGGTGTGTGTCCGTCTGTGTCTGCAAATCCTTGCCAAACGCCTAACTTCCTTGGATCAAATCCGATTTCGCTCAAATACGGTGGGTAGCTGGGGTGTAGCGTCCAGATAGTCCTTCATGAAGTTCATCGCGATGGGTGATTGGTTTAGCCACTGCGCGCGCAGCCCGATCAACTGTACAATTTCCTCTTCTATTTGCTGTTACCTTACCGTGGTCGAAGGGTATGAGCATTTTATTGAGCTAAAAATGATCATGTTATTGGCAGATGACTATGAAAAGGCCTTGAACTAAAAACTGCCAGAAAACACCAACTGCACATCAAAATTGGACCTGATGGTGTTCTTCGTCGTTCCATGACGTTTCATATATCATGCCTATTGTCCTGAAGGCACTTGAACATGTCCTCCACTCACCCCCTTTTCTTTGGGGAAGACCAAGCGTGCCAATAATAAAAGGCTATATCAACCTAGTTATCGACTTTTTGGTGCTAAATGGCGCATGAGCGAAAAAAAAACTCCGTAAAAAGCCCTGATGGTTGGAAGCGTTCGCTTTGAACTCGAGTGGCTTCTCCGTGAGAAGGTCAGCTATTGTATAATAAGCAGGTCTCAAGGATCCACTTAAAAAACCAGTAGTGTTGAGGGGGTTGGGGCATTTTGTTAGCCAAGGCACATTGAAGCGCTCACCCCCGTTCAAGTGTTACTGTTGGCTTCATAGCCGCAATCAAGTTTTTCTTTAATACATATTTTAAAAAATCATTATTAAGTGAGTGGTTAAGCACCAGCCAAGTCCAGGAATTTTTTTCAACCCCTGTGAAGAATTACGTTGGCAAATATTTCCTCCATAAATTTATCGGCTTCTGCGGCATTTTTGGTTTATTATTCTGTGAATAATACACCTATGTATTCGCTCAGCAAAAAAATTTTATAACACCCCCTCAAAATTTTTTCTTTTCCGTTTCAAGGTGCGTAGATTCCAAAAATGCAATGTCCGTCCGCCGTCCGCCGTACGCCGTACGCCTTGTCATGTGTACAGGCTTCATTTTCGGTCTAAAAAAATCGTTCTTTCGCACACATGCTCCATTTGGGCCCTAGTTGTGTCCCGAAACTTTTCAGCCCGATCGGAATATATCCAGCGGAGTTATGAGTGTAAATGTGTATAAAAATAGGTACCTACTTTTTGTGTTTTAGTAACATAGCAGTAAAATGAGATTTTGAGGTATCGTATTCCATGTTTTAGGGGACGAGAAGACCGAATATTAAGTCTATTTTGACCAAGGAGTGGAAAATTGAGGTTGTACCAGATGTTCAGCTCCCAAAATTGATTTTTCGTGAGTCAAAAACCTGGAAAATCGTCTGAAATCACAAGCAGTATGTATAATAACACTAGAAAAAGTGTCAGCACGTGGATCAAGACGATTAAATGGCACTATCAATGATCAAAGATAGTTAAAAAAAATAAAAATTAAAAAAAGCGTACCTAATTTGTGTTTTAGGGGCCAAAATTAATGGAAACCATCAGAAATAGCTATTTCGATTATTACGCATAAAAGAAACAATAAATGAACAGCCAGCATTTCTGTAGACCAATAAAATAATAGAGTAATAAACCCATGTGACAAGGACTTTGCAGCGTTTTTCACACTGTTTTTGTGTTCGTTCACCGAAAAACGATACTCAAAATGGGTCCTATATGACTGGAAATCCGGGAGGTAATTGCTCGATAAGAATAATATAAATGCTATAATTAATTAATACTATGAAATGCTGCATGGTTTTTAGTGTCACGACGACACCATGGAGCGGCCTATGCCCGCCCTAAATGTTGCCAAATTTGGGTTTATGACCCGAAAGTTTCAGAGTAGTACTAACTACTTGCCGATCTTTTTTCTTGGCAGCTTATATTAATTTTGTTCTTCTTTTTGTTTCAGGTGAGTTTGTTGAAATATTATACTATACGTTCGAGTCAACGGGTTTTGTGGTAGAGGTAGGCGTTCCAAATTATTCATATTTTACATACTTATTTCAATTTAGGTTTTGCCTCTCATATTTCTTAACTCGCTTTACATCTAAATACCTCGATTAAATATTAAATTATTAATATTCGATCATACCAAATTTTCGATGACGTCATGCGGTCCAATCTTCAGTTTTTTTTGCCCCAATATACTTAATAAATTTCACTGTGGTTGGTGATATCGATTTTGGAAAAATTAGGTGCAGAACCAGAGTCCTTTGTCTAATATTACGATTTCATACCTAATTACACTTCTATCAATCAGTTAGTTATTCACCTGTCAGGTTAGCAATGCTTTCAGAAAATCCAGGAAAGGATGACGTTTAAATGTTGACAGTAAATTGTATAAGATGTACTCGCTGTCTTCGATGGACATTCGCATCTTCAAACGTAGTTAGGGTTACGCAGCTTAGAAAAAGAAAACGAGAGGAGGATGAAGGAAAACCGTCAAAAATGCAGGTAGAAAAATGATTAAACAACTTGAATGGATACCTCCCTCCACTCAAGGAAGAGCCTTCCTCCTTGCTTTGCGTTGCGCCATTACTGGAGTAACGCCGCACTCTGCGTCCGGTTTCTCAAATGCGGCAACCGATCGGATAAAAAACGCTCTGGCGTTATTGCCCTGAAAATAAGCTGTAAGACGCTGAGTTGGAATTTGATGTGAAAACGCTCCAAATTATTACACAGCGGCTTATTATTCACCGGTATAGATGCCCCTTATGCGTAGATCACTGTTTTGTGTGGTCAATTCCTACCCTCAAGCTCTTCCCAGGAAAGCTCTAAATTGACAAGGAGCCGGCCCGGGAATTACAGTTTCATAAAAATGCACGGGATTCAATAATTCTGTCATTAATTGTTTGTTGTTATTCATGAACCATAAGGCAATTAATAAACCAACCGTTGTGTAATAATTTACCCTTATAAATGCCCCTTCTGCGTAGACCAGTTTTCTTCAATACCTCCAATACGAGCTCCCTCCAGGAAAGCCCTAAATGGAGTACTGGAGCCGGCCTGGGAATTACAGTTTCATAAGAATACGCGAAATTAAATAACGCAGTCATTAATATTGTTTGTTGTTATTCATGAAGCATAACGTGTGTTCAAGTTGCGAAAGTACCTATCAGCAAAATCCAATAGATCCCTCATTTTTCAAATGAAATAATATCACAGAACAACCAGCTCGACTTCATACAGCCATCCGTGATTATAATCTGGTGCTCCCTAGCGATGATATCTGAGTCATACCGTTTCATTCACGTTCATGTTGACGAAGCTTTTCGGTGCAAGCGAACGGCTGGTCGTGCAATGGTCCGGGTGGTCTCAAAACATTATTTACTTCAATATCAGTTTAAAAACGTTAAAAAAAACGCTACCCTTCTATTGAAAGTTTTCGCGCTACGGCTTTCTGAAAATTTCAGCCCACATTTTTCACCCCTTAGATATGACTGACGTACCGCCGAGCTTCGCGAACAAACTAGACCCCAAACGGGACCTACAAACCAAATTTAGTTAATTTTGGTTCATGGTAACGAAGAAAAGTGCAAATTGCGGCGTACGGATAGAAATATTTTAATTCCATTTCCGGATTTTACGTACCTGGAAACGGAAACCATCAAATTTTGATGGGAGGGATTAATTTATTATTATTATTTTTTTTTTTAATGCTCAATTCCAAAGGTTCGTTACTGAAAATAATAAAGCAAAATGCAAAATACCGACACACGAAACCGTCCGTTCTGCTGTGAAGTGCATTCTAATTCTGGTTCCTCTCCGAGAAATCTAGTCCACCGTTTCATGCGGATTGTGCAAGATGGTTCTTGTTTAAAGGGAGACACGTTTCTCTAGCCCACCAGGTATCTTCCAGCCAGGGCCATTCGTACTTGTCATTCCCGATAATGTCGTTTTCGTCCTCTGGAAAAACCGGACCGCGCACTACAAAATCCGCTTCCTCCATGTTCATTTCCTGCGCCTGGGTGGGCGTCCGCTAGAGGCGTGTGCCAACATCGGCGATAATAATTTTTTCACCTGATTTACGGCGTCGTTCCTCTCAAAGTCACATTTGACTATTGCGGCGTCACCGATTAATTTTCGATTTGATTTATCGAATAATCTATTGAAGTTCCTTTCGATTGTGACCGCGCCTTGGCAGACACACCTTGTCAGCATAGGTGAAGTGAAATGAGGAAAAGGTGTTGGACTCGGTTACAAAATAAACTCACGCCTTTATTGTACGTGACACCAAACCGTCAGAATCGATTTTTCGTTCTTAGAGTCGTTTTGTGGTCCACTCAAAATGGAACTCACTTTTGTGGGTTATGCCGGTTGGATCATTAACGACGTAGCGCGTCATATCAGGCGATTTACTTGTATGATTCAAACAGATATTTTTGATAGATACTTGAAAATTGTGCTGCAAATTTTTGTTTATTGTGTACATACCTTTGTTTTGAATTTGAGGGGGTTGTTGTTGAACTTCATCATCTCGTATAGATTTTGTCAGTATTATTTTTTTAAATGATGCAACATAACCCTCTGCGCAAACCAATTCTCGCATATTCGCATGACTTCAGTTACGACACTTCCCAAAATAAACAATATCACCCGCTTTGTGAATAACTTTGTCCCATCTTTACTCCCACCCCCTGCCCTATTACGTTCGGATTAAATTTTTGTCAACACCCATTCTCCAGCAACTTTTTTTTTTCAGTTTCAGTCAACCAACTGTTCCATTTTTAGGTGTCCCATTCCCGCTTGGTTTCGTTTACTATTCTAGAGGGTCTATCGAAGCTCACTTTTTATTACTTAAAAACCTGGGAAATTGTCTGTAATTACTATAAATTTTTATAATAGCACTAGAAGTAGTATCAGCACGAGAATCAAGACAATTAATTGGCACTACCACTGATCATAGATAATTTGTTTAAAAAAAAAAAATATATATATAGGAGCAATCGTGATTTTTGAGAAACAATAAATGCACAGCCAACATTTCTGTTTGTAAGGTATAGAATAATAAACCCATGTGACAAGGACTGCAGCGTTTTTCATAAATTACTACTAACTAACTATACATTATTATTCGCATATTAATGTTTTAGGGATCTTCTTTTCAGTATTTACTGGGAGTTTGAGGGACGATTGCGAACGAGGTGTGTTTAGAAAACGTTGTTTATTGAATGCAAAGTTTCGACCGCCGTCCGACAGTCATCTTCGGGTGTACCAGAAAAACGTTGTAGAATACTAACAATCTCTGAGATTTTTAGCTTATCTTTTACAACTGTTACACCTGAAGATGACTATCGGAGGGCAATCGAAAGCTTGTGTCCAATAAACAACGTTTTCTAAGCACATCTGGATCTCAGTCGTCCCTCAAACTCCCATTGAATCTATTCTTTATTCTCTGTTCCAACTGAACATCACTTCGATTTAAAGGTTCAATTAAATTATCCAAATTATGCACACACAGGTAAGCTTTTTCCATGAAAAATGGGTTAGCTACTGGAAAATAACAACCCCTCAATGTGGTAGGAGTGGATTCGCTATATTACAGTTTGATTTTCATTATCAAATCCCACGAGTGGTCATGTGATCTAAATAAAATAAAACAATCGGATTCCATTTAGACAGCTCGTCTGTCTACAGAATGCGGATTAATTGGTTAGCTTTTTCTCTCTGAAACAAAAGAGAAAAAGATATAAAATATGAAAGATTCATACTGTACCGAAAGGGACTAACTGTGACACCTCGTTTTGCATATTGTTTGAAGTTTTCCCAGTTCAAACTGATGAATACAGCAGCGTCAAGCGTCCGTTTTCGATTGTAAACGAACGATCGGAATTTCGGAGATATTATGGGACGCCTTTGATCGCTTAAACTGGTTTTTATTGAATAAAATATGAGTTGTTGGAAGTATACATAGAACAATTTTTATAACATGTTTTTGCACTTATAAAATTATCTGGTGGCTCTCAACAAACAGGAATAAGGAAAGTGTTATGTTCAACGAAGAGGAAATGTCAAGAATAATCTCCAGAAACACTTAACAACGAAGGTAGGTTACAAATTCAATTTTCACAGTGATATTCTACAACTCAGACATTGTACGTTACAACAAGAGTTTGTTTTCATCTACACGTTCATCGTAGACAGTGGTATATTGGTTAGTATGCAGGGGCAGTGTCTTCGATTCTATATCCTTTCACAACGGTGGGCCTCGTACACAACCACAACGCCTATTATTAGTATCTCTTTCCAAGGTTGTAATTAGACTATATTATTCGATTTAATGGCTCAACCTCCCTTCACCATGCCTTTACACGACAAAAGAATCTACAAAAGGCATTTGGAACGCCACCGGTAATACGTTCCATAACAAAGCTCCCCTATGCCCCGTCTCCAGTCTTACAATGGCGTTTTAATCAATGGGACGCCGAAAGCATGTTTCTTTTTATTTTGTTATTTCCCTTTTATTATTGATCCGATTGTGAAAAGTTACAATTGAAAGTTGTGAAGGTTCCCGACGGGATTCATTCTATTAGATTCCTTGTGTTGTGTGTGGAGTTTTTCTCTGGAGTAGTCAAAGGCAAGAAGAAGTTTGGTTTATTTCAACATCTTCAACTGTAACTGGATTTTTGTGTTATTCAAGTATCTAAAGTAGCACTTACTGCGTAGTAATTCTAATTGTGTAGATTATAAAGAGCCTGTTGCAGTAGTCTCTAGTTGTAGTCTAACTATTGCAAAGTAATTAGTCAGCAGGTTGTTGTACCCAATTCAATGGGTAGTTTCCCAGTTGACTCCCCGAGGGACGCATTTTGGCCCTGTTGACTCCCAATGGAAGCGAAACTGAAATTCCTGCTTGACTCTCTAGGGTAAGGGCGGCCCGGTTGACTCCCGGGGGGGATCCAAACCGAAATCATGACCCGTTCGACTCCCCATGGCCTCCTTATCGTGACTAAGATGACAACAGGAAAAATTATCAACAATAACATTCACTTTTTCTGCCAACAACAGTTGAACCTATCCGAAAGGAAATTGCAATGACCTAAGTCAATTTCTGAGGTAACCATAGTAGGATAACTGTTGGAAAGCTGTTATAATAATTATTATAACAATTATAAAATAATAATAATAATAATAATAATAATAATATTATACAATTATATATATAGGTAATTATTTATATTTATTATTCTTTGCTCTCAATTTTGCATTATAACGAACCAGGCCAAAAAACTCTGGCTACAATTTTTTTGTTGCCCCCAACAAGTTTCTAACGTTGTCATAAAAAGCAGTACAAATTAGTACATAAGTTATTGTGGATGTTTGATAGTGGAACGGTGGATGTTTGACAGTGTACTAAGTACACAGTTGTAATTAGTCATGCACTCTGATCATATTATTATGAGCTATATACTTACCTAAGTCTTAGGTATATGGTAAATTAGGTAAGCATTGAAAAAAAAGGAGCGTACCTAATTCAAGTTTTGGGGGCCAAAATTGGTGGAAACCACCAGAAATAGCTATTTCAATGATTTTACATGAAAGAAACAATAAATAAACAGCCAACATTTCTGTAGGTATGTCCAATAGAATAATAAACCCATGTGACAAGGACTTAGCAGCGTTTTTTCGTGGTATTGACGATATTCATTATGGTACCTTGGTGTGTTGCAGAGGGGTTCGTCGAATATTAATAAAAACGAATCATTTACCCAATCAGCAACCTTTTTATTTTAAATATTGTAGATGACGTAAGACAAGCATATGTATCTCGTGAAAAAGAAAATAATTACAACGGCAAGATGAAGAAGCAGTAGAAAAACTTGAAAATAGCGATTTTCAAACTTCGATAACTCCGGGACCTGATGGTCCCAAGGGTTGAAATTCGGTACACTTCCTCAGGGGCCCTTCGAGAATGGGTGTACGAAACACCAGCACCGTAGACCACCAGGGGGCCGATTTATCCTACTTGTTCTGTCGTATAAACAGTGCTTGGTTGATCTGGAGGTTTTGGTTTTCTTGGCTGGCGGAACGCTCCCGCGTCCCCAGATAGTAGTCGTATCTACTATTAATTATAAACACTAGTTTATGTGTATGATCCACCTACTGGATTTACTGACACTATGTTTTACGATGTATGGTTATCATCTATCAATCAACCTTCAACCGCACTTCATTGTTCAAAAGTGTGCTTTTGAACCGTCCGTTTCGAGATGCGTCCAGAAAGACGTAAACTAGCATTTCATTTCGTTCTGGAATTGATATTTCCAGCATTCTGCCTCAACAAGGAAATGAAAGCACGTGCCAAACCAGATTAGACTCGTCGTTTTCCAAATGTTGAAATATTGAATACAAACTTTGTTGAGCGTTTTCAACCCCGGTTTGCCCCTATTACAAAAACGATGCCGGAAATTAACGGTCATTTCGCTTCTAAGTATTGATTTCGACTCATCACTCCGACGGAGGGAGTGATCGAGGGTGAATAGAGCTGAAAGGGGGGTGAAATCTTAATTAGCCCATCTCGTATGTCAGAATAAAAAGGGTTATGATATTATATGAAGGGTTAGAGCCGGTGCTAGGGGAAGAGAAGTCGAATCATTCACAATATTTAATACGACAAAACCCGATGCGAGTTGATCGGGAACCCTGTACTCACATAAAGATATTTATATACTGGTATAACCCCCTCTCTTTCCCAACCCCTAGCCCTTTCAGAGAAATGAAAAATGACTCTCGTCTGCTTCCTCGAAGGGCAGAAAAAGCTACTACGTTTGACGTTCTATAAATCATAATAAAAAAAAATAATAATTTGATCGGAGTTGAATAAATGTATTATTGCTGGTCGCTACGTGAGTAATGGCTCGCGAGCGACCGTATTTCAAAATTCCATTTCGACTTTCAACTCTTCTTCCTTTCATTTTCATTTTAATGACCCGATCCGTTATTTTATGAAAGCAAAACCCTAAACAAAAGACATCTTCACGGAGACGTTAGGTGTAACGCCAAAATCCCAACATGCCTCCTCTTTTAGTGTTCAGAAATTCAATCGAAGTGTGAGTCATAGATCTGAGTGATGCAAATTCCATATCCAAGTTATATAAATAGCTCTCGATGTAGACGATTTAGAGATTAAACAACCAGTAATTTTATAATGAAAATGGGTCAAAAGAGAGTTTAATTGCCCATAATCGTGATAAATCAGTAAACTGATGATGAGTATCTACATTCCATGCAGATACATCGGTACATGGATATGTCTCATTTTTCCCCATGTAAAAATTACGTTCAAAATTGAAATAGGTCGCTTTATTTATTTATTGTACAGATTCAGAGACAGTTTTTTAAATAATTTCGTTTAGCACCGAAATGCCAATTTCAATTCCAGGAGACCCTCAGTCTCCTGGTAGCGAACCGATTCTCAGTGGTTATTAGATGGCTACGGGTAAAAAGGACACATGTTTCTTCTCGTGAGCAACAACGTATAAACAATAAAGAGGCAATTTTTTCCAACAGATATCCATGCTTGGCTTAAAACTCGATGATTTTAAATAAATTAATATGTAACTGCAAGATAAATACTAGATAAATCAAGAGCTTTGCAGCGAATGGAGAACGATTTTCGTGCGATGAAAACTAACGAAGTTACTACACCCTTAGCAACGGTTTGGTTGTAAGTGAAAACCCTAGTAAAATAGCGTTACATTTTTTGCTCTTAAAAATGCGTCACGCAAAATTTGGCTGACCCCCAGCGGTAAGACATTTATCCATGTCAAAATGTCTAAAAAGCGCCATAATTGTTGTACACTGGGGAGCTTTGAAAGAAAAGATTACCTAGTTGCAAAAAAATAAATGTAACTATAAGATATATTATAATAGGTACCTACTTATGGTAGTTATTAGGTAGGTAGTTGTTTTCTTTTTTCTCTTTTTGCATAGTAATATGCCACTATCCTCACAATAAACTGTGACAATATCCATCATGTGGGACTATCCCGAATTATTGGTCTTAATAATAATTTTTCTTATTCCTTGATACTTTCTGACTCCTCTGCTTATTTGTGGATAATTATGTATTTAGGACACCAGTTTAAGGCCATCTGCACATCCATATAGAAGTTGTTGGTTCAAGACCTGGGATACTAAGTATGACTTTTAGTATTATTAGAACAAAGAACATAATATTATTCTTGCAATACGTAAAGAAATCCAATCAAACTAGAGGCAATGGTTTTCTCTTAAATACGGTTCGTCGAAGAACACCATTTTCTAATACTGCTGAATGCTTTTAAGCGAAAAAAGTCCGACGTGATGACAAATCGGTTTTTAAAATAATAAATACCCTTTAGGAGTTGAACGGGAGGGGTAAAGGTATCTCCCTAACCCGAAAAAAAAAACACCGACACGGAAAACCGAGGTTTCGTGTTTCACTTCCATTAAGCTCTTCTCATCGTGGAAACAAAAGTAGGGTTAATTTTAAAAAATCTCGTCCGAGGGAGTTGAACCCTCGACCGCTCCCTTCCCCAATCGTATCAGTAACAATGAGAAATTGGAACAGCGATAGCTTGTCTTGCATACAAGCGTTGAAAAATTACCTGAAACATGGGTCGTTAATAATAAGAAAGAGCCTACGTAGCGTCCAAGTCATACGTGTGGATGTGACTCCTGGTGTTTGGTATGTACCTGGGCATAATAAGGTTTGTGAAAAAGTCCTGGTCATGCTGCATGCCCTGTACAACAGATTTTCGGAATAATGTACTTGTGATAAGTGGATCTTGAAAGTAACAGTCGTGCAGCATGACCGCATGATCAAATTTTCGATGTTTTCGATCACTGTTAGGGATTTTGGCCCTCCAAGAGATCGAGTTTCGCAGAACACTGATAAAATTAAAAAATTAAAAAATGTATGTATTACTACTGTAGCAGTCCTCTTACGTGTCGAGTCTCCACTGGATACACCATCATATATTATGCTACCATATATTCTTGTAAATATAATGTTTTGATTATTTTATACAGTTTTCAGATTGACAGCATTGTCGGACCATTTAAAAAATCAATTTTGGCCCTCAAAAACTCATTTTATTTACTTTTTATCAGACAGAAAATTGAAAACGCTGCAAATTATAACACAACGGTTTATTATTTACCTGTACAGATGCCCCTTCTGCGTAGGTCACCGTTTCCTGTGATCACTTACCAACCCTCGTGCTCCTCCAGGAAAACCCTAAATCGAGTACTGGAGGCCCGGGAATTACAGTTACATAAAAATGAGCGGAATTCAATCATTCAGTAATTAATTATTTGTTGTTATTCATGAAGCATAATTATATAACGTTTGTTCAAATTACAAAAGTACCTATCAACAGAATCCAAAAGAGCCATTATTCTTCAAATGGAATAATATCACAGAACAACCAACTCGACTTCATACAGCCATCCATGATTATAATCAGGGCCAGCAATGATATCTGGGCAGGATTTATACCGTTTCATTCACGATCGTGTTTTTGGTGCAAACGAACGGCTGGTCTTACAAAACTCCGGGTGGTCTCAAAAAATTATTTAGTTGGAGATTAACTTAAAAACCTAAAAATAACCATAGGTACCCTTCTATTGAAAGTTTTCGAGCTGCGGCGTTCTGAATATTTCAACCCCTATCTGTCACCCCTTAGAGATGACTGACAATAACGCCTCGCTCACGTTCATTTATGTACCTACTTATACATTTATTCACACCCACTTATCAAATGCTAGGGATCGATCAAAACGATTTGTATCAAAAACAAATATCAAAAGTAGTTGTATGTACAAACTAGCAAAATGTTTTGACCCATTGGAATAGACAATTTTCTCCCAAATTTCGCTATCTTGACGTTTAGGTGCTAAACAATTGAAGGAATCTGCTGAAATAATTGGAAAGAAAGGGCAGGTTTTGCTCCTCATACCTCAAGGCAGGTTTAACAACAATATCCTCTAGTTTGGCATGTTCGACCACTAATTTGTCCAAAACCCCATTTACTTACTAGGTTGGTTTTAAAAGTGGTAGTGTGAAATTGTCAGCTGATACTAATGAACCGTAGTTATATTAAATTTGCTTCGCTCAGTTGTTGTTATAAGTTGTGTTTGGATTGAATTAAACAAGTTTTTATCGTTCGTTCAAAAGTGTTATTTCAATCCCCTGAGGTCAGTTAGTGAATTTCAGTTGTGACAACTCAAGACCCTCCGCTGGGATATTTTGTGAAAACCAATCTACGCGAGTAATATTATTTAAAATAATAAAAGATAATAAAAACCGACGCCTCCAGCCAACGTTATTTCTCCTCGTGGGAGTTGGAAGGGGTTGGAGCAGAAAGATTATAATAGTAATTAATTTAATTATATGAAAATAAAATTTAATTAGGGAGATCCATCCCGTTTCGGGAAGATGAGAGAAAAAAAACCCTGTTAACTAGGCGGCTAATTAAAATAAGATTTATTATGCTGTAAATTAAGATAAATTAAAATCCGTCCGACCCGCCATCCCTCCGCCCCAGATCCGCGACCTCAGTTTTCCCCTGATCAAATTGTCTCTTTCACCAACTTAAAATCAGGCAAAAACATAATGCGGCTGACTTGGCTTATCATTAGGGTCGTCAGTTTTCTTAAATATCTCCCTGCGACGAAGGTCTCACCCTTTGGCCGTCAGAATCGATATGCGTGGCCTCTCTGTTCTAATTAGATATTTGGTCGTTGATTTCATAGTCACCAGTCTGTTAAGTTTATAATCAGATTCCGTTGTACTGCAAGTGCACTTGTACGTCAATCGAAAATTGATGATGATCAATGCGTTCTGAACATCCAGCAGGTGTACGAAGAACTCGCCTCGTTCGAGTCGTGTTTAAATCGGGAACTCGAAAGAAATTGCAGTTCCCACATGTGTGAAGTTAAGCGTCTGATGGGAAAAACGCTGCAAAGTCCTCGTCACATGGGTTTATTATTCTACTGGATACATGTACAGAAAAAATGTTGGCTGTTCATTTATTGTTTCTTTCATGTGATTGAAATGGCTATTTTTGATGGTTTCCACCAATTTTGGCCCCCAAAAACACGAATTAGGCTCGGCGTTTTTTTTAAACAGATTATTTTTGATCATTGATAGTACCATTTAATTGTTTTGATTCACCTATTGATACTCCTTCTAGTGTTATTATACAAATATAATTATGGTGATTTCAGACAATTTTCCAGGTTTTTGACTGATAAAAAATTAATTTCGGGAGTTCTTCACTCTTCGGTCAAAATCAACCTAATATTCGGTCTTCTCGCTCTAAAAAACATGGAAAACGATACCTCACAAGCTCATGTTCACCAAAACCTCAAAAAAACCTCGAAAACCCCTTTTTGTCCCATAACGCCCCTGGTGTTTTGGAGCTCAACTAGGACCCAAATGTGTTCCCAAATGGGGACCCAAACTGTGTGCGGAAGAAAGACGATTTTAGACCAAAATTTAACGAAAATTTAAGGCTGAAACTTCGTTAGAACCTCTGTTTTCCACTCTTTGGTCAAAATCGACTTCATATTCGGTCTTCTCGTCCCCCAAAACATGGAAAACGATACCTCAAAAGCTAATATTACTAACATGTTACTAAAACACAAAAAGTACCTATTTTTATGCACATTTCACTCATAACACCCCTGGGTATATTCCGATCGGGCTGCAAAGGGACACAACTAGGGCCCAAATGGAGCTTGTGTGCGAAAGAACGATTTTTTTAGACCGATAATGAAGCCGGTACGTGATACGGCGTACGGCGGACGGACATTGTATTTTCTGAATCTACGCACCTTGAAACGTTAAAAAAAACAATTTTGAGGGGGTGTTATAAAAATTTTTTGCTGAGCGAAAACATAGGTGTATTATTCACAGAATAATAAACCAAAAGGTGAATAATTATTATTAATGTGGGTACATAACTTTATAGCGACAGAACAGGATAGCAGGCTAATAAAAAATAACAGTTTGGCCAATCCCAGGAGATTAGGTGGGTAAGTGCCGATTTTAATTGTCTCCGACATCCTTCAAGCCGTTCACCTCTTTGAGCCGGTGGTTCCTCGTTAGAGCCCTCGTCTAAAATCGGCTGTAAGCCTTAATCACCGACCTATTCAAAGCTTGGACGGGGGCGTCAAGTCCAAACAACGTCAAACAAGCGTTGTGTCAGAGGAGTAACGAGCATCTCAGAGCACACAACGTCTGCTACCTGCTCGTTTGAACACTGGTAAGATGCGGGGGCCGACATGCATTTGACGAGAGAGTTGCATT
The DNA here is from genome assembly GCA_954871275.1 of Leptopterna dolabrata. Lineage (NCBI taxonomy): Eukaryota > Metazoa > Arthropoda > Insecta > Hemiptera > Miridae > Leptopterna > Leptopterna dolabrata. The sequence continues at coordinate 36,677,753 of OX940985.1, forward strand.
AGATTGATGACTGAGAAACACAACTGGAGAAATTCGAGTTGGAATTACAAATATTAGAAATACTCCACCAGTTAACTTGAACGCTGCATATTATTACACAACGGTTTATTATTTAGGTACCTGTATAGATGCCACTTCTGCGTCGATCACTGTTTTCTGTGGTCAGTACCTTCCCTCGCACTCCCCTCAGGAAAAATCTAAATCGGGTACTGGAGCCGGCCTGGGAATTACTGTTTCATAAAACGTGGTAAACGAAACCTCACAAGGTCATGTTCACTCAATTCTGAAGAAAAAAACCCCTATTCTTACACCCATTTTTTACCCATAACACTCCTGGGGGTATTCCGATCGGGCTGAAACAACCCTAATGAGGGCCCGAAATGTATGCGGAAAAAAGGCGATTTTAGACAAACTGTCGTGATATCACTCCTTGTATGTAAAGATTTCACAAATAAACTGATGAATGAACCGGTAGACGTGGGCAGGCAGCTCGAGAGAGCTGGAAGGGTCGAGTGGAAGGGATCCCCACCATCTCCCATGAGAGTGGAGGGTGGTGGGAGCATAGTCCCTAGGCTATAAAACTCGCCTCCTTCGCCTTCCAAGTCATTCTACGCTCTCCTTAAGTCGCCGACTTATATCTCTCTCCTTCCTTCACTCCTCCTCGCCTAAAAGATCCCCAGACTGGTATATCCACTGGGGCACCAAAATATCCCAGACTGGTCTATCCACTGGGCATGTCCTAAAAGATGCCAGACTGGTCTATCCACTGGGCACATCCTAAAAGATCCCAGATTGGTATATCGACTGGGCATGTCCTAAAAGATCCCAGACTGGTCTATCCACTGGGCATGTCCTAAAAGATCCCAGACTGGTCTATCCACTGGACATGACCCTTACCTCACCATCCCGTCTCATCTGATCAAACCACAACACAAGCATTTAAAGTAAATTTAAGGATGAAACTTTGTTAGAACCTCAATTCTTTCTGCTTTGGTCAAAATCGACTTCATATTCAGTCTCCTCGCCCTAAAAATAATGGAAAACGATACCTCAAAAGCTCCTGTTACTAAAAAACCAAAAATCCCTATTTTTACACCCATAACACCCCTGGGTATATTTATATTCTGACCTGGCTGCAAAGTTTCGGGACACAACTGCAGCCCAAATGAGGCCTATGTGCGAAAAAATGATTTTTTTTTAAGACCAAAAATAAAGTTAGACATGGATGATACGGCGGATTGACATTCCATTTTTGGAATCTACGTAGTACGTTACCTTGAAACGTTAAAGAACAAATTTTGAGGTGTTCCAAAACTTTTTTGCTGAGCGAATGCACAGGTGTATTATTCACAGAATAATAATTCAAAATCCAAAAAGCTGAAATTTGGAGGGTAGGTGCGGGTTGGGTCACAGATGGTCCCATACAGAAATCATTGAAAAAGTACCGTAACTTTCGTCTGCGCATGCGCAAACGCAAATATGTGAAACGCCCATAAAAACCTGAAATATCGTTGAAATGAATTCAAACTTGGAGGGTCGATCAGGAATAGTACTTCGACAGTTCCGTATGAATTTCATTGGAATCGTACCATAATTTCCGTCAGCGCATGCGCGAACATGAAATGTTGAAATGTTTGATCTTATTCCGCACGTAGGGTAATAACGATTCAATATTATATTGATATTCAACCATTTTGGCTCATCATTTTTTTACCAACTGATTCTACACGTCCATTTTTAGGTGAGGACGCTATACTGCCCACCCAACTCTGCAGACTGTTAGCGAATTTTCAAAGAAAATGAAGCTATTGCAATGGCTTCGAAATTTAAATAATATAAATTTTTGGAAATTTTCTTCATAGAAATCCGTTTCAGACCATTCTAAAACGATTCCTGAAATTTAACACTTTTTTATATGTATATATATATATATATTTATTTATATATGTGTCACTCCAGACGATAACTCTCGATAGAATTGAGATAAACAGCTCAAATTTGCACAAAAAATCTATCTTGGCAATCGAAAGGCTAAGTTCGAAGATGGGCGAAATTGGCCTACTCTAAGGAGGGTTTTGGCGCATTTAAAGTGCGCAAAAATTACCCAAAAATCCCCAAAATGTTATTTTCCAACAAGTGACCCCTCATTTTAAAGGTTTTTGCACGCTGAACACGATGGTGGAATCGGATTTTAGATATCTTGATCCGTTCTCAAATTAGAGCATTTAAAGTGCGCAATAATTACCCAAAAATCCCCAAAATGTTATTTTCTAACAAGTGACCCCTCATTTTAAAGGTTTTTGCACGCTGAACACGATGGTGGAATCGGATTTTAGATATCTTGATCCGTTCTCAAATTAGAGCATTTAAAGTGCGCAAAAATTACCCAAAAATCCCCAAAATGTTATTTTCCAACAAGTGACCCCTCATTTTAAAGGTTTTTGCACGCTGAACACGATGGTGGAATCGGATTTTAGATATCTTGATCCGTTCTCAAATTAGAGCATTTAAAGTGCGCAAAAATTACCCAAAAATCCCCAAAATGTTATTTTCTAACAAGTGACCCCTCATTTTAAAGGTTTTTGCACGCTGAACACGATAGTGAAATCGGATTTTAGATATCTAAATCCGTTCTTAAATTAGAGCATTTAAAGTGCGCAAAAATTACCCAAAACTAGGATAATCTTTAAACTCTTACCCCCCCCCCCCCCCACCCCCTTAGAGTGGTCAGATTGAAATATGTGAGAAGTATTAATTGAAGACGAGAGTTCGAAGCAAAAAAGGGGGAGGCAAACGATTAGTACAACTCCTTGAATTTACCCACAGCGATCAAATAAATAAGCACTTAGTACAATTACGTAATAAACAAACGGTAGAATCAGGATGGACAAAACGTACAAATTAAAATAAATACGAAGAGAATATACATAGAAAACCAAATTTTAGACCGAAGTTTTCCTTTATTCAAAACCATAGCCATTAATTCGAATATTTCTTTGAAAATTCGCTCATTAAGTCATGCTGCATGACTGGTTTTTTTTATTTTTTTCCCGTCAAAATCCTGGGATCGGTTCAGAATGTTCGGAAACTTACTTGAGGTATAAAATGGTGGACCCGTCGCAGTAGCTTGATTTTCTTCAAAAATACGAAATTTTAGGTCGTTTCTTATATTTTTGATTATGCACTTTTTGAACGAACTTCGCAATTGTATACTTTCAATAATAAAGAAGCGCTCTCGATTTACTAGGATTTAATGACTACTATTGACAGAATTTCGTGCAATTTTCGAAACTTTTAGATTTGCCGCTGTTTGAGGGTCTTGAACCGAGTGGTTTGAGTATTTTTGGTTATGCACTTTTTGAACGAACTTCGCAATTTTATACTTTCAATAATAAAGAAACGCTCTCGATTTACTAGGATTCATCGACTACTATCGACAGAATTTCGTTCAATTTTCGAAACTTTTACATTTGCCGCTATTTGAGGGTCTTGAACCGAGTTGTTTGAGTGGTCAAACATTGCAATCTGTTGTGAATTTTTCTCTGAAAATGAAAACATGGGTACATGGCCGGTCAGATGCAACACACAGATGTAATACACGGTACCCTCGTTGCTGCGCCGGTGCCGTGGTCGGTTAAAAAACGAGAGGCCCGGACGTGAGAGAGCTTTAAATTATAGTACGAACACAACTTCGAGTTCCAAAGGGAAAATTAAAGAACGAAGCGAAAAGCTTCGTTTGCGTAAGAAGCCTCATTGGGCGGATTTTTTTTTCTTCATTTTTCAACGTAGGTAATGATTGATATGTTCCAGCCAATCAGGACATCAGTCGCCGAGGGTCGCGACTCAATGAAAAAACATGATAATGATGAGGTTTTGCCATAATCACTTCCACTACGTAACGGTACAGGTTGAAATAATTGTATTCTCTAATTCAGCCCTCGCTAATCTACCCCTTCCACCGACTCAGGAGGAAATAATAAAAAAATACAGAAAATTAAGGACACAGCAACAAAACCACATGGGAATCCAATTCCCTTCTCAAATAGGCCTCTCATTAAAGCGAGAAATCATTAGTAATAATTATATAGCGGAGCCTCATTTCGCCTTCTCGCATCGGGTTTTATTAGTGCATTATAATAAAACGGTAATTATATTTAATGCGAGGCGGCCTGTGGTTTGAATTCGTGTTAGTCGTTCGAGAGGCGGTGCCGAAGGTGGCAATCATATTTTGAATGTCCTTAGAGCGTCGTAAATTCCTTCGGATGCTGAGGCCTCGATTCCACGCGGTTTCACACGAGAGAAACGAGATGAATTTGCACCCGAGTATTTAACAGAACTGTATCAATAAATAAAATTCCATGGAGCATGGACGTATGAGCGAATTTCCGAAGGAGGGTAAGGCACAATGTGTCGCTCTTGGCCTGGATGAGTCGAGGTGAGTTGGAGACTAGTGACGGATCGAAAAAGTAAAATACTTTTTCGATACTTTATCATATATTATAATGTATCGATAGGTACTCGATATTTTCCGATACTGGTATTGAAAAAAGCATCGATACACCGATATAATTATATCGGTAAGAAAATATCGATATCTTCGATACACCAATGTTTAAAAATTGAAATAAGTTCCTTTTTTTAGCGTCCTAAAGGGTAATATAATAAAGCAGGCAGTAACAAAATTAAAAAAATTAGAAAAAGAAAAATGTGAGTGGTCCGAACCGACTGACGATCGTGCTCTTTTTCGATGCGCCCGGCTTAGTTACAATAGATGGAAACTCTACATAGATTGTAATCAGCCCGGTGCTTCCATAGAGTTTGGAAACAATCCCGCAAATTTATATGACAGAAGAAAATTTAGTTTTTCAAGAATAATTGATATCTTGAAAAATCGAGACGTATTGACAAAAAGTGTCGATACTTCCGATATTTTCGAGAAGAGTAACGATACCACTATTTTCGATAAAAATATCAATACCAGTATTTTGATACCTGTACTTTGATACCGATATTTTGAGAGAAGTATCGATACCGATATATAGGTATCAAGTACCTATCGGAAGAAAAATATCGATACAAATATCGGTGTCGATACCAGAAAAGTATTGATATTTCGATGTATCGGAGGTATACTCCAAAGTAGGGATGGGACATCGAAATCGATATTATCGAAACTTCGATATTCCGATTTTTCGCCACCGATGCCTCACATTCGATAACATCGATATATCGATGTTATGGTCCGATAATATCAGTTCACTTTACACTTGCAGAAAACATCCTTCAACCAGCTCTTGCCGCTTGGATTCCCTCCCCACTCTTCCTTGATCCACATTTTACTCCTTCTCCTTACAGGCCATAAAATACTCAAAAGTGCTCACTTCATCATTGACTTTATTTTCATTTTCAGAAATATTTGAGTAAAAAAAAAAGAAAAAAAAGAAACAGAAACATTTTATTCCGAATTCAGTCATTTACAAAATAAAAATAAAATAGAAAGAAACATTCCTACTCTATATTATATATGTACTTGATTAGAAAAATAACTCTTCGTCGAGTGAGTGGAGGAAAACAAGTTTCTTCAGATTTTCTGTTTTCAGCCTATTGCGCTGTGGCGTCAAAATATTGCCAGTTTCAGAAAACAAACGTTCTGAAGGTACACTCGTAGAAACGCGTAGAAGAGGGATATCGATATCGATATCGATATCCAAAATATTGAGGTTTTGGCTTGATAAAACATCGTTACCGATGCAGTCTACAAAATATCGACATCGATATCGATATTTTCTTTCGATGTCCCATCCCTGCTCCAAAGAGTGAAGAATTGAAGTTGTAACGAAGGTTCAGCTACCAAAATTCATTTTTTATGAGTCAAAAACCTGGGAAGTTGTCTGAAATAACCATAAATTTGTATAATAACACTAGAAGTACTACCAACAGGTGAATCAAAACAGTTAAATGGCACTATCGATGATCAAATATAATTTGTAATTTAAAAAAATAGGAGCCTAATTTGTGTTTTTGGGAGCCAAAATTGGTGGAAATCACTAAAAATAGCTATTTCCATTATTGCACACGAAAGAAACAATAAATGAACAGCCAAGATTTGTGTAGTATGTCCGATAGAATAATAAACCCATGTGACAAGGGCTTTGGAGTGGTTTTTGAATCGCTCTTGAGGTTTTTCGGGTTTTGAAAAAGGAGGCGATAAAGAAAATAATAAAAAGTTGTGGAAAGGTGAAAAGGAGGGAACGGACAAACAAGCTGTAAGGGCCTCTCCCTTTAATACCCCGAAAAAAGTGAGTCGGGCGGAGGGTGGCGGGAAAACTCCGGAGTTTAAGGGACGTGAGTCGGAGAGGGGAAGGGATGATTGGGCGGAGGGTTGTTTTTAAGGGACGACGCCGCAGAGCTAAGGGATGAAGTGGGATACCGATGGGCGGGAAGGGCGGCGAAGCCTGTGACACCCTCGAGAGGCTAAACCGCCCCGGAGAGACACTTGTTGCAGCTTCTCTGCCCAATTGCTTCTAATCGTCTTACCCGGCCCTTCGACGCTCCCTCCCTTCGTTGTCCTTCCACGAGCCGTTCCGCCCCGCTGGCCCTTCGTCCTCCAGCCCTTTGGGGCCCTTGGGCCAGTTAACTCCTGTTTTGTGGTGGGGGGGGGGGGGGGGTTTCGACTCAATTTCACTGTTGATCTCTCATACAGCGTGACCGTATGAGCGAGTTTTTGAAGTATGTCCTACCATCGATTAACCTGTTTGTTGATTTACTAACGATTTATACCAATGATTATAATCACTGTTTGACCCCAAAAATTTAATCAGACCTAGTCTAGTGAAACATCGAGAATATTAAGCAGTTTTGCCAAGGGTCCTAAACATTTTGATGCATTTCCTTTGATACTTTGTAATCAAAACATTTTGATACTCTAATCCTTCCCTGGAATACCACGAAAATATATATTAACGGCCTTGGTCAAGAGAGAAAACGCTGCAAATTATTACACAACGGTTTATTATTTACCTGTATAGATTGCCCCTTATGCGTAGGTCACTGTTTTCTGTGGTCAATACCCTCGAGCTCCCCCCAGGAAAGCCCTAAATGGAATACTGGAGCCTGCCTGGAAATTGCAGTTTCATAAAATTGCGCGGGATTCAATAATTCAATCATTAATTATTTTTTGTTATTCATGAAGCATAAGGTTTGTTCAAGTTGAAAAAGTACCTGTCAACAAAAGCCTGAAGAGCCATCATTTTTTTAATGGAATAATATCACAGAACAACCAACTCGACTTCATACAGCCAACTGTGATTATAATCAGGTGCTCCCTAGCAATAATATCCGGGCTGGTTTCATTCACGATCATATTGTCGAAGCTTTTCGGTGCAAAAGAATGGCTGGTCATACAATGCTCCGGGTGGTGCAAAAAATTCTTTAGTTCAAGATCAATTTGAGAACGTAAAACAAACCATACTGCCCTGGTACCCCTCAACGTAATATATACCAGTCACGTGTAACTTGTAAATATAGATTTAACCAATAAACAAGGAGAAAGACGAGCTGTGTAACGCCTTGGCTGAAGCCCAGAAGGGTCCCCCTCCATCGAACTCCCAACGACTCTCAATGGCTGTTAATGACCGTTGACAGGAGCGGGAAAAGGTGGGGCCACCTTTATAAGGCGCCCCCCAGCTCGCCCAGCTCTTCATTCGACCAACTTCTCTCCTACCTGCGACTTCTCTCTCTCTCACCTTCCACCTCCTCTCGCGCCTGCCCTTCCATCTCCCTTAGTGTAGGTCATCGTCTGCTGTGGTGGTAACCACGGGATGCGTCACGCCCTAACACTCGCTGTGGTGATAACCGCGGGGTGTTATCATCCTTCTTCCTTAGAGTCTGCTGTGGTGGTAACCGCGGGACGCCTCTTCGTCTACCACTCGCTGTGGTGATAACCGCGGGGTGATAGCTATCCGAAAAGACTCCTAAGGGGCACATCCTCCTCTCCCCTACAACCTACCCAAACCTACCCTACCTCCAGGCCACGGCAAATACCCTTCTAATGAAAGTTTTCAAACTACTGCGTTCTGAATTCAACCCCTATTTTTCACCCCTTAGAGATGACTGGCAGTAACGCCGAGGTTCGCGTACCAACTAGACCCCAAACGGGACCTACAAACCAAATTTCATTAATTTTGGTTCATGGTGACGAAGGGAAGTGCGAAGTACGGCGGGCGGGCAGAATTTTTGGATTGTACATACCTTGAAACGGAAACCATCAACTGTGTATAGAGGGGGGGGGGGGGGGTCACGCTCAATTCCAAAGGTTCTTTATTGAAAATAATAAACCAAAAATAGCCTAATTTCACCAAAATGTTAGATAGCGACAGATGGAAGGATTTAGGTTCAATGATGAGAAATTTTCAAAGATAAAATAAAGCCAATTTCAGTTTTTGTCGGCCAGTAATTGCCTATACTTGGCAATTTTTTCTAAAAATCACAAAACATTGATTTTAAATAACTAAAACTGTTATATAGGACGGCACTTCGAAAACTCGCTGATATGGTCGTGCTGCATGACAGTGACTTTCATTATGAATTCGTACTGCTCCGTCGCATCCTCTACTGAAATAACTTGCCACGAATAAAAAATTCATCACAATGAATTGTTCAGCGCCTACGGGCCCGGACGTGACAGTCGAAATATTCGAAACTTACCGCGCCCAGTTCAGTTCAGTTCTGTTGAATCAATTTATATTCTGTCCGATTTCATCATGTCTGTCACAGCCTGTTGATTTGATAGTCTTCAGCATCACCAGTATTCCATCCGAAACTACAAACTGCATTTCCTCTTTCTTTTATTCATTCCGTTACAAAATGTTTTGTTGTAAAATAGAAGTGACGAGTTATACGGAATCAATATAAATAGCTTTTGTCGATTTCGGATTAGAGAAACGACTCGTCCCGAAATTTGACACGTGTTACCGTCGAGCGCCTATAAATAAATCTGATTTGATTAACTGAATCGTAAAAATGAATTCGAAATGAATAATTTATGAAAGGCTCCGCTTGGTTGTGAACTGGTGAAATCACCTCACCAAGCCCACGTAGAAATTAGCACGAAGATTGTGTTTAGCCTTTTTGTGTTTTATTTTTTAATTTTTTTTTTCTTGAAGTATTTATAAATACATTTTTGAATGAGGAGAGAGTTGAATTCTGACACCCGCCTCAGGGGTTCCTATATGACCCGCATGATCGGATTCAAAACGCAAGTAGAACGTCCAGGTCAGGCCTTTTTGCGAAATGGTTCTTTCAAAATAAGTTACTCCTCCAGTGTCAAATGAAGAGTCCCTTAACCACCATTCTGGTGGGTTTACTTGACATCATTTGACGTGTTTCCCTCGTAAGAGAATATAATAGGATCAAATAACACGAGACGTAGTATCAACACGTGAATCAAGAATGGCACTATCAATAATCAGTGATGATTAGTTAAAAAAATAAATAAATAAATTTCAAAAATGGGTGGTTAATTTGTGTTTTTGGGGGCTAAAATTGGTGGAAACTATCAAAAATAGCTATTTCAATTATTGCACATGAAAGAAACGATGAATGAACAGCCCACATTTGTGTAGGTATGTCCAGTAGAACAATAAACCCATGTGACAAGGACTTTGCAGCGTTATTGGAATCTGTGCACTTTGAAACGTATAAGAAAAAATGTTGAGGGGGTGTTATACATTTTTTTTCTGACCGAATTAATAGGTGTATTATGAGTAGAATAATAAACCAAAAGGGAGGAAAGAGATTGATCAAGAGGGCTGGCTACTCAGATGCCAAACCAACTAATGCAACCAACGCAACGTGCAACGAATGAGTAGGTACTAATGACTAGGTATAATCTCACTAGGTAATTTTACTAGGTATAATGACTAGGTAATTTTCCAACGACCAACACTACCTTCATCCCTTAGTTTTTAAACGTCGGGCGAAAATGTGCACCCTTTGAACGAACTCGTTCAAGTCTGACAGCAAGTTACAGGGTCATTCGATGATGTTCGAACTTCCAACATATTAGTTATACGTTTTTGGAACGGTGGAAAAAACGTTACCCGCTTCCTGTGCCAATTTACCTATACATCCTATTCATTCAGTGTCAGGGGAGGGAAGCAGAAAAATGGAGATGTCTGAGGTGGCCAAGATCTCTCTCTACCCTTACACACAGAAGCTCCCGATCTTGACCCTTGTACCCAAAATCCTGGAAACGAGAATCCGACGGCTACAGTCGATTTAGAAAAATTCTGAAAACGGATTTGTATTCTCTGGAGTCCAATGCAAGTGCCTATTAGGCCATGTCTTGAAAATGTTCAAAATTTGAAGAAATATCTTTTGGAACAGTGGGCAAAAATATTTTGCACAAATTTTGAACCAATTACCCGCAATTCTACGTGATTATTAATGAGAAATCCGTTTTCCGAATTGAAACATCACGCTCCATTCTCAAATGAGAAGTAGCATAAAATTGATTCATTTTGGTGCTGCCACGTGGTGGCGGATTTTACAACTGAACTCGTTGCATTTAGCGCGCGACCCCAGAGCAGGAATAGTCCTTATTGTCACCGGCAAGGAGTTCCGTACTTTCCCGCTATTCTTAAAACGTATGCTTAAATTTGCTACAATTTGCTGTAATCGGGCGGACGGACGGGTGTATTGGAATAGTTATTTTCACCAACCAGTCAATATGTAGAGCACTCTGTATAGTTGGGAGGTACCCGCGTAACAACCTCGGTAAAATGTGGAACACGGCAAACATGATAGGGGACGATCGGATACCGACGATTAGCGAATCAGAGCGACATCCTCGGTGGACAACGTGGAAACGGTAACAACAACCGCACAATTTGCTAAGTTTCAAAGTGGATTTGTTAGGGATCAGCGTTAACCAAGGGGCGTAGCCGGGAGCCGGGTAGTACGTTTCCTATTATCACATAGAAATGTCCTCAACAACTATCGGCGAGAGGGAAACTAACCCTTGCAATCCCTGGGAAAGCTTAATCTCAAACCCGTGTTCCCACCAAATCATCCATTTAATTCGGCCGCAGAGTTAGAGAGAAGGTAACACGGGCGGAACCGTCGAACGGAGGGCGGCAGTTGTTTGCTTGTGATACTCCCCCGTCAATTTAGATGGATGAGCTCGGGATAGGTGTGGAAAGGGGGCTGGGAGGCCTTCAAAATGGAAATGTTTGTATTTAGTGGAAAACCTCTACCTGGGACGAGGGTTTCCAACCCAGAAACGCTAGTTTCATTAAAGGCATCCAATGTTTCGGGGAGTGATTAGCGAAGGCGGGATAATTGCCGTATTACCGGTGCCAGGTACACACACGTACGTTTTCGGGGACGGACCACACGTCTGAACACGGTTTTATCGGTTACATGCCATCCGCCGTTTCACATAACTGGTTTCTGAGTCACGTGTGGGGGAAGGTTTTTATGGGGGAATAACGAGCGATCCGTTTGCAATCGTTAATCACGTCTGATTTCGATACCCCGTCAAAATCGGCGGTGTCCGTCCGAAATTTGCGTGTCTACGAGAACATCGGCGTTTTCCGTCTTATCGCAACCGCCTCACGCCCCCTGAATGGGTTTCAAAAAGCGCATCAGCGTTAATCATCTGAGGGCTGTTTCAGACTCGTATCAATTACAGCTTAACCTGATGACAAGAGATTAGACGGTGAAAGTGTTATTCATTTCTGTGAAGAGAAATGAATCGTGATGATCATCATGGTGTGATATATTTCTGTGGGTTTCTCCTATACCGCAGTGTGTAACAGAGTGTGACAGTGGGGGTGGACCCTCGAGAGTCCCCCTCCTCGACCTGCGAGATTATCACCGGTTAAGAAGGGATATCGATGAGGCTTCCCCCCGCGACCCCGTATCCACGGGAAGGAAAAATAGCTCGAGAACAGCCCCACTGTTACACTCCTCCCCACATGAGTACTTCTGGGTAGGCAATAGTATGAGAGGGAAAAGGGGGAATGAAAAGTAGTAGGAAGTTCTGGTTCAGGAAACGACGTCTGAACAACTTCAAGGTGACTAACCTCCATCGTAATGGAGGTTAATGCCTCATTTAATATTTCACTGGTGGAGAACAAAGCTCCTACATACGAGTATTGGAAGAGAAAAAATAATGTTGTCAGAGGTTGTTGTCCAGTGAATGGTGCTCATCTGGGCAGTCTCAAGGTGAAAAAACCCAGCACATTGGTAACACTGGGCAAACCGTCTCTTACCTGTAAAAAAGAAGGTAAACAAAATTCAGCTTTGTACTTAGTACGGAGACTGAAGAACATGGAACATGCTTTTGAAACAAGCTGTTCAGATTTCCCTCGATCTTTTTTTTCCTAATAAAAATTTTATTTTTTATTAAAAACGCTGCAAATTATTACCCAACGGTTTATTATTTACCTGTATAGATGCCCCTTCTGCGTAGATCACTGTTTTCTGTGGTCAATACTCTGGAGCTCCACCCAGGAAAATCTTAAATGGAGTACTGGAGCCGCCAGGGAAATAAAGTTTCATACAAATGCTCAGGAATTCATGAAGCATAAGGTAAATAATAAACCGTTGTGTAATAATTTACGTGTATAGATGCCCCTTCTGCGTTTATAGTATAATAAACTGTCGTGTAATAATTTACTGTTGTGTAATAATTTACCAATTAATTATTATGATTTTTTTCATGTAATAGTGGAGCAATGACTTGTCTTTTCTATTCACATGTTTGAACTGGTAGGTACCTAAAATGTACACACCTAACTGATGATATGTTCTAATGTTAAATGTTGATCATTTCAAGAACAATAAATTAATCTTCCTTCTCAGACAGTCGGACTTGACTAAATACGAGCAGTAGGTACTCGTGGATCCGTCGTATGAACCTCATGATGAATATGAATGCAAAATGCCGGTTTTTGAATGTATAATAGCCATTTCGGAACCGCGCATGGTGCCGCCGTGGCACCCTATTCAACAAAAATGCCGACGGTTTTTATCACAACACGGTTGTGTTACAACACAAGTACTCAACCACCACCTCCCTGCACACCATCACTTCATCCTACCTCATTAATTTATTCAATTCGCTCCTCAAAGTTTATCTCAAGAAGTTATATTGCTCTCGGTGCTTTTTTTTATTATTACAGGCGCCTCCTCCCCGGGTAATGCGATATTTCACCCTTTCATATTAGATGTGGGTAATCAAGAATGCGGAGGTAATGCGTTCCAGCCCGACCTTAAAACTTATGACCGCGATAAAACCTCTTATTTTAGAATGAAGGCAGGGGTCGCTAGTCGCCTGGAGTGGGGGGTGGGGTAAAGGATGTGGAGTAGAGCAGGGGTGAGGGTAATGTTTCGTATAAAAAAAAAAATACACAAAAAGACAGGAAAATTTATTGTTAAGTAAAAAAGAGCAAAGGGGTTTTATTCGTGGTGAAAATTTTCGACGTCATTTTCACCTTTTTTTACTGCCCCAGCCACGTTCTGTATGAGGAGGGGGTTGAAAATATTTCGGATTACTAGAGAACGTTTCTACTGTGCAGTAAAAATGTGTGATAATGAAAGTTTTGTCCCTTGAGTTCCAAGTTGTCAAGCAAAACACTTCCTGCGAGCAAATCAGTTGTTTGTTATTTTTGTACTTGTTTGTTCGAATTATGTACCTATCGTTTGAACTGTGACATTTTCGCAGACAGCCACGTGCTCTTCAGGCGTCGTTAAACACTGGAGCACTACGGTAGCTTCGTCGACCATACAATGGTATAATATATTGCACCCCTAGAATGAAAGGGTCACAACTTGTCAAGGCTAAATATCCCCGGTTTAGTTCCAAAAGCTGCCACCACGTTGTGCTTCAAAATGAGCTAAAACTAATTATAATACTGTGACTAAACCGCTCGTCCGATTTTCCTTCTGAAATTTGATTTGTTAACCATGAGTACGTAGAATTGATATGACACTCTTTTTTCTATTTTCATTTCAAATTTTCCACAAAAACAAAACAAAAACCCTACCTATTTAAAAAACCTATTTTCAACTTTTAAGGTCCAGGCGCGCTAAGGATATTTATTTGGAGTTCAAATCCGTTTGAAATTTGAAAATCGGATGAGCATCAACCGAATAGTATTGTTATTACGATATTTAGGTAGGGGAAATGCCACTTATGAATTGAGGCCCGACGCCCCTGCCATAGAAGGGGTGGGCACACCTCCTGGTCTATTGAGAAGGGTCACTGACCACGTAAATGACAGCACTTTTTGTGTTCAGGCTGTATTTTTCAATATTCCACTGCTACAGGTCTATTCTTTCTATATAGGCAGTGATCAAATGGAAAACTTAAGTTCGATTAGTCAAAAGGAAAAGAAGTAAACAAAAAAAGAACCTCAATTCTCAACCGTTTTGCGTGGTTTTCAATTAATATTATTATAACAATAATAATTATAATAATAATATTATAGGTAGATTATAATAATATTCATATAGGTACCTAGGTATTATATAGTTAGTAGGTATTATTATTATATTTATATTTATGGGGATTATATTAACATATTATGTTAATTGTTATGTAGGTAGTTATTATAATAGCTATTATAATATCATTATTTGTACATTATTGGTATGTAGGTATTATTGTTATACTTTTTTAAATATTTATTATTGTTATTATTATTATTATTCAGTTATCACTTTCAATAATGAAGCTTTGGAATCAAGCATGAAAAGAAAAAAAATTGTAACCCACCCTCAAAATTGTTGGAAGTAAGCAAGAGGCCACTCCACAATGTGGCAGAATTTCAGGTCAAAATGCAACGGAATAAAACAGTTCGGTCGGTGTAGGTGGAGTTTGGCCCGACGCAACAGTGGCAGCATAAACATTCAACCCGACTTCTATCCCTGCTATTGCGTTCGTATTTGGAGAATCAAAAATCGACCGAAGCCAAATCCATAACAGATCACTGTTTTCCGTGCTCAGTACCCTCGAGCTCCCTCCAGGAAAGCCCTAAATGGAGTAAACTGGAGCAGGCCCGGGAATTAAAGTTTCATACAAACACGCGGGATTCAATAATTAAACCATTAATTATTTGTAGTTATTCATGAAGCATAAGGCAAATAATAAACCGATGTGTAATAATTTACCTATATAGGTGCCCCTTCTACGTAGGTAGAAGGGGCATCTGTATAATGAACCGTTGTGTAATAGTTTAACGTTGTGTAATAATTTGCCCATCAATAATACTTCAACGGTTGTTCAAGTTGCAAAATTACATATCAACAAAACCCAGCCCCTTCTTGGTAGATGAACCGTTGTGTAATAATTTGGCGTTGTGTATTAATTTACCATTGTGTAATAATTTACCCATCAATAATACTTCAACGTTTGTTCAAGTTTCAAAAGTACCTACCCCCAAAATCCAATAGATCCATCATTTTGGTTTATTATTTTCAATAATGAACCGTTGGAATCGAGCATGAAAAAAAAAATGCTAACCCCCCCCCCCCCCCCCCAAATTTTATGGTTTACGTTTCAAGGTACGTAGAATCCGAAACTGCAATAAAAATATTTCTATCTGTCCGCCGTACGCCGTACTGGCCACTTTTCTTAGTTAGCATGAAACTAAATTGATGAAATTCGGATTATAGGTTCCGTTCGGGGTCTAGTTGGTCCTCGAAACTCGACGTTACTGTCAGTCATCTCTAAGGGTTTCAAAATAGGGGTTGCAATTGTCAGAACGCCGTAGCTCGAAAACTTTCGATAGAAGGGTATGGGTTTTATTACGTTATTAAAATTGTCTTGAGCTAAACAATTTTTTGAGACCACCCGGGGCATTGTACGTCCAGCCGTTCGTGTGTGCCAAAAAGCTTCGTCAACACGATCGTGAATCAAACGGTATAAATCCGGCCCAGATAATCATCACTAGGGAGCACCTGATTCTAATCAAGGATGGCTGTATGAAGTCGAGTTGGTTGTTCTGCGATATTATTTCATTTGATAAGTGACGGACTATTGGATTCTGTTGGTAGGTACTTCTGAAACTCGAACAAACGTTGAAGTATTATTGATGGGTAAATTATGACACAATGGTTAATTATTACACAACGGCAAAGTATTACACAACGGTAAATTATTACACAACGGCAAAGTATTTCATAACGGTTAATTATTTCACAATGGTAAATTATTACCAAGAAGGGGCTGGATTTTGTTGATAGGTACTTTTGCAGCTTGAACAACCGTTGAAGTATTATTGATGGGCAAGTTATTACACAACAGTTTATTATACTTGACAAAGAAGGTAGGTATTGACCACAGAAAACAGCGAACTACGCAGAAGGGGCATCTATTTCACTCCACATCAACAATTTTCCTTCAGAACTTCATTATTTGCGTTTCTTTTTGCCGTTTTAGTTTCTGCTTGTCATCGACAGAATTATTTTAGCAACATTTAACTCGTGAGTTAGGTAGGTACCTAGTAACGAGTACGGGGTTAGGTACTAACCTACGGAGGGTCTGCGATCTGCATAATATGTATAGAATAGTACATATTATATTATATAGACGGGCTATATATACAGAGCGCTGTGATCTGTAACAGAAGGGTATTCTTTACAAAATACCCGTTATAAATAAACCGTTGTGCAGGGATTTGCAGCGTTTTTCAAATGAAATAATATCGCAGAACAACCAACTCGACTTCATACAGCCATCCTTGATTATAATCAGGTGCTCCCTAGTGATGCTATCCCGGCTGGATTAATACAGTTTGATTCACGATCATGTTGACGAAGCTTTTTGGTGCAAACGAACGGCTGGTCGTACAGTGCTCCGGGTGGTCTCAAAGAATTCTTGAGTTCAAGATCAATTTAAAAACGTCAAAAAAACCATACCCTTCCATCGAAAGTTTTCGAGCTACGGCGTTCTGAAAATTTCAACCCCTATTTTGAACCCCTAGAGATGACTGACAGTAACGCCGAGCTTCGAGGACCAACTAGACCCCGAACGGAACCCACAACCCGAATTTCATCAATTTTTTTCATGGTAACTAAGAAAAGTGCGAAGTACGGTGTACGGCGGACGGACAAAAATTGTTTTATTCCATTTTCGGATTCTACATACCTACCTTGAAACGTAAACCATCAAGTTTTGAGCGGGGGTTAGCATTTTTTTTTTTTCATGTTCGATTCCAAATGTTCATTATTGAAAATAATAAATCAAATACATAGATGTTTTCGCTATCAATACCTACCCATCCTATCACATGAAGCGAAAAGTGGTTGTCTGCGTAAGCTAGGCGGGAAAGTCTCCTGAAGCTAAAACTGGCGGGAAGACGCCGTTTATTCCCTTTCTCACTAGATGACCCACTTCGAGGGAAATCCAATTGATTTCCCTTGCCGAATGCACGAAAAACGCGTACAGCCAAATAAGCCTGTACAAGGAATCTTAGGAAAAAAGGGTACAGGTTCAAGGTCTGAAATAATGACGAGGGTAAGCTGTGACGAGCTAGGCTCCCTCCTCCCCCTTTCGTGTAATTACGGGGAGCATCGGCCGGGCTGCTAAAATTTTTTCAAAAACTTACCTTCGTCATTCGCCACTCTTTTGTCATGTACCTGCGGTTATTGGCGCTGTAAACTTTTGTCGCGCCATCCCCTCGCCTAGCAACTGGTGTAGCTCTTCGATGGACGAGTTATCGGATTACGTACTGCTCAGTTTCGATGTCCATATTGGAAACAGTGTTTTTCTTTCGATAAGCATCCCCACTTTCTAATCTCAGTTTCTAGTTTGAATGGTAAAATAAATTTGTCTTAAGTCAGGGGCATTGACGGCACATTCAAAAGTCGATCGGAAAATCAATCGGTAATAGCTGGTAAACCTAATGTAAATTAGGTAAACTTATCTACCTAAACTTTTTTTTAAATCAAATTTCTGATTTAGATGAGGTAGTAGGTATCTCCCACCCCTAATCCTAATAATATCCCTCAGTATCTCTAATAAATAAATATCTTGGTGCCCACTAAGCAGAATGTTGAGATATCATCAGTCAAAATAATTTCATGAGAAGCAGGACACAAAGGAATGACCTTGGTACATCAAAGGTCGTCGGCTGCTCGCTTCTCATTGCAAGCGCTGGCGCCTCCATTCACAATCCCCCCCCCCCCCCCCACCACCATCGTAATAACAATACTATTTGCTTGCTATTCATCCGATTTTCAGTTTTCAAACTGATTTGAACTCCAAATAAATATCCCTAGCGCGCCTGGACCTTCAAGTTCGTGAATAACTTTTTTTTTTATAAGTAGAGTATCATAGCGGAAAATACGAAAAACGGAAATGGGAAAAACGAGTGTCATATCAATTCTACTTACTTATGGTTTCCAAAAAAAAATCCAGAACGAAAATCGGTTCAGCCGTCCGGGCACAAAACCTTTTCCAAATTTGCCCCCGATAGTGCTGCCATCTCTTGAAAAAATTTCTTAATAAAATCGGGGACATTTAGCCTTAAGGCTACATTAGGGAAATCGACTTGAAGTTATTCACTTTTCCAATTTCCCCCCCATCTATAATAACTGAGATATTTCAAAATTGTTCTGAGGATTGGGCAGGTAGGTAGTCTAGTTTCTGACCAGCCAGACGTATCTGGACTCTAGTTTCTGACCAGCTAGACGTTTTTCAATTATTTCAAAATTAGAACAGCAGACACATCAACATTCTCATGTATTGCAATCTCTGCACACCCATATATTGGCAATTTTGCACATAATTATGTCATATAAAATTATAATGTGCGTACTATGAGGAATACGAAGGATGACGGGCGGTTGAGAGGGCTGGGTTCCAGCACTTGACCTGATGTGATTGCCAACCAGGCAACCAACAGAAACTCCTTGTACTAATTGAAGTTAACTCGTGTCAGACTGAGACATAACCTGTTGTTTGTGAACGAGAACTTATCCCATAACTTTATTAAGAACGCTGCAAAGTCCTTGTCACATGGGTTTATTATTCTACTGGACATACCTACAGAAATTTTGGCTGTTCATTTATTGTTTCTTTCATGTGTAATTATTGAAATGGCTATTTTTGATGATTTCCACCAGTTTTGGCCCCCAAAAACACGAATTAGGCTCGGCTTTTCCTATCAACAGATTATTTTTGATCATTGATAGTACCGTTTAATTGTCTTGATTCACCTGTTGATACTACTTCTAGTGTTATTATACAAATCTATGGTGATTTCAGACAATTCCCAGGTTTTGACTAATAAAAAATGAATTTCGGGAGCTTAACCCTCGTTAAAACCTCAATTTTTCACTCTTCGGTCAAAATCAACCAAATATTCGGTCTTCTCGCCGTAAAAAACATGGAAAACGATACCTCACAAGCTCATGTTCACTAAAACCTCAAAAATCCCTCGAAAACCCCTATTTCTACACTAATTTTTCTCCCATATCACCCCTGGGTGTATGCTGATTGGGCTCCTGAGTCTCGGAGCACAACTACGACCCAATTGTGTTCCCAAATGGCGACCCGAACTGTGTGCGGAAAAACGACGATTTTATATGAAAATGTAACGTAAATTTAAGGCTGAAAGTTCCTTAGAACCTCAATTTTCCACTCTTTGGTCAAAATCGACTTCATATTCGGTCTTCTCGTCCCAAATACATGGAAGGCAATACCTCAAAAGCTCATGTTACTAACATGTTACTAAAACACATAAAGTACCTATTTTTATACCCATTTTCACTCATAACACCCCTGGGTATATTCCGATCTCGCTGCAAAGTTTCGAGACACAACTAGGGCCCAAATGGAGCATGTGTGCGAAAGAAAGAATTTTTTAGACCGAAAATGAAGCCGGTACACGTGATGCGGCGGGCGGACATTGCATTTTTGAAATCTACGCACCTTGAAACGTAAAAGAAAAAAATTTGAGGGGGTGTTCCATAAATTTTTTGCTGAGCGATTGCATAGGTGTATTATTCACATAATAATAAACCAAAATAGGTACCTATATTTACATAATATTTTCCTCATTATGTAGGTAAACATCTCCGATTTAGGTATGGAAGATGATATCCGTGGTAGGCCACCCTCAGCCGGATGGGACGCGTCTACTCGCTCCAAGAAATTTTGGAAGACTCGCCCGCAGAGCAGCTGGTCGATATCGGCGATCTTCTCTCGGATTTCTTCCTTCAGTTCCTCGACGGTCCTGGGTTTATTTACTCGTAGACCTTGGACTTTATGTAACCCCAAAGGAAGAAATCCAAAGGAGTTGGGTCTCTAGACCTGGGTGGCCAGTTCTGAGTCCCGTTTCTCGAGATAATTCGGTCTTGAAAAGTTTCGCACAATAAACCCTGCCCTGATATCCTCCCAGAAATATCAGTGCGTGTACCTATTTAAGATTGCCCAAATAAAACCCAACGAATGAAGGGTCTACGTGAAAAACGTAGGGTAGGACTTTTCCCTCCAGAAGTCCCTCAACAGTTCGTAGCGGCCGTCGGGAAGTCCCTCGCTATTCTATAAAACCCGCTGTTTTCACCCGATTCTCCATTCTACACTCGAACCTCAAGTCCGTGACTTCTCTCTTTCTCAACACGCCTCCTTACCTTTCTTACCTGGAGTGGTGGAACCGGTCTGGTGTTAACCGACCTGGTGGAACCGTCTGGGCATATCGTCTAGCGTTTTTAGTGGTGGAAACCATCCAGGCTTCGCGATAGGTGTTAACCTTTGCTAGCTGCCATAAGTACCTCTTCTCCGTCTAAAACCTCACCTTTCCAAGCCTCACCTCAACCTTTCAAACCACCACAAACCCATTGTCACCCTTGAAGTGTGGCAAGTTGTGCCGTCTTGCTGGAACCAAATGCCGTCAGTGTCGATGTCAGATTGTTCCAATTCAGGGATTTAAAAAAAATCTGTTAGCATTTGTCTGTACCGTTCCCCATTGACGGTGACAGCATTTCGACTGTCATCTTCAAAGAAGTACGGCCCAATAACTCCGCCGCTCCAAAATCCACACCACACTGTCACTCTTTGTGGATCCATTTGGTGTTCCTGTGTCTCCTAAGGGTTCTCCAATCCCCAGAACCTACAGCTTTGCTTGTTTACAAAACCACTTAAATGAGAGTGAGCTTAGATCGCCGATGTCGACCAGGTGCTCTGCGGGCGAGTTTTGCAGAATTTCTTGGAGCGAGTAGACGCGTGTCATCGGGCTAGGGGTAGCCATACGCCGGATATTATCTTCCATACCTAAATCGGAGATGGTTACCTACATAATTACGAAAATATGATGTAAATATACCTATTTTTAATAAAGTTATGGGAAAATCAAAAAGATACCGACTTTTGCTACACCCTATAGTTAGCAAGTGAAGAATGAAGAATGTTCACATGATCTCAAATACATATATGTTCATTGGATCGTAAATATGATGGAGCTCCTCCTTTCCTTCAACGAGTCGTGTTTCTTTGACAGGTGGACCCGGCAATCCTAACATTTCTGTGATTGTATGGTTGGCCCCTGATAACCTTTTTACCAACCCGAACCCTGTTTGATTTATTGATCCCTGTTGATGGAATAAGTTACTATTCCTGGTGGTTGACAGGACTTGGTTGCAGTAATTTTACATACTTTAATTGTGTAGATGACCCCTGATACTTTATCTCCCTACTTAGATTCCGTAATCGTTTATGGGGTTGACTCGTTTCCATGGGACCAGGTAAATGGATTGCTCAGAATAAGTGGATAATGCTGATTGTGTATCAGCCGGGCAGCCATCAAATCGACCATTTCTTGGATTAGTTGACCCTCGGGTAAAGGTACGATTATAGGGCGCAGGGATTGTTATAGTCGTTGACTCTTATTCAACTTAACTTTGTTTGAGGACGACTTGAATAACGTCAAGGTAACCATCCTCCGTCCAAAGACCTTTAGAATGCAAGTCTTGAATAATGGTTTTTTGATTTTATACAAAATGACTTCTGTTTTCATTGTAAAAATCTCTCCCATACCTGGACAATGGGACTCCAGTGACCTTGAGCCGACCTCTTTGTCGCCCCCCGAACGTAGAGGCACCCACATTACTTCTTAATACTCTTTTTGCCTCCTTCCCAAGTCTCATTTAAACATAACTTACCACAATTTTCTTTCACTTCAAAGCAAATGCAGACAAAAAACATTAGAAAAAATATATATATACCTAATGCCTGCCTCGTATAATAATAAAAGATTTTTTATTTTACTGTTTTTTGTGACAAAGGGCAATCTTAAAGAGTGGAATAAATGTCCGTACTGTATTATTAGGCGAGCAGCGGTAATGACACAACTCCTTTTCAAAACCTTTTCAATGCTGCCTCCTTTCCGACAGATATAAATGTGTATAACTTCCCTGTGCCGGTAGGCAATAAAAAAGGTTGTTTTTCTTTTATTTATTCATTTTTTTCTTCTTAATCGGGGATCGCCTTTCCTTCATTTTTAATACCTTTGGGTTGGAATTCTAACTTCGTTTTAATGGATAGATAATAAGCCTTCACACTCACGAGTGACTGTAAGGGGATTTTCTCACGGACTTTGAGCTAGTTGGTTGAGGGGGGGGGGGATTATTTATTATTGTGATGCTGGGGGAATGGCAAAAGCATTTTTGGTTACGGTTAGTGACGAATAATCAGACAAATTGATGCAATCATTGAAAAAGTGACGTGATACGGCTATTTTTAGAACGGTATTAGCCCAATTGTGGTTCTCTGGTTGACGGATAAGAAGTCGGCCCACATAATCCACGATCCCAGAATGCTGAGCTCCGTTATCCGCCAGACCCGCCCCAATTCCCTATGTATAATAATACAAAGATAACTGTTTAATACAAAGATTACAATAATGCAATATAATGTACAGTATATACAATACAATATGTATAATGCAGTGCCCTATGTATAATATAACCTTACATGTATAATAATACAAAGATAGCTGTATAATAAAAGATTGTATAATACAAAGATTACTGTATGATACAAACATGTGTAATAGAAAGATTACTGTATAACACTATCTTGTATAGTACAAAGATAACCTTAAAGCAACCTGTATAATAAAAATATTACTGTATAATTCAAAGATTACTGTATAATACAAATATGACTGTATAATACAAAGATAACCTTAAAACCATATGTACTGTATATTACAATGATAACCTTAAACAATCTGTACTGTAAAATACAAAGATTACTGTATAATGCAAACATGTATAATACAAAGATTACTGTATAATGCAAACATGTATAATACAAAGATTACTGTATAGTATAGGAGATGACCTTAAAACAACCTATATAATACAAAGATTACTGTATAATACAAAGATAACTGTATAACAAAGATAACTGTATAGCACAAAGATTACTGTATAATACAAACATGTATAATACGAAGATTACTGTATAGTACAAAGATAACCTTAAAACAAGTGGACGAGAGTCAACTGTTCGAACAGCTGGCGTTTATTTTGGTAGGTTGCCGGTCGGAACCACGGAAGTCTTGTTTAAGAAAAGCCACTGGTTGTCCCAGTACCCAGTTGATCCTAGGTACTGGAACAACCAGTCGCTTTTTGGATGGTAATATGAAAGTTATTATGGCATTTGTCGCCTTTGATGGGTGACAAATACAGAAAGGTTGACAGAAGTTAACCTTTCAGGTGTTAACTTCCGATTAAAAAAATTACTTCGGCTGTATGGAAGCTGAAGATGTGAGTCATCTACTAAAACAACGAATGGCTTACATGAGATGGGTTATTGTTAAATGAACCATGTATGGTCCATATTATCAATGGTTAATTGATAATATGGGCCATACATGGTTAATAATTGATGGTTAATAATTGAATGGTTAATAATTGATTTGGGGTGGATTTATTGAAGTGTATGACTTGTCTGTGGGTCAGCTACTGGAACAACGAATTGCTTATATGATGATGGCATGGACGTTGGATAAGTCACTTATATTAAATGCGACATCAACCTTCTGTTATGAAAACAGCGTTGCCTGTAAGGAAAAGTACGCCCCATCTCATAGATGTAAAGGTTCAACAACTGTAACAACCGGTACAACTGGTTTAATTTCAATCATTGTACTTTGTGACGGTGTGGCTGTTCTCGAGCTATTCTTTCTTCCGGTGGAGACGGGGTCGCTTGGGGACGCCTGATCGATATCTCTTTTTAACCGGTGATAATCTCACTGGTCTGGGGGGACTCTCGAGGGTCCACTGTCACACTCTGTCACAACTTTAAGAACCTCACAAAATAAATAACGGAAGTTCCATTTCCTGTTCAACTAGATACCTATTATTTATTCAAGTACATGACAACGGTACGTCATGATGAGTGAAGAAAATATTCCCTACGCTAATACAGCAAAGTATTTAGGGATGACTTGTCTCTTGATGCCTAATTAAGATGGAAGGAACATTTACTTTAAACAAAATCAATTAAGTATCAACTTTAAAAAAATGTACTGGCTGCTCGGCAGATATTCTGAATTCTGAACTATCTGTACACAACAAATTGCTCATCTACAAGCAAATCCTAAAACCTGTGTGGACCTCCATCGAGACCTCAAGATGGAACCCTTCAGCGAAGTGGCCTAGGCGATTAAATACAAACAGCGGCTTCAGGAGCACATGAATCCGGAATTTCTTCGTGAAGTTGATAGAACAAAACCTCACGACCTTACGAGTGACAATGTGATTGAGTGTTCTCTTGAGTTACAGCCACTGGGCTAAGAACTCGACAAACAGTTGATATCATATATTACAGCAAACTAACTTAATGGGCCAAGCTCAGTTGTTATGTTATTTTTATGCTACTAGTATAACAAATCGATTATTATATTGTTTTAAAACTAGATATTTATTGATATCTCCTGCAAATTAATTTCATTCTTAAAACTGACGCGTCAACCCAGTACTTCTTTGAATTCTTCAGTCAATTAAAAGGGCTTTTCTTTTTTCAACCGTACTCGTATCTCAAATACCTAATAATAATTATTATTTCCTCGACTTTTATGTTATGATGCAAACGACCCATTCAACTCATTCCTTCTTGATTGTTTAAAACAAAAACACAAAGTTGCAGTAGAATAAACCTTTATTGTTTTTCAGTAAAATGCTACTATAATTTTTCCTCCGCAAAGCCCAGGGAGTTTAGTAATGATGATAATAATTACCATCATTACAAGGCCCCTGTTTTTAAATGTTTCCTTCCGAAACCTTGAAAATTTTCATTTTTACGAGGAGGTTTAGTTAATGTACGTATTTTTGACGTTTCGCTCGCTATCGACGCTTTTTTAGTTAATTACTATTAAAGGGTTAATGATGTTATTGCGAGAAAAAAAAATACAAAAATAGAAATATAAATTACAGCTTGTCCGATGATTGATATAAACCGGTGGGTACGGTTCAATGAGTTCTAATGTCCTTATTAGACCAAAGGTGGATGTGTAAAACTAGCTACCGGAAAAGACAGTTAAAAAAAAGTAAAAAATAAAGTCGGTTATATCCGTGTCATTTTCGAACTCAATTATTCTCCTTGCCCGTTGTTCATTGAGATGAAAATTACCATTAGGTTATCGTGAGTACCTACTGAGGTCTGACAGGGTATATTGTTGAGTTGGTTCTCGTATGTTGCAAATTCCTTAAACAATTATTATAGATATTATTATAGTCCTCACCGGAAGAAGTGGATGTAGATGAGGAAAAATCAGGGTTTATTATTGTTTGGATTTGAAATGACTCGCTCGATATAATTTCTGTTTGAATCAGTGATGAATGCATCAGTTCAGCAGACATGTTTATAATAGTATGCATAATTGTTATGTTACAGGTGAGTACGTAAGGCTTTTGGATTTTGGCGGTTAGCTTGAGATGTGTGGAATACCTGACGGGGTAAGTAAAACTTCGGTAAAGTGGTTTATTTGTTCAGCTTATAAAGTTCAAGTTGGTACTCGAAATTTTGCAAACTTAAATTTCGCAGATTCTGTTGAGAACAGTGCGGGTTTGAAATCCCTTCAGAAACAAGCCCCAACTTGTGGATTCGCCAATCTGAATTTAGATGGCATCGCAGGGTCCAGCACCAGTACAACTTGCTAATCTGATAAGTGGAGTAGGTGCTTATGTTGGTTACTTATTCATACGGTCACACTTTGTATTGCTGATTCGGGATCCACCAGACAACGACAACATCCTGTTGCAAGTGGTCATGAGTTGGTGGGGCCGACGAAATATCCGTGGTGACTGGGATTTAGATCGCTCAAGTCCAACGCCAGAGACCTTCCTTGTCCTGTCTTATAGGATTTACCCAAATATGAATCCCTGGAATCAACGGCGATTCGTTGTAGGATGCTCATTGACACCTTCATGTGGCCTGCCTCAGTATCTTCGCTGGTCAGCTCGCAGCAGCCACTGAATTTGCTGCTGATATATCCAAAACCAGCCTTGAACCGACGAGCCTTTACAGCACATAGTTTGCTTGCTCATCAAGTAATGTCGCTTCAAGTGTGTTGTGTGCAACATTCCTGTTTTACTGCTCCCGGCTGAGGGGGGGGGAAAAGGACCAGAAACATCATCTTTTAGCGAATTTTCAAAGAAAATGAAGCTATTGCAATGGCTTCGAAATTTAAATAATATAAATTTTTGGAAATTTTCTTCATAGAAATCCGTTTCAGACCATTCTAAAACGATTCCTGAAATTTAACACTTTTATATGTATATATATATATATGTGTCACTCCAGACGATAACTCTCGATAGAATTGAGATAAACAGCTCAAATTTGCACAAAAAATCTATCTTGGCAATCGAAAGGCTAAGTTCGAAGATGGGCGAAATTGGCCTACTCTAAGGAGGGTTTTGGCGCATTTAAAGTGCGCAAAAATTACCCAAAAATCCCCAAAATGTTATTTTCCAACAAGTGACCCCTCATTTTAAAGGTTTTTGCACGCTGAACACGATGGTGGAATCGGATTTTAGATATCTTGATCCGTTCTCAAATTAGAGCATTTAAAGTGCGCAAAAATTACCCAAAAATCCCCAAAATGTTATTTTCTAACAAGTGACCCCTCATTTTAAAGGTTTTTGCACGCTGAACACGATGGTGAAATCGGATTTTAGATATCTAAATCCGTTCTTAAATTAGAGCATTTAAAGTGCGCAAAAATTACCCAAAACTAGGATAATCTTTAATCTCTTACCCCCACCCCCTTAGAGTGGTCAGATTGAAAAATGTGAGAAGTATTAATTGAAGACGAGAGTTCGAAGCAAAAAAGGGGGAGGCAAACGATTAGTACAACTCCTTGAATTTCCCATTTGACATATAATTGTTATGATACCTTCATAGATAGACAAGTACCGGCCCACGTATTACTAGAAGGAAGACGAAAGAAAAAATCTATTTCAAATTATTCAATTTAGGTACTAACAGTAGGAGGAAGAAGTTTTCCTTTATTCAAAACCATAGCCATTAATTCGAATATTTCTTTGAAAATTCGCTCATTAAGTCATGCTGCATGACTGGTTTTTTTGGTGTCGAGTCCGTCTCAGGGAGTGCGCCTGAGAAATTCCCTGTGTGTGACTTGATTGCATTTACGAC
Source organism: Leptopterna dolabrata (assembly GCA_954871275.1). Classification (NCBI taxonomy): domain Eukaryota; kingdom Metazoa; phylum Arthropoda; class Insecta; order Hemiptera; family Miridae; genus Leptopterna; species Leptopterna dolabrata. The sequence continues at coordinate 36,705,429 of OX940985.1, forward strand.
TTTCAAATAGTGAATATGGCGAAACAAGTATTTCCCCGCCTACTTTTTTTACGATTCCGACCGCGGACTTCACGGCAGAAAGATGGGCGAAGAACAATACCCGGATATTCCCCGGGAGTTCGTAACTCGTCAGTAAGATTTGAAGGGTTCGTAACAAGCCGTTAAAAAAAAAAATTAAAAAAAAAAAGTATGCAGCACCTGTGAACCTGTGAACTGCTCGACGCCGCATATTTGGAACAGGGAACGGTCGGAGATGCAAACATTACGACACCTTTGGTAGCAGTTCGCTGAGTTGGAACAGCCTTGGGAATCTCGCCACGGGCCAGTAAGTACCTCTGTTGGGAAGGGGGGGGGGGGGGGAACACCGCCGAGCGGAACGCTGAAATGTATCCTCCGATACCTTATTTACAGAATGGCGACATTTTACCCCGTGTCCCGATGATAAAAACAAAATGGAATATAAAAAAGTGTAAGCTTCTAAGAGGAGGATATAGGAAGAGGCAGGGGAAAAAAACTGGTTTCTTTCTAAAAGGCAGAGGTAAAGGACTTTTTTTCTGTGGATATAAGCGAAGCAGTTGGAAGCTGTCTCTTGTTCCACCTGGATTGGCTGGAGGGGTTAAAGACTAGCTCCGCCCAATTAATAGCGACATCCCCCCTATCGCCGTTCTACGGGTTGTTCTGGGGCACCGGTGGCACTCGAAGAGGGATTATCCAAGATCGGGATGACATCGTGACAAGGCTCGGATGCCGCCTTAGCGGATAACCGGTCCTGGCGGCTGGAAGTGGCCTTTTTTTCCCTCCCATATAACTGGCCTTATCGTCGGTACTTGATTCTAGTTCGTAACGACTCGGATTCGTTCCAACCCGCAGGTCACTGGACCAGTCCATTTTGGTTTATTATTTTCAATAATGAACCTTTGGAATCGAGCATGAAAAAAAAAAAAAAAAAATGCTAACCCCCCTCAAATTTTGATGGTTTACATTTCAAGGTATGTAGAATCCAAAAATTCAATAAAACAAATTCTGTCCGTCCGCCGTACGCCGTACCTAGCACTTTTCTTAGTCACCATGAGCTAAAATTGATGAAATTTGGTTTATAAAATCAACGAAATCGTTTGAAATTAACAAAATTTGGTGTGTAAGTTCCGTTCGGGGTCTAGTTGGTCCTCGATGCTCGGCGTTACTGTCAGTCATCTCTAAGGGGTTAAACATAGGGGTTGACATTTTCAGAACGCCGTAGCTCGAAAACTCTTGATGCAAGGGTATGGTTTTTTTTACGTTATTAATTTGTCTTGAGCTAACAATTTGTTGAGACCATCCGGAGCATTGTACGTCCAGCCGTTCGTGTGCACCAAAAAGCTTCGTCAACACGATCCTGAATAAAACTATATAAATCCGGCCCGAATATCATCGCTAGGGAGCACCTGATTATAATCACGGATGGCTGAAAGAAGTCGAGTTGGTTGTTCTGCGATTTTATTTCATTTGACAAGTGATGGACTATTGGATTTTGTTGGTAGGTACTTCTGAAACTTGAACAAACGTTGAAGTGTTATTGATGAGTAAATTATTACGCGATGGTAAATTAGTACACAGCGGAAAATTATTACACAACGGCAAATTATTACACAACGGTAAATTATTGCACGACGGTAAATTATTTCAGAACGGTAAATTATTACTCAACGGTTCATCTACCTAGAAGGGGCTGGTTGATAGGTTGAAGGGGTTTTGTTGATAGGTACTTTTGCTACTAGAACAACCTTTGAAGTATTATTGATAGGCAAGTTATTACACAACGCTTCATTATACTTGACCATGAGGGTAGGTATTGACCACAGAAAACAGTGATCTACGGAGAAGGGGCATCTATTTCACTCCACATCAACAATTTTCCTTCAGACTTTCGATGACTGTTTGTCATCGAAAGAATTATTTTAGCAACATTTAACTCGTGATTTAGGTAGGTACCTAGTAACGAGTACGGGGTTGGGTCCACGATTGGTGAATTTGCCTTTTCGGGAGCAGGTTAGATCTAAACTAACAACTCTTCTCAAGACCTTCTTTTATTCTTCAGTCTTTTATATGAAGTAAGGGTTCTGTCATATTTATTATATATGATATATATTATATAAGTATCGTGTTTTACTTCTGGTTTTTATATTCATTTTATCTATGATATTGATGATTATTATTAGTCCTAATTATGATCAGTATTTTGCTCGGTTGGGATGGATTAGGGTTTGTATCTTATGCTTTAGTAGTTTTTGTTTTCAAAATTATAATTCTTATAATGCTGGGATGTTAAATATTTGAACTAATCGAATTGGTGATGCAGCTATTTTGATATGTATTGCTTGGATACTAAATTTTGGTAGATGAAATTTTTTCTGTGCGAGCAGGAGGTTCGCCTGTCGCCACCGTGCAGCGGCTTATTATTGTCGATGTGTGGCGCTGTGTGTTGTACGTATGTTTGGTAACGTGAGCGTGTTTTATTACGGTAGTTGTAAATGGGAAAGGTCCTCGTATTCATGTGAGAAAGGCAGTGTGAAAACAGAAAGATGGGGACACGTGTGGGCGACTATGGGAAGCGGGGTGTGATTGGCAATCAGCGGAGCCCCTGGTCCCACAACCTCACACTCGCCTACCACACATCCCCTCACACTCGTACCCCTCCCCTCCCCCCCCCCCCCCCCATTCGTCACTCACGCGTGATTATAATTGCGTAAAATGTCAATTCGCAGGAGTATTGGGATCATCTATCCCACTCAATTACATGGTCCTCGTATTATTTTGGGTTCTGACTCCCTTGCCCTCTAACTACCCTTTGTGCACATAGTAAATAGAACCCTTCCCTACTCAGGAATACGCTTATTCCCTCTCAATATTCACAATTTTCGATGCGGAAATTTCAAATAGCGATTCGTAATAAAATACGGAACCACGCGATTGGAACTGCGCTATAAGCTTGTGCACGTTCGGATACCAAATCGGAGTAAAGGATACTCGTAGATTATAATAAACCATAGGTCTAATAACTGACCAGTTATAGTTAGGGACTGGAATTTGCATATTTTGCATACGTACCTATGTGTTTTTTATCGTGTATATCGTTCTACTTTTCCGTTTTGAGGTTATCTGAAGCGTTTAGCGTGTGTTAAATTGACATTTATTTAAATTTCAAATATGCTGTTCAGCATATTTTGTTCGATTTCGGAGATTTTTGAATATTTCGGCCGTTTTGCGCATATTTCTGCATTTTTAATCGAAATTGGGGAATTTCCCTATTTTTTGACATTCCAATCGCCAAATCCTCCGAGATATGTGTTTCTGAAAAGGGGTCACGGATATTCTTAGGCCATCCACCGTTTAATCCATTTCCTGGTAGGGCTTAGGCGCGCCCTTACCATTTATCCCTGAATGGGATTGACAATTTGGGAAAATCAATTGTGATGCAGTGCTATAATTGTGATAGCGAGTGACTTTTTTTGTGTAAATTTAAATGTTGTATAGTCGAGAAAAAAAAGGTGTGTACATTTTCATTCCATTTTCTTCCTTGATCCTTTTCTATAATTTTTTAAGGACGTGATAATAACTGGAACATACTGTATAGACTACCTGTATGTCTCACAGCAAAATTTAGTTCATTTTAGAAATTTAAAAAATTTTTTTAAACGTAATTTTGCTTGGGGTTCATATTTTTCATATTTTGCCCATTTCGAGCGCATATTTTGGCCAGATTTTGTGCATGTAAATCCCGTCACTAGTTATAGTATCACGTGAGGTTTGGGTGTAGAACAACTTGGATAAATACGTAAGGCCAAAAATTAGCTGTTTTAGTACCTATTGATGTGAAAATCAGCCGTTAACGAGGCTTAGCTTCCTGGCCCTCCAGCTTACAACGACCATGAAATCTGTGATTCACATGGACATTCCATAAATAAACCCCTGAATAACAGGAGTGCAGCGCATGATCGCAATGCATCAATTACCTCCCTTAAATTTCCTAGACGCCTAGTTCCATAGTGCGGTTTTGGCAATAAAATATCAGGTCTGCCTCGACTCTCGACCGGGTCGACGGATTTTCTCGTATTTCAAACGGGTATAAAGTGGAATTTTAGTCTGTGATGACGGAACTGATTTTAGAATGGCCACCATCCCATTTCTAGTGCCCATTTATATCTGCAAGTCTATCCGCCCCTCCATCGGCGAGGTAAATAATTGGATCCGGGTTTGATACCCTCTGAGTGCACCCTGCTTTCTATCCATCAAATTTCGATTGCACAGCTTCTAAAAATCGGATTCCCCACGAAACACGTCACAATGTTTGTTTACGGAAAACACGTAGGACCCGGAAATCTAATCTGTTGCTGAGGGAGGAATAGACTTGACGCGCGCAACGCGGAAATTTTCCCAGTGCACTATCCCTCTCACATAGAGTGCGTTTTGCAATTCTGGAGCGGCTAATCCTTTCATCCCGAACCAAAACACTACTTCAATTATGAGCGAGGAACAACGCAAAACCGTCAACGGGAAACCGCTACTTTCTGAAACCGTCCCCTCAAATTCAGGATTTGTTCAGGAGCCCAAAGCAATAGTTCAATTAATAGAATTAGCGCCTAGAGGGAGAAAGGGTTTAGCTGTATTTATTTATAGACATTTGGGGGGAGAACTTGGGGCTTAGAACGGGAATAGTGTTGCTGGAATGGAGCTTGGCGTAGTGTCCAGACCACAACAAACCCCGTTTGAAATACTCAGCACCCCCAGAGGGGGTTCCGGCCGCTGTCCCCCCAAAAAGGATGCTTGAAACGGAATGAGTCGGTTTTTGGGTTTCGAGTGATGCAGACCTGTCCACAGGCAGAACTGTGGAAAATTGAAGGCAAAACTGACTCGAATGCGTGCGAGAGTTTTGAAGGGGGTTCATAAGCGTTTCGCCCGAATGGCATCTGCCACACCAATTAGCGGACATCAAAGACACAGCTCATCATTTGACAGTACAAAATTAAATAGGGCACATTAAAACGCGCTGTGTCCGTTGGGACGCATAATAGATACAAATAGTGGAAACCTCTGCTCTCGACGGAAATGGTTTTGGAGAGCCTTCAAACGCTACCTAATGTTTGAACTGAGTGATTTCGCAAAGGAATAATTTATCCATCGATTGGCGGCGATAGTGCAATTATATTTTGGCGATGACACACCCAACTACCGGATAGTGCATAATCTACTCAACCACAGGCTGTTTAGTTTGTTGGTTCTGGAGGACAGACATGTTCATCCAACTGGACGACACCACCTGCGAATCAGTCGATGAAACAACATGGCCTATATGCTGTTTGGAGGCTTTGAATTGTATGTATGAGGAGGAGAATATTACAATCTCAATTTTTACCGAAGGTACAGCTTATCTGAAATCTCAAGGATCGAAATACCACCTTTACATACTCCTTACACCTGCGCCGTATAACTAAATTGGTCCGACTCCAGAAGCCAACATTCAAAATCCCACACAGGTAGAACAAAGACTGTATTATCAGAATCGCAAGCATTCACGTTATTAGTTCCATTTGAGATCCGTAATTTTCATACTCAAGCTATATTTTTTTGTGGGTAAAAATGAAAATTTTGCATTTGGCATAAGTAATTGGGCCCTCTATTCCAAACATCCGATTATCGATGTTAATTTTTAATGTCTCGCGTCTTATTGGAACTCATGCTGATTAGTCATTATATTTAGGAAAAACGCTGCAAAGTCCTTGTCACATGGGTTTATTATTCTACTGGACATACTTTACGTACAGACATTTTGGTTTTTCGTTTATTGGTTTCATGTACAATTATTGAAATGGCTATTTTTGATGGTTTCCACCAATTTTGGCCCCCAAAAACACGAATCAGGCTCTGTTTTTTTTAACAGATAGTACCAATGATAGTACCACTTAATTGTCTTGATTCACCTGTTGATACTACTTCTAGTGTTATTATACAAATTTATGGTGATTGCAGACAATTTCCCATGTTTTTGATTCATAAAAAATTAATTTCGGAAGCTTAACCTTCGTTACAACGTCAGTTCTTCACTCTCCGGTCAAAATCAACTTCATATTCGGTCTTCTCACCCTAAAAAACATGGAAAACGATACATCACAAGCTCGTGTTCACTGAAACCCCAAAAAAACTTCGAAAACCCCTATTTTTACACCCATTTTTCTCCCATAACACCCCTGGGTGTATGCCGATTGGGCTGCCGTGTTTCGGAGCACAACTAGGACCCAAATATGTGTTCCCAAATGCGGACCCAAACTGTGTGCGGAAGAACGACGATTTTAGACCAAAATAATGTAAATTTAAGGCTGAAACTTCGTTAGAACCTCAATTTTCCACTCGTTGGTCAAAATCGACTTCATATTCGGCCTTCTTGTCCAAAAAACATGGAAAACGACAAAACCTTTGGCTTGTGAGATTGGCTGATGAAATCATCATGTCGCCAGTCTTCCGCTAGATGGGAAGCTGGAAAGATAGGTGGATGACGACCTCCTCGTGACATTATGAAGTGGGTACGGGCTTTGGGTTAAGATGTTTGATGATGATGGCGAATCAATTATTGGGAGCGGCCTGTCCTTCGTCAGCTGAACAAGGAAGTGCAGGCAGTTAACCGGTGAAAGGCACTGATGACCAGCGCTCGCTCGTACGATTCTTTTGTCTTCTGGGATTTTTGTTAATTAAAGTCCACGTAAATCTAAGAAGATGGAAAGTTGGTTCAGCCATGTGTGGATCTTGTGACAACTTATTGTCATCTGAAGCATTTGCCTCGAGGGATTTATTGAGGTCCATATAAATTTAATACTTCGTCATTTCATCAGCATGAGAGTTAGTTGGAAAGATATGTATATTATCCCCTTGGTGGGGGGGTCTATGACAACAGGTCAATCATGCGTACATTCACGCTCTCATGTTAATCTATCAGTTTGTTGAATTTTCACTGACGATTCATAGAAAAACGGAGTTATTGAAATACACAAAAAAACACTGTTATTCCGGTTTTGGTGATCAAACCATCGTCAGTAACAAACAATAACTGAAGGCACATTGGAGAGGTGACCTTATAAATAGTCAAAAAGTGAAATGTGGTCGATTGGGATTGGTTGTGAAGAAGAACGGTGAAGGGAACAAAGGAAGAGAGGGTGATTCTGATTGGCCTAGGAAGCGAAGGCCAAAAGTGAAAGGAATGTAAGGAGAAAGGTGCTGGGGGGGGGGGGGGGGGGGGAAGCTGTTACAGAAATGAACGCAATAATGGAGAAAAGCGACGATTCATAACTGCCACTGCTGCCCTTTCATTATTTAGGTATACGTGCGTTAGGTATGCGTGTAGGTGCAGTGAGTACCTACTTGTACTGGAGTCATTAGCTTTTCCAACTGCTACTAACATTGATTCTAGCTCACAGTGATCTCCAGACTTCTCATATACCCTTTCAACCAGTCGTCTTACAGCTTATTCTCGTATTCGATTCTCTCGACCTACTCGCACATTGTAAATGCCCATCTTATTTTACAATTATGATCGTTATAGCATTACCGCACAATCACTGGCAAATGCGGTCGTTATTTCAGGTACGAGATACACTTTTCGTTTGTGCCACCCGAGTCTACTATATAACAATTTACCATTTCATCCGTTTATGGTTGATGTCATTTCACCCTGCAAGCTGATTAATTCGATTTTTAATCTTTGTGTAATGGCGATCATTCGGCCATTACTCGTCTTACAGGTTTTGGATTTCCGCGCATTAAGAAGCTGAGGGAGAATGAAAACGCAGCCTCAGGGTCCCTTCACAAGTTAATTGAATGGTTGGAGTTTCCTTTATGAATGCTTTAATGTTTTTGATCGATTGATGTCCTCCCTCCTCTTGCCCCATCGTGCGATCCCAATTTTGAATTCAAACTAGGAATCTGCGGAGTTCATGATTTATGAACGTTCGAGGGTATACAGTACGAACCTCAAACAATACCTATAACCATTAAAAATAAATCAACTTCGGAGAATGCCTTTTGATTGGAACGAGAGAAGGGGGAGAGACGGATTGTCTCGAGACAAAGAGCAAGGCCCATAAATTACGAATAAATTGGTAATTTCATATATATAAGGGTCCATTTATAATTTTTATTTCATATTGATAGCGAGATAAAGGGGAAGCGGGGGAATGATATATATTTATTCCTCGGTCTAAGATTAGGTGGCGGGGCACGAAGCGCTTCAGGGCTCAGGGAATATGTTCAGTTCACCTGCCGGTGGGCGGGCGCCTGGATTGACATCATGATCCGGCCGTAACAGCAACTTTCCTGAAGGATATCTTTATCTTGTGAAGAAAAGAGCCTCGTCAAGTCCAGAGATCGCTTTTATCTCGTGGTGCCGTAGAAAGTTGTACCAAGTTTGAAATTTACTTAAGAAATACAGCTGTTAACCTTGAAGTGTCACTGAACGCAAAATGGCATTTCACAATCAAGTTTTGTTTCTCCTTAGTGAATCTCAAATTTCGACTCTTCTTAAGTGTAGTGTTTATATTAGTGGGACTGCCTGTGAGCGGACATTATAATCAGCGAGGATGCTATAACTCTTAGTTCCTAAATAGTACCATGGGGGTTCCTAAATAGCTTCTTGTACTTGAAACAAACATCGCCAATATTTTAGGATGATTTATTCATAGAAAAATAACTGTCATAGGAAAATAAATACAAATGGTATGACAGTGCGTTTGGTGTCAACTTATCAGAATGGAATCTAGTGTCTTAAAAAAATAATATGAACCGCTTTTGTGACCCATGCGCATACCCCATTCGTAATCAAACTTCTAATTGTATGATATCTCGTGGGGCCGTATTCACAAACTCAACTTGAATTGAAAGTTGTACTACCAAGATTGAAATTTACTTAGGAAATACAGTACAGCTGTTAACGTTGAAGTGTCACTGAACGCAAAATAGCATTTCACAATCAAGTTTTGTTTATCCTTAGTGAATCTCAAATTTCGACTCTTCTTAAGTTTAGTGTTTATATTAGTGGAACTGCCTGTGAGCGGTCATTATAATCAGCGAGGATGCTATAACTCTTAGTTCCTAAATAGTACCATGGGGGTTCCTAAATAGCTTCTTGTACAAAACAAACATCACCAATATTTTAGGATAATGTATTCATAGAAAAATGACTACCATAGAAAAATAAATACAAATTGTATGACAGTGCGTTTGGTGTCAAAGTTATCAGAATGGAATCTAGTGTCTTTAAAAAATAATACGAACCGCTTTTGTGACCCATGCGCATACCCCATTCGTAATCAAACTTCTAATTGTATGATATCTCGTGGGGCCGTATTCACAAACTCAACTTGAAAGTTGTACCAAGTTTGAAATTTACTTAGGAAATACAGTACAGCTGTTAACGTTGAAGTGTCACTGAACGCAAAATAGCATTTCACAATCAAGTTTTGTTTATCCTTAGTGAATCTCAAATTTCGACTCTTCTCAAGTTTAGTGTTTATATTAGTGGAACTGCCTGTGAGCGGTCATTATAATCAGCGAGGATGCTATAACTCTTAGTTCCTAAATAGTACCATGGGGGGTTTTTAAATAGCTTCTTGTACTTAGAACAAACATCACCAATATCTACTACCAATGATAAAACATAACTAATTCGTGTTTTGGGGGCCGAAATTGGTGGAAACCATCAGAAATAGCTATTTCTATTATTTCACATGAAAAACGGCAAAAAGAAACGCAAATAATGAAGTTCTGAAGGAAAATTGTTGATGTGGAGTGAAATAGATGCCCCTTCTGCGTAGATCACTGTTTTCTGTGGTCAATACCTACCTTCGTGGTAAAGTATAATGCACCGTTGTGTAATAACTTGCTCATCAATAATACGTCAACGGTTGTTCAAGTTGCAGAAGTACCGATCAACTAAATTCGGCCCCTTCTTGGTAGATGAACCGTTGTGTAATAATTTTCCGTTGTGTAATAATTTGCCGTTATAAAACCATTTACCGTTGTGTAATTATTTGCCGTTGTGTAATAATTTATCCATCAACAATACTTCAACGTTTGTTCAAGTTTCAGAAGTACCTACCATCAAAATCCAATAGTCCATCACTTATCAAATGAAAAATAATATCGCAGAACAACCAACTCTACTTCATACAGCCATCCTTGATTATAATCAGGTGCTCCCTAGTGATGATATCCCGGCCGGATTTATACCGTTTGATTCATGATCGTATTGACGAAGGTTTTTGGTGCACACGAACGGCTGGACGTACGATGCTCCGGGTGGTCTCAAAAAATTGTTTAGCTCAAGACAAATTTAATAACGTAAAAAACCATACCCTTCCATCGAGGCGTTCTGAAAATGTCAACCCCTATGTTTAACCCCTTAGAGATGACTGACAGTAACGTCGAGCTTCGAGGACCAACTAGACCCCGAACGGAACCTATAACCCGAATTTCATCAATTTTGTTTCATGGTAACTAAGAAAAGTGGCCAGTACGCCGGACAGACAGAAATTTTATTATTGCAGTTTTGGATTCTACATACCTTGAAACGTAAACCATCAAATTTTGAGTTCATTATTGCAAATAATAAACCAACAATAAATGAACAGCCAAAATCTCTTTAGGTATGTCCAGTAGTATAATAAACCCATGTGACACTTGGACTTTGCAGCGTTTTTAGTTATTCCAATGAACTATTTGTCCTAGAGACTACCTTGTGGGGGGGATTAAGCTTTGTTCGGACTTTCGGACGTTCAGTGAATAAATCGCTGGACGGAATGGAAGTTCTCCGAGGGAGGCTGGACATGCTAACATGCAGGACTAATGTCCGCGCCCCTTCACCCAGACCTAATGAGACAAGAGGTTATGCGCTTGATTTGTGCGCCTGAGGCCGATTGTTCTGGACGCCATTAGCGGGGCACCGAGTTAATATAGGTTAAGTCCCTCTGTTCATTAGGGGCTTCGGTGGCGTTTGTGTTGGTAGGAGCTGAGGGTCTGATTCTATTTACTTCTAGCGATGCCTCACACTCATCGACACCCTCCCGGTCGACGCCCTGCCCTTTTATCTCCGCAGACTGACCGGTTTTTACCGATACGGCTCCTCGATGGGGACATCGTGAATTTTTATTTTACCTACCCAACCCGAAAGGTGCTAGGAAAGTATTTTAATCGCCCTGAAAACAATCTTTCTGGATCCACCCAGGATATGGGCATTCACGCTGTCTTGTAAGGACTGCTAGACCCATATCTGGCAGTGTGTGAGTGAATCTCATTTACCACTTGCCGGCCTCTACAAAAAATTTGCTTCCTATCAACAAAGAGCGGTGTAGTAGAAAAAACGCTGCAAATCCCTGCACAACGGTTTATTATTTTGTACAGAATACCCTTCTTTTACAGATCACAGCTCTATGTATAGATAACCCGTCTATATAATACGTACTAGTCTATGCATATTATGTAGATCGCAGACCCTTCGTAGGTTAGTACCTAACCCCGTACTCGTTACTAGGTACCTACCTAACTCACGAGTTAAATGTTGCTAAAATAATTCTTTCGATGACAAACAGTAACTAAAATGGCGAAAAGAAACGCAAATAATGAATTTTTGAAGGAAAATTGTTGATGTGGAGTGAAATAGATGCCCCTTCTGCGTAGATCACTGTTTTCTGTGGTCAGTACCTACCCTCTGGTCAAGTATAATTAATGAGCCGTTGCGTAATAATTTGCCCATCAATAATACTTCAACGGTTGGTCAAGTTGCAAAAGTACCGATCAACAAAATCCAGCCCCTTCTTGGTAGATGAACCGTTGTGTAATAATTTACCGTTGTGTAATAATTTACCGTTATGTAATAATTTACCGTTGTGTAATAATTAACCGTTTAGTAATAATTTACCGTTGTGTAATAATTTGCCGTTGTGTAATAATTTACCGTTGTGTAATAATTTACCGTTGTGTAATAATTTACCGTTGTGTAATAATTTCCCCATCAATAATACTTCAAAATTTGTTCAAGTTTCTCAAGTACCTACCAACAAAATCCTATAGTCCATCACTTATCAAATGAAATAATATCGCACAACAACCAACTCGACTTCATACAGCCATCCTTGATTATAATCAGGTGCTCCTTAGTGATGAAATCCTGGCCGGATTCACGATCGTGTTGACGAAGCTTTTTGGTGCACACGAATGGCCGGACGTACTTACAGTGCTCCGGGTGGTCTCAAAAAATGTTTAGCCCAAGACAAATTTAATATCGTTAAAAAAAAAACATACCCTTCCATCGGAAGTTTTGACATTTTATGTCTTTACTTTGCTACATAAACTCGAAAATGTAACGCGGGACATGTAACGGAGAAGCGTCACGAAAATATTGACATTTTATGTCTTTACTCGGGCACATAACTCGAAAAACGTTACACGAAATCGTCACGAAAATTTCTGATGATTTTCGCTTACAACCGATTCGTTGCTACGGAACTTTATCTTCGCCAGTTATCATCGTACAAAAATCGTTCACCACTCGTTGGATAGCTCTCGATTTACCTAACCATATTACGTTAACCACTGCGGAGTGCGTGGCCGACAAGCTGCGGTATGAGCGTGAACTAGACCCCGAACGGAACCTATAACCCGAATTTCATAAATTTTTATTCATGGTAACTAAGAAAAGTGGCCCGTACGGCGTACGGCGGACAGACAGAAATATTTTTATTGCATTTTCGGATTCTACGTACCTTGAAACGTAAACCATCAAATTTTGAGGGGGGGTTAGAATTTTTTTTTTCATGCTCGATTCCAATGGTTCATTATTGAAAATAATAAACCAAAATGATGGATCTATTGGATTTTTTGGTAGGTAAGTACTTTTGAAACTTGATGAAGCATTATTGATGGATAAATTATTACACAACGGTTTATTATTTGCCTTATGCTTCATGAATAACTACAAATAATTAGTGATTGAATTATTGAATCCCGTGCATTTGTAGGAAACTAGTTCCGGAGTACTCGATATAGGGCTTTCCTGGGGGGAGCTCGAGGTTATTACAGAAAACCGTTATCTACGCAGACGGGGCATCTATACAGGTGAATAATAAACCTTTGTGTAATAATTTGCAGCGTTTCGCATTTATATTAAAAAATTCATACTGCCTATATATACCTACTGTAATATAGTATATTATACTATTATACATTATTAACATAATATATCTAGGTAGGTATATATATGCTATATTCGTGATCCACCCCCCCCCCCCCCCCCCCTCATCACACCAAATGTTGGTCTGTATCCACCAATGGCTCTGTTTTCCAAACACCTACACAACTCCACCTTTAGCACCTTGAATCAACAGGTACCGTAATCTCTTGTCAAAAGTTACGAAAGTTTATGAGATTTCTCTGTCCACATCATTAAGCGTTCAGCTCTCGTGAAGTATTCTTCGACATGCGTCGAATTCCGTTTCCCAATCATACCGGAGCTTTGACATGTGTAGCGGTTCATCGAACCTGCATAATATGAATAATATGACACACGCTTCCTCCATCCCTCCCTCATAACTTATTGAATAAACGGTTATGTAAATACCACAGACCCCGCGTCGGAACCGTCCTTCGAGAAATTATTGAGCAAACAAATGGTTTTCACCCAGGTACAGAAATGACTCATTGTTTGATGTATCTATACGGGGAAAGAGAAACGCTCAAAAAAGCATTACATGCCAAACTTCTAAAGTTGAAATACAACTCGTACATCAATTTATAATTCCATAACCGATAGTTGCAGGAGGTACCAGACGCACATGTTTTACTTTGTCGAGGTAACAAACATTTTTTGGGTAAATAACGCGTACTCGACCTCTCGTATAATTATTCAGATAAAACATAGTTCGGAGAGTCATCGGGCATTCAAAGAGGGCATGTAAGGTAGTCGGAATAATAGGCAGCGGAATTATCAAACGAATACGCCTGTTGTTAGAGGTTCTGAGGTAGCATTTCCCCTTGATATTTCATAGGGTGTTTTGTGGGAAGTTGGATTATGTTTTCATTATCTATTCATCGTGTGAAATTTATATGAGCTCCATCGGGTGACCCATTAGGCCCTAACAACAGCCGAATTCTTGACGAAAGTTGTGGATCACAGGATTACTAAACTTATATATTATCTTCATGAGTGTGCGAAACCCAATTTGAGTTATTATTATGTGAATAATAGACCTATGTAATCACTCAGCAAAAAATTTCTATAACACCCCACAAAATTTCTTCTTTTACGTTTCAAGGTCCGTAGATTCCAAAAATGCAATGTCCGTCCGCCGTATCGCGTATACTGCTTTATTTTCGGTCTAAAAAATTCGTTCTTTCGCACACATGCTCCATTTGGGCCCTAGTTTTGTCCCGGATCGTTGCAGCCAGATCGGAATATACCCAGAGGTGCTATGAATGAAAATGGGTATAAAACTAGGTACTTTTTGTATTTTAGTAACATGTTAGAAACATGAGCTTTTGAGGTATCGTTTTCCATGATTTTGGGACGAGAAGACCGAATATGAAGTCGATTTTGACCAAGTGTGGAAAATTGAGGTTCTAACGAAGTTTCAGCCTTAAATTCACGTTAAATTTTGGTCTGAAATCGTCGTTTTTCTGCACACCGTTGGGGTCCCCATTTGGGAACACATTTGGGTCCTAGACGTGCTCCGAAACACGGCAGCCCGATCGGCATACACCCAGGGGTGTTATGGGAGAAAAATGAGTGTAGAAATAGGGGTTTTCGAGGGATTTTTGAGGTTTTAGTGAACATGAGCTTGTGAGGTATTTGTTTTCCATGTTATTTAGGGCGAGAAGGCCGAATGTTAAGTTGATTTTGATTGAAGAGTAAAGAATTGAGGTTGTAACGAAGGAATCATCCCGACATTCATTTTTTATTAGTCAAACTTAACTTGACTTTTTCTGAAATCACCATACATTTGTATATATATTAACACTAGAAGTAGTATCAACAGATGAATCAAGACAATTATTATGGTACTATCAATGATCAAAAATAATCTATTTTAAAAAAACCGAGCCTAATTCGTGTTTTTGAATACCAAACATATTTTTAAAAAAAAGGAGCGTACCTATTCCGTGTTTTGGGGGCCAAAATCGGTGGAAACCATCAGAAATAGCTATTTCAATTATTTCACGTGAAAGAAACAATAAATGAGCAGCCAACATTTCTGTGCGTATGTCCAGTGGAATAATAAACCCATGTGGCAAGAACTTTGCAGCGTTTTTGTTTCGTTGTAAGAGCGAATACATAAAAAATATTACCGCGTGCACAGACGCGTCGTAATTTTGGTTTTTGGCCCGTTCGATGTGGGCCCAACTAGTGACCAATCCGCAACTAACCTCAACAGTTCATCTCATTTAAATAACTCTGTTTCATTGCAATAAATAATATACCAACCATCAACTTGCGAAGATAATCGTCCTGATTGTATCGCAGTGATGAATGTAATTTGTTTTCCATTACAGGTTTGTATCCACCCCGTTTTCCCTTTTATGGCGAATCATTGCATTTTGTTCAACCCTGTACAGACTGTTTTGCACAATACATTTCCTATCCCATTTCTTTCGGACAATCTATCAGGTTAGAGGTCTTCAGTACAGGCAGGACAATGTTCAACGCAGGTTGCCTGGTGCCCGACTCCATCAATTGGGCGAGCCACTATAACTTTTATCGTGTTATTAATAAAAACTTTAACGACTCACCGACTGTTGGCTATATCGCATTTACTGCAGAAAGGTAGAGGGACGGACTTTCTGATTTCTCCCCACTCCTTCCCTGCCATGGTCTTCATTTACTCTACCTTTTATTGAAATGGCGTTTCATGTTTTTTTCCCCCACTGATATTCCTATATTTCTTTCCTTTCCGCAGCACAAAATGGAAAATTATAGTAGGTAGCTGGTGGGTCCACTGATCCACTCCCCAACTACCCTCTTTATTTGGCGACGAAATACATTTTCCTGGGAATCCTCTGTGAACGCGCAGACGGATCTTACCACCGGATTTTGATGAGTTTTCATGTTGTGGTACCGCCTAGGAACAAACCCGCTCATGCTCATTCTTGCTAATAAACTTGTTCTAGGTCTGTCTGTTCGATCGCCTACTGATCACTGGTAGTGAGCTGGATGGGAGGCTAAGGGAAGACTGAGGAGGATTAGGGGTATATTATAAACAATGGAGTTCCAACTGTCGGTTAGGATGGTTGGGGAGCTCGTAGTTGAGTTCGGTTGCTTTGTTGACATGTGGTCAGGAACTGGGTAGTTCTGTCCTCGGGCCTGCGGTTTTGCCTTCCCCTTTGACTCCGACACGCTTTGCGCCCCTATCTCGATTTCCTCCCTCGAGTTTTACCGCACATTTTTCGATCGTTCGCAAACAAGGATTACCTACGGTTCTCGGGCAATGACTGCAAGAAGTCCCCACGGAGCAATGAACGGAAGGTTTCGTCTAAATACTATTTGAAACTCTTCTGAATTCAAAAGGAGTAGCAAGTTACTCTATATCGTCCAAAATATTATGTCGATGGAATCCTGCGTAGATCACTGTTTTCAGTGGTCATACCCTCGAGCTCCCTCCAGGAAAGCCCTAAATGGAGTACTGGAGCCGGCCCCTCGGCTATTAAAGTTTCATACAAATGCGCGGGATTCAGTAATTCAACCATTCATCATTTTTTGTAGTTACTGATGAATCATAAGGTAAATAATAAACCGTTGTGTAATAATTTACCCGTATAGATGCCCCTTCTGCGTAGATAGTTCAATAAACCGTTGTGTAATAATTTACCATTGTGTAATACTTCATCGTTATGCAATAATTTACCGTTGTGTAGTAATTTACACAATAATAAACGGTTGTCTAATGATTTACCTGTATAGATGCCCTAAATCGAGTATTGAGCTAGCCCGGAAATTACATTTCATAATTGTTGTTATTCATGAAACAACGTTTATTCAAGTTACAAAAGCACCTACCAACAAAATCCAAAAGAGCCTTCATTTTTCAAATGAAATAATATCACAGAACAACAAACTCGACTTCATACTCCCTGAATATAATCAGGTGCTCCCTAGCAATCGTTATCTCAGGCCAATTCCCAAATGTTACGGCGTCCCTAGCGATGGTATTTGGGCTGAATGTATACAATTTCATCCACTCTCCTGTTGAAGAAGCCTGTCGGTGCAAACTTCGGGGCCTTACTGTGAACGAACGGCTGGACGCAAAATGCTCCGGGTGGTCTTAAAAAAACCCCCAATTTCAAGAAATATTTGAAAACTTGAAAAAAAGCAAAAACAAAATGAAATAGATGTGATAAGTAACCAGCATAATTATGTTATTATAATATAATTATGAAGCATCATGGAATAGTTACTGGAAATTTACGAACTTCTGTAGAATATTCAATCAACTTCAATCAAGTTTTTTTATTATCGCCAACTTTTAAATTGACGACAATGAAAGGGGGACGCTTAGTACCTAATAACATTGATTTAACATCCGAAATATTCTACAAAATATTCTCCTCTTCAACAAACTACGAAAGAAGTCATGAGAGCCAAACGCGGTTTTCTTTCACAATTTCTGTTGTAAAATGAAGCATTGCGCCAGCATTTGGATGGGATATCGCATAATAATTAATCATGGTTGACTAAAAAAAATGTTAATAGCCATAAAATTGATTTTTTTACTCGCTCATTTCACGATTCTAAACTTTATTTTATCGGTCTGTTGTTTGATAAAAACGCTCAAGTTTTGTTAGCACCCGCGTCACCCTTCGATGAACAGCGTGTTCTTGTTCACAATTGTGGCAGATTTATTTGAAAAGTTCGAGAATCACTTCACGAATGGACTTTCTCAGTACCTAAATGAATTTCGTCAAGTTATTACTAATGGAGCGAGAAACGCTCCAACGTGGGTTTGCCTGCTTTACAAATGAAGGGGGTGGTATGGTCCTCACAACTAAAGGTAGGGAAGCATTGGATTCGTGATTTGAGTTAAAAAAAAAAATTCATGTCCTCCAAAATGAAAATTTCCACTACCTTTTTGCGTTTTAAACATCCAGGAACATTTTTGGTTCCGTGTCTGTCAGTGGTATTTTCTTGTAACGCCAAAACTACTCGACATAATGGTCGAAATGGGCTGAAATTTGGAGGGTAGGTACGGGTTGGGTCACAGATGGTCCCATACCAAAATCATTGAAATAATGCGGTTAACTTGATATCGTTCAAATGAGTTCAGACTTAAAGGGTCGATCACGAATAATACTTTCATAGTCCCAAATGAATTTCGTCGGATTCGTAATGTAACTTTCGACTGCGCATGCGCGAACATGAAATATTGACCATTGTATCGCTTCTAACTACGCGAAAAATAGTCGTAGAGAGCTGAAATTTTGAGGCTATCCGCGGGGTGGATCGCAGATGATCACATTTCAAAATTATGGAAATTGTTCCATCTGCGCATGCGCAAACTTGAATAATTGAAACGCCCATAACTACCTTAAGTATCGTTGAAATGAGTTCAGATTTGGAGGGTCGATCAGGAATAATACTTTGATAGTTCCATATGAATTTCATTGGAATCGTACTGTAACTCTCGTCTGCGCTTGCGCGAACTTGAAATGTTGACAGTTTCCTTGTAACTCTTCCAACTACGCGAAAAGTAGTCGTAGAGAGCTGAATTTTTGAGGTTGCACGCGGGTTGGATCGCAGATAGTCCCGTTTCAAAACGAACCTACCCAACTATTCTATACGTTCATGTTATTCAAGTGAGGAAGCTCTACTGTGTGACGGTATATGGGAATCCCGTCCATCTTGGATGCGGGCTCTTCCCGATCTTTTTGACACGCGGCTGAAGGGGCGGTCGATTCGCGGAAACGAATCGTCAACTCCTGGAGGCATTGCGTTATAATCAAACGATTGTCTCCGGGGGCAGCGTTCACGCTGCCTCCCTACCTTTCTAGAGGATGGAGAGGGGGAAACTACGCTGTATGGGCGGCGTAGTTAAACCCCTCATCCATTACATGGTAGCAGAGCATGGTTGGTGGGTATGTGCTGGATTTTATCCTCGGTACCCCCTCAACTTTTGAGAGCTTTTCCAGAAGGAATAGCTCTGAGGTTTTCCAGAAGGAATCCTCTTTTTAATATCTTCTCTTTTTAATAACCCCTTTGTTAATCAATATACACTTCGGCCATTGGATTTTTGGCCGAATTGGCCGATTTGGCTATTTTTACCCAGAACCAATCGTTCCTCTCTTCGGAAAAAAACATTTGCGATTCAACAGCTTTTGAGCGGTGTGCTCAAATTTATTTTTATTTACATAATTTTTTGAGAAAACGGCGTTCGAATGAGGAAAAACTTGGTACTGTTGAGCAAAATTACATTTTCAGGTCTTGGAGAGGTATGGGATGTATCTGGTCGCCATTCCATTATTTTTTAACGCTGAATCGAATGGTGATACTCCCGAGCGTCTCCAACGTAATTAAAACTGCTCTCCCGATCTCTTGAAATAAACCTACCTGCCTACCTGATACCAAATCTACACCTCATCACGAGATTCAAGACGCTACCTCATCTGTGGTGTTGCGGCGAGCTCGCATGTGTCGTCAACAAGGAGTTGGTCACTTTGAGAACCTGCTGTAAAAATACACGCTATAATTCCGAAGAGTAATTCTTTATTTCCCTTAGGTCGATGAGGTGTAGATTTGGTATCAGGTAGGCAGGTAGGTATACGTATTTCAAGAGATCGGGAGAGCAGTTTTAATTACGTTGGAGACGCTCGGGAGTGTCATTCGATTCAGCGTTAAAAAATAACGGAATGCCGACCAGATACACCTCATACCTCTCCAAGTCCTGAAAATATCACTGTTCGTGCAAAACCCTCGATTTTGCTCAACAGTATCACGTTTTTCCTCATTCGAACGCCGAATTACAGATGTTTTTAACGAATAGAGGAACGATTGGGTATGGGTAAAAATAGCGTTCAAAAATACTATCAAGTTCAACAAAAAAGTTGTAATTGGCAAAATTTTCAGTTTGGCGTGATGTTTTACTCACTCAGCTCTCGTAACAATTTTTGATTATGTATTGAGAAGAAAGAAAATTCAACGCTTTCTAATGGTATCCTCAAATTTTAATTTACGTCGTAACTTGAGGGAGTTACGGCCATTTTTATGACTCAAGGTTCAAAACACACACACACACAAATTTCAAGTGAAAAAGTCGGATTTGATGGGGGTTTTGGAAAAAACGTTTGTAGTGATCGGCTGCTCCCTATTAACATGTAATAGCGTCACTTGAGGTATAAGCCGCGTCTTGGCGGCTTCCCGGAGCGGGGTTCCCCTACCCCCCTCCGGGTCTGTAATAAGGGGTATAAAAAGGCGATGTATTTAACCAATAAACAGTCAATCAAGTCACAACCCGACTCAAGTAGTCTCGTGTACTTAGTGCTCCCGCTGGATCATCACACTGGTCACCCCGACGACGAACACGCAACCTTCACCCGCCACTGGCTTCTGCGAACAGCGTCTCGCCCTTCTCGCCTCTAGCGACTGCTCAACGCGCACCTTCGCTGGCTTCCTGCCTTCTGCGAACAACATCCCGCCTTCTCGCCTCTAGCGACGGCTCGATACGCACCTTCGCCGGCTTCCTGCCCTCTGCGAATAGCGCCCCGCATTCTCGCTTCCAGCAACGGCTTAAAACGCACATTCGCTTTGACCTTCAACGGACTTACAAAGGTCCTTTTCAGGACCACTGTCTGTTTCAGCCTTTCAATTTCAGCCACCTCGGACTTTCGCGACCGCAACGCCGGCAGAGCAACGTACCCTTGCCCCGACCATCTTCGGACTAACACCGATTCTTTAAGAACCATCGTCCTCTTGCGATCGACAGCGAACCCCCCACCACTCGTCACGACCAATCAGCGTCCTCTCTCAAGCGACCAACCAGCTATCGTCTCTTCAGCGAACCAATTAGAGACCATCTCGCCCTTCCCGCTGCCTATATAACGAGAGCGACCATCAACGGAGCATTCATTCCTCAGATCTACAACGAAGAGAACAACTAAGAAGAAAATGGAGACCAGAGCTACGAAGACACTGGAAACGGCACAAGCACCTCTCAAACTGCGGCCTTTTGACCCGGCTTTCCCGCACGTCCGGTTCGCACAGCTCGAACTAATTTTCGCCCAGGAAGGCTTGAAAAATTCTGAAGCCCGCTTCACCCGTGCCTTCCTCGCGCTCGAGCCTCGCCAAGCGGACATCTGTACCGACATCGTCGCCTCACACTCCACAAGCTACCAGACGTTGAAGGCCCTTGCCAGACGCCTTCAACGTGCTCTTCCCTCGGAAACTCCGACCTCGCTTCTCCGACAACTCTTCATACGATCTCTACCTGAGAGCCTTCGCCTACGCATCGCAGCCAGCGTAGAACCCGATATCACGAAGCTCGCGGCGGCCGCCGACCGCCTTATACCCTTCGTAACACATCCTCGTGTGGCTACCGTCGACGAGGAAGTTCAAGTGATCCAGCACCGCCAACGAATGCGGCCTTCTACGCAGCGACAATCATCCCCTCAACGACCGAACAAGAAGTTCTGCTTCTACAATAGAAGATGGGGCTCCCGAGCGAAAAAATGCATCAAACCCTGCACCTGGCGAAACCAACCGACGGAAAACGCAAACACACTTCATCGGAAAGAAACACAACTCGGCATCCTACGAACGGCTAAAAGCTCGGAGATCAACACATGCGACAACTACTGCGCCTCGGTACACCTACCGCCCTATGAAAGGACATTCATCGTAGCAGACGTCTCAACACCGATCCTCGGCCCCGACTTCCGAAGCCTTGTTGACCTTCCGAACGCCCGCCTCATCAACGCAGCCACTAGCCTCGTACGCCCGGGAAATTTCAGCTGTGCAACCTCAGATAACACACCCTACTTCCAGGCACTACTAGACGCACACGCTCCTTCAAAAACTCCCTGCGAAGCACCAATCGAACACCATATAGTAACGAAGGGCCCGCCATGTCACGCGAAACTCCGACGCCTAGCCCCGGCCAGCTATACGAAGACAAAAGCCCACTTCGCAGAACTCCGAAACGCCGGCATCATGGAACCATCGGAGGCCCCTTGGTCAAGCCTTCTACACGACGTACCGAAGCCAGACGGAGATATTCGCCCCGCCTGAGACGACCGCGCCCTCAGCAGGCTCACTGTCCCCGATCGATACACGGTGCCGCACCTCCACGACTTCACAACGGTACCTTTCAGGACGACCACACTTACTATGTTCGAACTCGCCCGTACCTTCTTCCGCTGCGGAATCGGCGAAAAAGACGATCCTCTAGTAGCCTCCAAAGATATCGAAGATTATTTTACGCACGTAAAATTATTACTCGATACTCTAGCCAAACATAGCCTCGTGGAACACCTACACTGTGCCTTAAAAGACGCTATCATCGCTACCTCCTCGTCAGGAACCTGGGCATCGGACCTCAACGGCCTTCTCCTCAGCCTCCGCAACAGGCCCGGCCCCGACGGCTACTCGCCCTCACAGCACCTTTTTTCGGCGACTCCACGACTTCCAGAGGACCTGTTCACACAACCGCCTCCCTCAACTCCGATTGGTCAAGAAATCTCGCTCCCTATTGGCCAACTGAATTCTTCCGCAGGCCAACCCGGACCGCGACCCACGAAGGCCATTCTCCCTCACAATGGCACCGCACACACCTCCGAAACAGCAACTGCTGAGGGACCTCGCATTGACGCCTTCACCTCCGAGCCATCATCCTCCGACCACGACGGTACGAAAAGCTATGGCAATCACACGGGCCAACGCCACCCCTATACCACCTCGGCCATTCATCAACCCGATGAATCACAAGATGAAGCCACCACAGGGAATCACCCCACTTCATGCCACGGCCACTCACAAGCAAACCATCATACTGATGCTCCCGCCTTTCACCGGGAAGTGCTCCGACTGCTGCACACACGGCTGCCGCCGCACCCAGCTCCAGAGCATCGGGATACAGGTGTCCCCCGACACAATTACCACTGGGACCCAGGCAACAAACAAAAGGACGCAAGAGGAGCCGCCAACCGCTGCAGCTACGCCGCAAGTGCGGCCCATTTCACCTGCTCCGGCACCTCCTGCCTCGCCGCCCAGCAGAGTCACTCCCGCCAGCCGCCCCTTCCAGAGGTCTCCCAGACGAGGCCCCCGACATTATCAGCGGAACTACATCCGAGCACGCTCCCAGCTCCGAGCACGCTCACGGATCCCGCACCGCAGCCGCCGCTAATGCAGGATGACACCGCAACAGCAAACCAAGACAACACGCAGCCTCTTCTACCTCCACCGACGCCTCAACACGATTCACCGTCGAAAATGAATTTATAATTGCAGTATTTAACTTCAATTCTGGGGGGAGCAGTGTAGTGATCGGCTGCTCCCTATTAACATGTAATAGCGTCACTTGAGGTATAAGCCGCGTCTTGGCGGCTTCCCGGAGCGGGGTTCCTCTACCCCCCTCCGGGGCTGTAATAAGGGGTATAAAAAGGCGATGTATTTAACCAATAAACAGTCAATCAAGTCACAACCCGACTCAAGTAGTCTCGTGTACTTATTGCTCCCGCTGGATCATCACAACGTTATATTATGTAGAACAAAAGTTGTTGCAAATTAGTTGCCGAATCGATCCCTGAAGTTTGGATCATTAATTCTGGGAAGTTAGGTTTGTTGGATACTATTGAGGGAAATTGTTGTCTTATACAAGAAAATTGTGTATATTCATGGAATTAAAGAGTTGTTGGTTTGTCAGATAATTATTTTTAAACTTCTAGAGAGTTGATTTGATTGTCGATCATACATCATGATCCTACTTCCATGTAATCCGGGTGAAACTCGACATTATACTCAACGCTGCTGGAATTTCAGCTTCAGAAAACAATGCTACCCTGAAAATTTCCTAATTAACACTATCAACTCGCGCCAAGAAGGTCAGGTACAGCAGGATTGGAATACAACTGATTTACCAGAGCCTAGAGTTTAGCGGTGAAACATACTTAGTAACAGCATCAGTGCGTACAGGGAAGAATCAGTTGGAGCAAATCATGCGATATCATGCGATATCTGATACCGAGGCTGACGGCTGAACGCGCCAACCGGAAATTCCGTTTGAAAAGCCCCCAAATGCGCAGCGAGTGATGTAACACTTCAATGAGAAATCCGCTAGGCGCAGTGGACTTTTGACTTCAGAAGTGGAGAGGGAGCCCTAGTTTGCTAGAAAGGGGGTTTACTATTACAAATTACATCAATGTTACTAACGGTATACGAGAACGGTCGATCTAGCATAAGGGAAACGCTCGGATTGGTTCCTCGTTCACACAAGGGTTGACAAGAGGTGAGCGGGTGCGGGGTGCAGCGACCCCCTAAGCTTCGGGTTTTCGGATGTTGTGATGTATAATTCCCCGGCTAGTTTCTGGTCCCCAGGACCTCTCTGGTGTTTGTTATTAATAGATAAGTAGTAGGAAGGGATGTCCTAATGGATACAAGCGAACATATTATTCTAGCTTCTGCAACCTCCACCCCGCACGTGTTGTGAAATGCTGTTACTTCCTCCGAAGCGGTGGAACTAGGCAGCCCCGTCTAATGAATTATAAATTTCCCTCCACAAAATCAGCAATTCCACCAGCTATGCAAAGCTAGAATGACGTGCGTGGTACTCAACAGATGCTGTCACCGTAACAAGGAACATTTTTCTTCCATTTATTTCACTGTTTTCTTACTTTCTGTTCATCGCTGAATCTTTTTGTTTCGACAGTTTTAAAAGCCCCTCGCAATTTACATACTTTTGTGAATTTTCGATGAAAATAATCTATTGCATTGGCCTCAGAACTCAGTTTCTTATTCCAGTTTCATCTGCAGTCCACAAATCCTTCGGTATATTCGAATATTACAAGAGAAACGATGGCGCTATCCGGTGGGCACGTATTGAAACAGCCTCGGTAAGATTGTGAACACCTATAGAAGCATTTTGGACTATTAGTTGAATGGAACGCTGTTTCCTGTGGTGTAATGTACGAATATTTTTATCAACATATTGAAGCAATATAGCATTGTTAATTCAATCGTTTACTTACATATTATTGTATGCTGAATTAACCAGTATTTTCCTCATTGTTCCCGACATCATAAACCCTATTCATAATTTTGTTGTATTGTGTGAAGAAGAATGAATAATACGAATAGTGCGAATATTTTTATCAACATTTTGAAGCAATATAACATACCTAGTAAATTCAGTCGTTTACTTACATACTGTATGCTGAATGAGCCAGTATTTTCCACATTGTTCCCGACATCATAAACCCTACTCATCATTTTGTTGTTGTATTGTGTGAAGAAGAATGAATAATACGAATAGTACGTACGAATATTTTCATCAACATTTTGAAGCAATATAACGTAGTTAATTCAGTCGTTTACTTACATATTGTATGCTGAATTAACCAGTATTTTCCTCTTTGCTCCCGACATCATAAACCCTACTCATCATTTTGTTGTTGTATTGTGTGAAGAAGAATGAATAATACGAATAGTGAGAATATTTTTATCAACATTTTGAAGCAATGTAACATACCTAGTAAATTCAGTCGTTTACTTACATACTGTATGCTGAATGAGCCAGTATTTTCCACATTGTTCCCGACATCATAAACCCTACTCATCATTTTGTTGTTGTATTGTGTGAAGAAGAATTAATAATACGAATAGTACGAATATTTTCATCAACATTTTGAAGCAATATAACGTAGTTAATTCAGTCGTTTACTTACATACTGTATGCTGAATTAACCAGTATTTTCCTCTTTGCTCCCGACATCATAAACCCTACTCATCATTTTGTTGTTGTATTGTGTGAAGAAGAATGAATAATACGAATAGTGCGAATATTTTTATCAACATTTTGAAGCAATGTAACATACCTAGTAAATTCAGTCGTTTACTTACATACTGTATGCTGAATGAGCCAGTATTTTCCTCTTTGCTCCCGACATCATAAACCCTACTCATCATTTTGTTGTTGTATTGTGTGAAGAAGAATGAATAATACGAATAGTACGAATATTTTTATCAACATTTTGAAGCAATGTAACATTGTTAATTCAATTTACTTACATATTGTATGCTGAATTAACCAGTATTTTCCTCATTGTTCCCGACATCATAAACCCTAATCATCATTTTGTAGTATTGTGTGAAGAAGAATGAATAATACGAATAGTACGAATATTTTTATCAACATTTTGAAGCAATGTAGCATTGTTAATTCAATCGTTTACTTACATAATGTATGCTGAATGAGCCAGTATTTTCCTCTTTGCTCCCCGACATCATAAACCCTACTCATCATTTTGTTGTTGTATTGTGTGAAGAAGAATGAATAATACGAATAGTACGAATATTTTTATCAACATTTTGAAGCAATGTAACATTGTTAATTCAATTTACTTACATATTGTATGCTGAATTAACCAGTATTTTCCTCATTGTTCCCGACATCATAAACCCTAATCATCATTTTGTAGTATTGTGTGAAGAAGAATGAATAATACGAATAGTACGAATATTTTTATCAACATTTTGAAGCAATGTAGCATTGTTAATTCAATCGTTTACTTACATAATGTATGCTGAATGAGCTAGTATTTTCCTCTTTGCTCCCGACATCATAAACCCTAATCATCATTTTGTTGTTGTATTGTGTGAAGAAGAATGAATAATACGAATAGTACGAATATTTTTATCAACATTTTGAAGCAATGTAACATTGTTAATTCAATCGTTTACTTACATAATGTATGCTGAATGAGCCAGTATTTTCCACATTGTTCCCGGCATCATGAACCCTACTCATCTTTTTTTTTTTTTTCTTGTATTGTGTGAAGAAGAATTAATAATTTTTATGTAATGGATTTTGCAATAAGAACACAACAAACGCTGCCGTCTCTTTTAGACGTCGGGTTTCCACGGCGTTAACAGGGATCTGTCACTAACTCGTCAACTTTTCATAAAAAAGAAACAGCAGGATACAGGAGGAGAGGATCCAACATAACGATTGGATCGAGGAGAAAAGAAATTCGAACTACCGCAGAATGGGGAAAAGTTCCGATATTAACCCATTCTCTCTCCCACCACCACCGGATAACCCTTACAGTACACCCCCCCCCCCCCCCCCCATTATACGTCAAGATCGGATATATTAGCCTCGTGATGAACGTCGGAGAGATTTTTTTTCTTCTTTATTTCAGATTCACCTGAAGACCTGACAGGTTCACCCACACCAGTCATTTTCATTACAGATCCGAAGAGAAAACGCACACACGGTAAAAATATCGTTATTCCAATGGCAGACGTATAACCGGACGGAGTTATTGGATTTTTTTCCTCCCCGAGGGTTTTTCTCCTTAATATGGTAATGTGAAATTCCTAAATAAATCCTCGTTTCTTTTCGATCTGATTGTACGTCAGACCTCATTCCATCAGTCGTCATCGTTTATTTCCATTAGCGCATTGTGACGTAGCTTCCGTCATGGAACTGATGAAGGAGTCCGTGATGAGCGTGAAATCTTGAGTGGAACCCCATATTAGGGCAAGTACGCTCGTACTGCTGCTGTCTTGTTGTTATTATAATACCAACCAGGTGCTACCATATCGTCGAACAAGTGAAATCCACTGATCGGCGAAGTCTGTTTTTAGATCGGAGCAATGGCTTTCTTTGAAACGACGAAATTGTTTCTCACTAAGTCAGTCTCGAACGAATTCTTGTCCGGTGAAATCCACTACAGTGACTTAGTGGATTTCACCAGAGTAAAAATTGATAATTACCGATGCGGCATATAATAAGAATACGATATAAAATCCACCAAGTCATCTTTTTTGTGGATGCCTAGTAAGTTGCTAGGTACAGCCCTGTTCCAGAAACATTATTGTCGTTTGATCAGATCTTCTGATGTTATACTTTTCCAGCTGATTTGCCTTTTGTTTCACTCTTTCTGCTTTTCCAGCTCTCCTCAGCTCAGTCAATCTGTCCCAGTTTCCCTTTCCCTGCCACCAGTCTCTATCCTTGGTCCTTGGCAAATCAGATCTGCATCCAATTCATTGTTAAAAAATGATCATTTTAGAGAAAGCTACCAAGCGGAATTTTAGAATACTAACACTTTTAACCGTGACAATTGAAAAAATAAAAAGGAATTTTCATCCAGCAGACTTTTTTGTTACGTAATTCCTGAGACCCTCTCCCTCAATTTTGATCAAAATTATAGGCAAATCTCATGGAGAAAAAAGATACTTCTCATGATTTGGTCAAGTGAAAAACCTCTATAGTCTGGTGAAATCCACTAGGTTAAGTTCCTTCTTTGGAAAATTGGCATCACGAGTAGTTTGAATTCAGCTAACCCCTTGAGATTCACAGCATGGCAGCTAGACACCCTAAGACAGCTACAATCCAAATTTCAACCCTGTAATCCAATTTCTTCCCTTAGGAACGTCTCATCCGAAAACTGGAAAACTTCATACTCGATTTTCCAGAAAGCGATCTTTTCGACATAGTGGACTTCACTTGTAAGCCGACGATATTATAACTTTCGGCTTATTTCGACCAGTTTTCACGTGAGGAAGACAGACTTGGAACATTCACTCCTTCATGCCACGCACGCATTTCCGTAACTTTGGATCCTTGGTATTGAAATTCAAATACGTGGTATTCAAATTCATGTACTACTGTCTGTCAGAGGTTCGATGATCGATTATCTATCGAACATTCTGGATCCGTAAATTCACTTAAAACCAACTAAGGGCCGCACATGCCCTCAAAGTGTGCGCTCAGCTTTCACTGAAGACACTGTGGCTACTAGGAGATGCTTATAGACACATGGTTTGCGCGTGGAGAATTTTACTTTGGAGTACATTTAGTATTTATCTTGTCTTCCTATACTGAAGATTTTACTAAAGTTTTGTAGGTTCTTAGTACTCAGATCTGCTAAAACGAAAACTTGTTCCTCTACGAGCCGATTCTTGTGGATGCGAAAATCACTGACGAATCAATTTCTGCTGATGTACGAATATATTATACGTTTGACATCGGAGTCTGTCCTATCTGGCCTACTTAGCCATTTTAGTACACAATACTATAAATGACGAACCCACAAAAATAAATAAATTCAACGACACGTGGATCCATTTAGATGTACAGTTACTTTGCTGAACCATCAACCAAAGCAGTTAAATAGTTAGTTTTCTGCCCTAACGCGTACCTATACAATAAAACGATATCGCTGCGGGACATTTAGAAGTAAAGAAAGTGCGCAATTTTTATAAGCGGAAAACGGGACATGGATAGTAGTGGGGATGGGGATCCATAAAGATAAATAATTCTTTAGATGGAGCGCACTTCTATTTTAGGATGCCGGCACTAAAATAACGCTACAGCCAGGGGAGAGGGAAAACATAAAATTCGTGACGTGATTATATTTTTGTACTTTAACGCTTTTCATCCCCCTTTTCGTTTTTAACGTTCTGTCCGTAGTATATTTTTTTATGAGTGAAAAATTTCCAGTTATATATTTTCTTTAGAGCCGAAGATATGTATGTGCCCATTTAACGGGATGAAAGTAGTCGGGGGCGATAAAAGTATGGACAATGTCGAACGATCAACGTTATTATGGTCCTCTGAACTTTTTGTTGGGGTCTCTTTCCCAAGACAATCTTCCTCTGTCGTTAAAATGGTAGCGACGTGAAATTATACCGTTTTGCATCTTTCCATACTTCGAATTTTCAGCGTCGAATGATATTTTCATAGAATATCAGTGGGAGTAGCTCTGTAGATAATACTAATCATAATATTGCGCAGGGTCGTCAAAGTGTAAGGCCCATCCAAATAAGTCCGTTATTCAGCTAGCACGAAATTCTATTCAAATTGCTTGATAGCTGAAACATTTTCTAGTTTAGAACTGTGGTGTAAAGTGCCAAATCCATGAAATTATTAAATTAGCTCACTTCGCTGACTGCTGAATTACAAGAGTCCGTGTATTTGTATGAAACTTAAATTCCCAGGCCGGCTCCAGTACTCGATTTAGGGCTTTCCTGGGGGGAGCTCGAGGGTATTGACCACAGAAAACATGATCTACGCAGAAGGGACATATATTATATACAGGTAAATGATTAAACGTTGTGTAATAATTTGCAGCGGGTTTTTTAAAAAACATTGTGCGTATCGCGATCACGAAACAAAAACCCATCAAAAATCACACCCATCAAATAGATTTACGTTACCAATCAAACGAATCGCTCAACTAGAACGGAAGTTCATAAACTGTCTGATTTTTGAGAATAATAATGGGATTGTTAATTTGATGATAATTCGAAGGACAATTAAAAAACTTGAAAGTCAAGGTCCTTCTTGTATAGAAACCCAAACCCTTATCAACGGTCATGTTATTGTTTGTGAACTCATTAAACCAGTTTTTCCAATTATTTTCCACGAGACTTGTTATCTTGTTTGGAATTTGATGCGCCATAAAATTATAGCGTCGGAAAAAAAACCTAATATAGATTAGTTTTCTTTTTCGTTTCTGCGGTATAAAAGACTGTTAAAATTATTTGTCTTCTCATTTAATACTTACAACTCTTCTAAATGAAACCATTTGGTAATGTTTTATCTTGCTGATAAATCGCAATTGTTTTGAGTAGGTGACATCACAGTAATGCTGAGTTCAGTTGATGTTTCAGTCATTATTTAGTCGTTTCTCCAAATCATTGCGAACTTCTTAGTCATCTCAGTGCATCCTGGTGGGAAATGGAGCCTGATTACGTGTAGTTCATTGCCATTATTTTTTACCATTATAGCGCATAAATATTTACTCGATGTACGATCATTAATTAGAGGTTATTTAAACATCTAGAGCAATATTGGTTATGTACTTAAGATAATATTATAGATTAAAGTATGAATAAATCGACGTTGAAAATACAACACTGAACCTACTTCAACGTTGAAAAGTTATATTATCATCCCCTCCCGCCAACTACTCTACTCATAATTTATTTACCTCGCTATTTCCTATAATCATAAGAAAACAAATTGAATGATGC
This sequence comes from Leptopterna dolabrata, assembly GCA_954871275.1. Classification (NCBI taxonomy): domain Eukaryota; kingdom Metazoa; phylum Arthropoda; class Insecta; order Hemiptera; family Miridae; genus Leptopterna; species Leptopterna dolabrata. Next base: position 36,736,678 of record OX940985.1, read on the forward strand.
GCACTGCCTCGGGAGGGATAAGTTTTTCTATATCGCTCTTATAATATACCCGAAGATGAAATACTTTGTCTCGGTAATAATCTGCGATGGTGAGGAGTGGGGGTAAGTAGGAGTAATATGAGAAGGAAAACACATTATAAAAAGCTTCTCCCCGAGAGCGTTTTATTTCATGTTTCATAACTCGAGGATATTCTTCGATTTGTTTCCTCTTTCTTTTATAAATTTAATTTGCCACTCCCTCTCAGGTAACAGACGCCTGATGAGCTGTTACGAGACCCTAGAACAATATGGGTACTTGGTCATAACTTACCATTTCAGTAATTAGAAAAAAGTTCCTGTCATGCAGCATGACTTAATAATAAATATTCCTGCAACCAATTACATACATTTTGAAAATTATTTTGTTTATTTTTTCAACCTTGAAAACCTGGGGGGAGCTCGAGGGTATTGACCACAGAAAACAGTGAGGGCAAGGTGAGGGCGGGGGGGGGGGTGAAGGGGCATCTATACAGGTAAATAATGAACCGTTGTGTAATAATTCGCAGCGTTTTTAGATTGTGTTTGGCAGAATGGCCACAGGGTCATTGCACTGGTTTCGGAGATTGTTTTTTAATTTTCGAAAATTCCCCTAACTATTTTTCCGTGGTTTGCATCAAAATACTTGGGTACCTACCCACCAAGATTCATGCATGGTGAAATTTGTGCACACCTAACATTAGGTGTTTACGTGCATTTGCTGCATTATTTCTGGCGTCACAGCGCTGCTTTCAGGCGTCTTCAAAGCACCCAAACCTTGGCGCCCTCGATGTAGAATAACAACGATAACATTCCTCCATCGGGCAGATGGTGGAAATCGACATCACAACGATGAAGGGCTGTGCAAAACGAATGGACAAGGGCGTTCACTCTTGAAACGAAATAATAGGTCCAGAGTAAAAAGAATAGCAGGGGATTGATGTTTTCGTTGGAAAAAAAATAACAATGGTCTTTTTTTCTCGGACTTTTTTTGTCTAAACAAAAACTATCAGTATTCACGATTCACAGGGGGGGGGGGGGGGGGGTTCGCCCATTTGTAGAGGCCTACCAATGGGAGGTAGATTGACACTTGGTGCCAGTCATACCCCAGTTAGCGCTGCAATATCCCCTTCAAACGATTGTCCTTACAATTTTTTTTTAAACAACTTTTTTCCATTTTTTTGGAGTTGAAAACTCGTTTTCTTTTTGTCTCTCTTTCAGTTTTGACGTTTATTCTCGCCCGGGGGATGTTACCAGAGTGAAAGGGTTCTATAACTCTGGCTCCTCGAACATTTTTGTTTCCCTTCATATTTGTGAAATGTGATGTTCCCTGTTCCGTATTGCCACTCTTTGCGATGTTCTGTAGAAGGCTTTGTAACTTCCGTAGAATATTCGCCATTGCAACGGGTCCAATTTTTTTTTTTTTTAAAGTAAATATTCGAAAAGTTTTTCGATTATTTACTGTGTCCAAGCATTTGATGTGTGTGTATGAATTTATTTTTGTGTCGGTCCGGACGATATTAAAAATTAATAATTTCGCCAAAACACTGCTTTGACAAACGAAAGGATGAATTCGACGACAGAAAATGTTCAAATATAATCAGTGTGTCAAATTTGTGTACTATTTGTTGGTCAGAAACAGTACTTAAGTATTATAGTAATAATAATAATAATTCTAAGACAGCATCTATTTCCGTGTGCCAAAATCGTGTTTCATGTAATAGGATTACGGACAATACGGTGTTTGTACGGCAAATATTAGGTCAGCCGGGTCATTATCTACCAAAAAAGCGTTCATTTGGTTGACTAGTGTTGGTCAGCAGTGGTCGAAAAAATTCAGCTACCATCAAAACGTTGCGTCGGAATAATTCAGTCACTCGGACGATTTCATTTAGTGTTCTGTTTATGCAACATTGTGCCGTACCTATCTTCGTCTTGAGGGCTTTAAAAGTTATCTCGCTGACGGAGCCTCAAAGATTAAGAATACGACTCTTGAAAGCTTTCCTTTTGATCTAGTTGCCCCGATCTCCAGATGGTACGCCATAATATGTTACGACATAGTAGGTAATATTATTACCTACTATCTCTCTAATATATATATATATATATATATATATATATATATATATATATATATATATATATATATATATATATATATCATGTACAGTGCCCGAATAAAAACAACCTTCCAAATCTAAATAAACGCATCACACCCTGGCGGATTTATTGATTTACCGCTCGGCTGTTACGGGGAAGAGATTTTGTTGGAAAAAAAAAAAATAAAACCCAGAAGGGAAGACGAAAGATTTGTGACGTAAACATTTCGAGTCGTAAATCTTGGTATTTTTTAGTGAAAAAAAGTACAGAACTGTAAAGTGTGGAGAGGAGATATGAGGTAGTCCGAATTTTTTCGGTAAATCTCGTTTGGAAAAATATTGTAATCCATCAGAGTGAACGGAGAGTATTTTTTCAGCGAGGTTTTCTGAAGGAGGGTGTCATTGTTTTGTTTGTTTGTTTTTTTCATGACAGGGGAACAAAAACAAAGTGGAAGAAATGTGGCGAGGGACGTGACAAAAATATCATAGGTGTACTACTTATTTAGTATAACTCGTTTGATTGATGAAACGTTGATTAATGGTTATCAAACTCAAGGTTAAAAGTATCAATCAAACGTTGTAAACTTGGTGGGGGAGGGGGCGGGGGGTACGTATATGTGGCACCAATTAGGGCCAGGATTTGTTGGTTATTAAAGAAGTTGTTTAAATAGTAACGTTAACGTTTAATTTCAAATGTAGCTCAGCATGCTGATTTGAACCTTCAGCAAAGTAGCACTTAGCTATTATTTATAGTTTGAAAAACACGAGTAGGTCAATAAATTAACAAGTATATTGGTGTCTGTGCATCACAGTAGTAAGAATCTAAATGGAAACGATAACACGGATCTAGGTACTATTTAATAATTCTTATAGAGAACAAAACTATTTATCAACTTCATGTGTGTACATGAACCTAACTTATTGTAAGATTAAGAAAATACAGCAACAAGGTGGGCTCTTCATTCGCAGTTTTATACTGTTTGTTTAAGCAGTTAGCTGTTTTTCTACTTATCTACGTCTGTGTTGAGTTGTCGGAAGAAGAAATGCCAAAGCAAAGCCACAGGTAAATAAAATATGAACTAACAGAGACGTGGGCTAGCGGCATCATCGAATCAGCTGTCCTCTGTTCGCCATTTTGTATTATACTTTTCTTTTCGATTCGAATTTCAACTTACCCCATACTGTTATTGTTAACATAATTAATCGTATCGTCGAGAAGAAAAGAGTTATCATCGAATTTTGTCTACTGTTTTTCTGGAAGTTTTAACACGTTTCGACGTCGTAAATTTTCCAACCATGAATACACCGATACATTTACTTTGTTTATGAATCTGTGGTGGGATTGTACGTTTCTGTAGCATTTTAACTAAATCTGCTGGAAAAAATCTGAAATTCTGGCGCAACACTGAGAGCAGTCGCGCAATACTTGTTGCGGTTGGTTGCAAACAAACTGAATTATAATATCCCTCTCTTCGCGACTTCAACAGGTAATCACGACCTCGCCAACGAACCCTATGAAAATGCTTAATCAAGTACTGGAACCAAGGAAATAAATCAGTAACAGTAAATAACGCTATTAGTCCCGGCAGTAACGCCGAGTCGTAAAATTATACTGTAGGATGGTTGAACTGAGAAAGTGAGATGATAATATGCGCACATGAACAGCAGGATGTTGAAAGAAACTTATACTGATATTACGAACACAGTGGGTAATCACCACCGAAGAATTCATTATAAGCCGCGATTACCTACACCATATTCATATGTGTGGGATCGAGTTGACATTTTGGATTCATGGTTCGAAAAACTGCATTTCTACTGAAAGTTTCAGTTGAACGATTAAATTGAACATCTTGGACTAATCAGCGGATTTGAGTAGTTTTAACTAAAATCGTAAGGTTCCACTCGGGTTGTAATATTTCCAAAATCCTACCTATTACGATTTTGGCTGATAACGAAAATATGTATTGGAGTCTTCTCGTATGTATTGAATAGGTAATATATTTCACAATAAAGAAAGTTGAATAATGCAAACGTTCGGGGTGGGATAAGATACGATAGAGATAACATTTGTGAAGTGTTAGATATTTTCAGTTAGCACGTTATTCGATTCGCTCATGTGGTCATGCTAGCACGTTATTCGATTCGCTCATGTGGTCATGCTGCATGTCGAAACTTCTTGAGTCGGGGATTTTTTGGAATGTGAGCAGAGAAAAGTCAGGTGATTTCCAAAACTGGATGCTATGTATTGCAGTATATTGCAATATAATTGCTATGTATTGCAATAATATGTATCGCAGTATTCTCGTATGTATTGATTGGGCTAGTAATATGTATTGCAGTATTCTCGAATGTGTTGAATAGGTAATATATTTCACAATAAAGAATGTTGAATAGTGCAAACGTTCGGGTGTGTAGATAAGATGCAGTAGAGTTAACATTTGTGAAGTGTTCAATATTTTGAGTTGGCACGTTATTCGATTCGCTCATATGGTCATGCTGCATGACGAAACTTTTTGAGTCAGGGGAATTTTTTGGAACGTGAGCAGAGAAAAGTCAGGTGATTTCCAAAACTGGATGCTTCCATGTACGTTTCATCGATACATTATTGCGGTATCTGTTTGTCTGGACGTCCACTGGGAGCGGTTTCGCGCGAAGAGAGGTAGCGCGAATTCGCGTGAACAGTTCGCCCAAGTTCGAACACAGAGATTCTGGCGGAATCCCGTCCACTGCGAGGACCATTTTCGCGCGAATACGGGCGAACGCGAAAGATTTCAATGCTTGAATTTGGACGCGCGTTATGGGGCGAAAACAAGGATGGACATCGGAAAATTGATTATTCTTGTGCACGAAAAACCAATGTGGCTTCAAAAGCTGCCCCAATATCACATGAGGAACGTCCAGCAACAATTGTGGGAATAAATCGGATTCGAAATGAATGAAACAGGTTCCCTGATGCTCATACTATTTTCATGTCTTCGTCTGATCAAAACAGGAGATTCCAGTGCGTTGAGTTGTACTAAACCCTCTGCAAGTGGCATTGTACAGTTGGAACGTCAACCAGAAAGAATTATTCACAAAATACATCACAAAGCTGAAGTGAAATTCAGCCGGAGTTCTCCCGAATTTGCGTGCACTGGACGGACTTCTGACGGGGCGAAATCGGGGACTGACGAACACGCGAATTCGCGCGAACGACTTTTAGCGCGAAATCGCTTCCAGTCGACGTCCCTTGACGGTGACGGTTTCACCCTACCGACCCAAGTTTCCGTAATCGATAACTGTGTAGACATGTACGTGCGATGCATCAATGTCCGTGTTATGTTTAATCGTTACGGCACATGGGGGCCGACTGAGATGCAGTTCCATTTGAGAATCAGTTTGTAACTCGATAAAGATTGATGCCGCCGCTCGTCAAAATCAAATCCCGTGGAACAGGTTTGATCGTTTATTACGAGATACCTTCACCGTTGTAAACTCAAATGATTCTGGTAACTGGCATTTCACATCCCGGCTTGTATTGATGCTCCGACGTCTTCTCGCAGTGGAATTGTAAACTCGAGGTGAACACTGTCACAAGCTGTGAATAAATAGTATTCGCATTGGCTATCATCAGTGGCGTCATTCAAATTTGAAACGGTTCCCGTTTAATTCTCCGTTTCTTTGGTTACCGAAATTCCAACCTCGAAGGGTGTGAAAAACATGTATTATTTATTGTGAAATAAATAACAAAGTTTTAGCTAGCTGCAGTGGCTGGGATGGTTGATTTAGAACCCGCTAGGAACCCCTAAAGAATAAGTAGGCCAGGAGGGAAAAGAGCGCAAAAAGAGAGAACTATATTTTAAAAACAAAAAGCCTATATATTTTAATAAATATAACACCAGACCCTCCCCCCGCGCTGCAACCTCTCCAAGGTTATAAAAATATGGTTGTGCAAGTAAAAGTTGAAGGAGAATGGAGTGGAAGGGGAGGCCCTCTGGAAGGAAAAGTTTTTGAAATATACGGCTATATTATATATGTCTCGAGTGATCTACATTTTATGTTCTTCCATTTTTCTCTCCTTCCCCCGCTTCGCCCAGTTCTTCCATTTCTCAGTTCCACCAGCCAACGGCTCCCTCGGCGATAAAATTACTTTGGTGGAGGGAGAGACGAGTAACTTTCGAATAGGTAAGTTCTTTTCGTGGCGGTTTTGCTGTGATTAACGTTATAAAATACTGACGCATTATCGCGACGGAAACGACCCTACTAATTATTCTATGATATTGAATGTAATTTGTTATAGGTAGTTCAGTGGACGGTAATTTCTGAATCACAAAATTGGTCAACACTTATATCTACCGACAAGTTTTGTCTCTTAAAAAATTGGTAGAGAGCAGTTTTACTGGAGTCAGCAGATTCAGTTGGGAGGCCTATTTGACAGCCCGAGTCAGGGGGATCAGCTGTGGGAAGTACAGTTTTTGAGAGCACTGGTTGAGAGGATCGGTGATGTCAGTGAATCGGAGTCAGCACGAAATCGGATCGAGCATTTTCAGCTAAGGCCTTTATTTGAGGGCCGGAGGGAACACAACTCTGGAGTACCGAGTCAGGGGATTCAGCAATGAGCTTACGATTGTTGACAGCTTTGGTTAAAAAGAGAATCAGTGGTGTGAGGGGGTTTGGAGAGGCCGAGTTTGCTGTGCGGACTATTTAGCAGCTTTGGCTAGCATTCGTTCTTTTGCAGACAAGCTCCATTTGGGCCCTAGTTGCGTCCCGAAACATTGCAGCCAGATCGGAATATGCCCAGGGGTGTTATGAGTGAAAATGGGTATAAAAATAGGTACTTTTGTGTTTTAGTAACATGTTAGTAACATAAGCTTTTTAGGTATCGTTTTCCACATTTTTGGGACGAGAAGACCGAATATGAAGTTGATTTTGACCGAAGAGTGGAAAATTGAGGTTCTAACGAAGTTTCAGCCTTAAATTTACGTTAAATTTTGGTCTGAAATCGTCGTTCTTCCGCACACGGTTTGGGTTCCCATTTGGGAACAAGTTTGGGTCCTAGCTGTGCTCCGAAACACGGCAGCCCGATTGGCATACACCCAGGGGTGATATGGGAGAAAAATTGGCGTAAAAATAGGGGTTTTCGATGGATTTTTGAGGTTTTAGTGAACATGAGCTGGTGAGGTATCGTTTCCCTTTTTTTTTTTTAAGGGCGAAAAGACCGAGTATTAGGTTGATTTTGAACGAAGAGTGAAGAAATGAGGTTGTAACGAAGGTTAGGCTCCCGAAATTCGTTTTTTATTTGTCAAAAACATGGGAAATTGTCTGCAATCAACATACATTTGTATAATAACACTAGAAGTACTATCAACAGGTGAATCAAGACAATTAAATGGTACTATCAATGATCAAAAATAATCTGTTGAAAAAAAGCCGAGCCTAATTCGTGTGTTTGGGGGCCGAAACATGTGGAAACCATAAAAAATAAACATTTCAATAATTTATTGTATATGAAAGAAACAATAAATGAACAGCCAAAATTTCTGTACGTCCAGTAGAATAATAAACCCATGTGACAAGGACTTTGCAGTGTTTTCTTTTGTTGAACGATCGCTTTTGGTTGTAATAGTTATAAAGAATCGATTCTACATTAAAAAATAATAGCATTATTAGTTCTCGTATTAAATTAATACATTTATGTACCAATACGTGATTGTAATATCAAATATTAACTTACTATCGTATTTTTCGTATTTATTATTCGTTATTGTATTTCAGAACAACTATTTTTGTTCATTGTTATTAATCAAGTGCGATCACGTAATCATTTTTGGTTCACGCTTAGTTTATTAGACGCTAGTTTATTACATTTACGTTGGTTTTCTCCGTGTACCTACATTATATTTTAGGTTATACCTACTTACCCCATATAATTCTCCAGCGCAACGTTTCGACGGCCACAAATGAAAAGCAACGTTTATTCCGGAGGATTCTGCCTTCCGAGACAGGAAGCAAAAATCTTTAGTTTCTGCGAGATTTTATCAATATTCTCAAGATTTTTGGGCACATGAAGGGGTATGCGAAGAGATAGAGCCAATTTACCGCAGTGATAAATCTGTATCAACTACTCCTCCCGACACTAGTAGTACCAAGGCTTACAAAGGTTTGTATTTTACTGTCAAGGCTCAAGTTTTGGTATGGAAAGACCAGGATACAATAAGTAAATCGGTAGGTACCTCGCCACAACCTACTACTCAAGAAAGAATGCAACTACCTAAACTCAGTTTCCAAATTCGGTGGTAAAATTTCGGATTTTCCCACATTCATCAGTTTTTATGATAATTTAGTCCAATATCTACTTTATTTGAGATGGAAATGTTTTACTATCTGGAATCACTCTTAGAAGGGAAAGCTAGCGGTCTCAACGATACCACGGGTAGATTCCATTTAGGATGCCGGATGTAGTATTTCAGCTCCGACGTCCATTTGGGAGAACCCGATTCAGGAGAATCAGCAGTGGATAGAAACTTCTGGCAGCTTTCATAGTCAGAATTACTGAAATCAGCGAAATTCGTTTTGGAACTCGAATCAGCTGTGGGGACTGCTTGATGGGAAACCTGGTTCAGCATTTTCAGCTACGATGTCCAGATGGAATATCGAATAAGCAGAACCAGCAAGAGGATTCAGCGGTGAGCTTACTATTTTTGAGTCTACCATGAAGAAAATTGTAAAGTCAGAGTCAGCTGTGGAGTAGTTAATCCAACATGATTCCTACAAGAGCTACCTAAATGTATATATCTGTTGATGTTCTGTCAATTATAAATTACCCAAGTTTCGAACCACTGTTAATATTTCGTTAATATTTCGTTATGAACCACATCTACCGCGTTGCAGTTATATTTATATACCTACTGGTATCATTAAACACTAATCATTGTATTTTGTGTAATTTATTCCGAGTTATTTTATATAGCTACTGATATCATTAAACACTAATCGTTGTATTTTGTGTCATTTATTCCGATAATGAATGAATTGTTATCTTGTAAAACAGCTTTTCACAGACGACCCCCCTGTTTTGAACCTAAGACAACTCACGCCATTCCGCTCACTGTTGCCATCCCCTATAATTTTCCCCTTTCGGGGGCCTAGGGCGCCATATCTCCCCGACGCCATTTCTGCCTGCAATTACGTGCCTTTTCTTACGATTCACATTTCTTATTAGGGAATTATTTAAATATCTGCACGCAAGTTTTGCCGCCTTCCTCGCAATCGCCCCTAAGGGTTTCTTGAATTTGCATATTAATTACTGTTAACAACTCAACTCCAACTGCGATCCTTCATCCTCCATTGCTCCTTTCCATCATAAAGCCCCCCCACTGCTTCCACAGTAACCTGCCACAGCCACCACATTCGCATTTATTTCTCCAACAATTATTTACATTCTTGTTTTTATCACTTAGACGTTTTTTTTGTTCCTCCAGTTGAAAAAACTACAGTAATTTGCAAAATGTCTTCCCTGGTGGAGTGTTGTTAAAAGCCGTTTAGTACAACAGCTGATTCAAGTATATACTAAGTAAGGATATACTAAGTATCGCTAGTACCTAATGAGTGTGTATGGGCTTAATTTTATTCGGGTATTTTGTGCAATAGCCATCTATAACTGCGGCGGAAATTCCGCAAAATACATGTCCAACTTACCCTAATGGATGCAGGACCTACCTAAACTTTCTACTGATTCGCGATCCCAAAAATATAGTTCCAGACTGCCAAAAAAGTCAATGTTTTCCAACGTTGATGCGTTGTATTTCAATGTTTCAATCGACAGTTTGTTATTTACATGCGCTAGAAAATTTAATTTGAACGTTAATTTTGATCAGCTTTAGGAAATTTCCCGTACTTCCCCAGCACGCGTAACACCAAATTATCTGCATAATATGAGATTTTCGCCACATACCGCAAATAAAATTTCATTTACACGGGATATTGGTGTCGGAATAAATCCTTCTGTGTAACGAGAATCACCAACATAATTCCTGATTTATTTCGAGCTGAGTGCAAATTGCATTAAGCCGAGAAAAATTGGACTAAATGAAGATATTCTTTCCGTAAGTTTCCGCCGTATGTGGGAGGTGCTGGAGGAGCGAACTCTTTAAAGATCCATATTAGGTATTATGGGGCGAAAATTTGATATAAGGGGGGAAAAAGCGTCGATATATTTTTCCATCGCTTGCTCCCATCGCAATTTCAAAAGCAGTTCCGGCGTGGAGCAGGAAGTTGAAGAAGATTTGAAAATTGCTCGGGGGGGGGGGGGGGGGGGAGCCCTGAGTTATGAAAACCGCAAGTTATAATCAAACTTTGCATCCTAGAAGGCAAATTGTAAGCTCCTAAGAACATGCGGTTAGTATTCACAACTTTTACTATTCATGCCCTGACTTTGATCTAGCAAGATCTAGCCACATCACCCAAGTTTTGTGAGTGGAAGATGTGGAAAATTCAATTTTGAAATTTGTTTTATGTTTGGATTCGCACTGCATGTGGGTGTGAGTACGTATGAGTACGTAGTTCTGAGTCATGGGTGGCGAAGGACGACGCGGGACTCGAAATATCTATGTTTAGCCTCGGTTCAGCCGTTTGAGCCGCTTAAGAGCTGTATTCGTGACAGTCGCACATCATGGTGACGCTGTTTACCCAGCCATCAAGGCGCCATTTAAAGTGGACTTGTATGTGCCACACCGCCATTGCGGCTGAGCTGTCTACAGCGCTCCACAGCTGGTGCAGATAAGATCTGTTTTTTCTCTGACCTGTGAGAGCGGGGTTTCGATCCTCTTTTGGGATATTATTCTGTGAACAATACACGTATGTAATCACTCAACAAAACATTTTTATAACACCCCCTCAAAATTTGTTTTCTTGTTCGTTTGAAGGTGCGTAGATTCCATAAATGCAGTGTCCGTCCACCGTATCGCGTATACCAGCTTCATTTTCGGTCTAAAAAATTCGTACTTTCGCAAACATGCTCCATTTGGGCCCTAGTTGCGTCCCGAAACTTTCCAGCCAGGTCGGAATATACCCAGGGGTGTTATGAGTGAAAATGGGTACAAAAATAGGTATTAGTAACATGAGCTCATGGCGTCTCGTTTCCCATTTTTTTGGGACGAGAAGACCGAATATGAAGTCGATTTTGACCAAAGAGTGGAAAATTGAGGTTCTAACGAAGTTTCAGCCTTAAATTTACGTTTGGTCTAAAATCGCAAAAAATTTGGTCATTTTGGTCTAAAATCGCAAAAAATTTGGGAACACATTTGGGTCCTATTTGTGCTCCGAAACACGGCAGCCCGATCGGAATACACCCAGGGGTGTTATGGGAGAAAAATTGGTGTAAAAATTTTTGAGGTTTTTGAGGGATTTTTGAGGTTTTATTGAACATGAGCTTGTGAGGTATCGTTGTCCATGTTTTGTTAGGGCGAGAATACCGAATATTAGGTTGATTTTGACCGAAGAGTGGAGAATTGAGATTGTAACGAAGGTTAAGCTCCCGAAATTCGGTTTTTAAAAGTCAGAAACCTGGGAAATTGTCTGCAATCACCATACATTTGGTATAATAACATTAGAAGTAGTATCAACAGGTGAATCAAGACAATTAAATGGTACTATCAATGATCAAAAATAATCTATTGAAAAAAAGCCGAGCCTAGTTCGTGTTTTTGGGGGCCAAAATTTGTGGAAACCATCAAAAATAGCCATTTGAATAATTGCACATGAAAGAAACAATAAATGAACAGCCCACATTTCTGTACGTATGTCCGATAAAATAATAAACCCATGTGACAAGGACGTTTTTAGCTCCACTTTCCACTTAGCAAACCAGGCCAGGCTCAGAACTCTCAACAGCCGTTGAGTCGGGAAATCAACACACCTGACTGGCTGTTGGTTTTGGCATAATATACCTCTGCGACATGAAACGGCAAAAGCGCTCCTAGTGGAAAGACTATGAATTACGTCGTGATTTGTTCTCAACTGATTGTATAATTATATGATATTCATCAATGTTGATTCGTCTCGAATATCAAGGGATCTTCCGTGGTAATAATTCAAGAACCCATGGTTTTCTTCAGAGGAGAACTCGGGAGTCTTCTTTGCTGATTTTTCTCCTGAGTTCGCTATTTGTGGCGTTTTCGTCTGTGCTTTTTTTTTATTTAAAATTTTTTTCATATCAAGACATTTAACAGAACAATTTGCTTTTATCAGGAAAATTACCCTCCCACTTTGAAGCTGGGGTTTGTGTTGCGGGAGGGAGTCACTCTCTGTATGCCAGCAGTACAGGGCTTATTGTGTAAGGTTGAGTATGTTCTGGTGACATTCGAGGCGATTGAACGGTAGCACTTCCGGTCGAGACGACTTCAACCCTCTCCTGCAAGATCCGGAGTTCGATCCCCGCTCTCCACCTCCTCGCGACTCACGTCCGAGTCACATTTTGATTGGATGGCGTTTGACTGGTGAAGGAGACATTTCTGATGTCCTTTGCTCCTCTCCTTCGCTGATTCGCTTCACTGGTAACTTCTGCCTACCGCTACTTCGGTGACATTGGGACACCAAATGATTGAGTAAGCAGCATTTTTGACTCATCTCGAACATCAAACCTACTATAATCATCCCCGTATAATTTTTCATCAACTGCAATTTCAGGGAAACAATTACGGAAATCCATTTTTCATTGTTCACTGATTGCTCTGGAAACGTTTTGGGTCACTCCGTTCTTTTTTTCGCACCGAAAGTCTCCTGTTTTCGAGCTCTCCGGGAAGTGGTTGGAAAAAAAACCCCGACGTTGCACTCTCAGTTTTTTCTAATGCATTAATAATGCGTTGTAACTCATTAAAAACATTGCTCTTCCCTCCCACTCTCTCACACCGTCATTTTTTTTCCTGGTTTTTTTCCAAGTACCTTCACTCAGGGGCCCCTATCTCATTTCAAGTTAATGAACTTCTGGACGGGACCCCCCCTCGTGTGTCCCCCGCCCACTCGAAAATGGCAATTTTTATAATCTAACAAGAACAAAAGAAACTCGCTTATTTATTCATGACATTAATTTTAGATGAGGAGGGTTTTTCGAGGCCAGATCCGCCGGAAAATTTTTTACGATTGCGTTCAGCGGTCGGAAAAGAATCTGCATTAACTTATTAAAATAGGTTTTCTGCCTCCCCCCCCTCCCCGTTCCCCACAACCATCCGCCCATTTCATACCAAATATAGTCGACCTTACCATGTGAAACGTGGTAGACTGGTTTTGAGTGGTTTCTTTCCTCTTTTTGCCCCGTGGATGTCAAATGAGAATAAACTCGATTATCGAGAGTGGCCTTGGTAGGAGGGGTGGGGAGGAGGCCAAACAAATATTTTCATAAAATTCGGGGAGCCCTAATTTTTGCACCCTCTTTATTCTTCCCCCAAACCTCCCCAACCAGCAGGGAAAATGTTACAAAATATTATGGAAAGTTTTTTTTTTCTATGTACCTACTACAAGGTAATCTGTAAAATGTATACCATCAACGTAGAAGGGGCTGGATTTTGTTGGAGCAACTTGAACAACCGTTGAAGTATTATTGATGGGCAAATTATTACACAACGGTTCATTAGACTATCTACGTAGAAGGGGCACCTGTACAGGTAAATTATTACGTTTTAGCGTTTTTTTTCTTTTGTGAGACTGGACATCAACATGGAATGCTGAAACTCGTGATTATTACTTCGTAGTTTAGCAAGAAATAGGTTTTCGAAGTTTTTTGTTCAAAGTGACGATTTGCGCAAAAACCTCATTTTCCCTGTATTCTGATCGTTTCTAACTTTCAGCCTCATTTATTAATGTATGAGAATAAGCTGAATCTGGCAGTTTAGGATTTTCTTAGTTCCAAGTCTGATTTTTCACCACGGATCTGTTGAAATGGATAATAACGAATGGTTGGCAAAGAAATCATGGTTCAGGAGTTTTTCGAGGCTTTCTACTTAAGCGTAATTTGTTGACGTTTGAATGCAATTTTCAGTAATTGTATTTCGTATGTTTGACTCTCTTGAACGGTCTGTGAGTATGTGAAATTTAGTGTAGATTTCAAAATTTGGGTTAATATTTGGAAACTGTTGGCAGAAGTAAAAGTTGGAGGCCAAAACATTGTTCGAATTTTCATGGATTAAGACGGTGGAGATTGAAGTACCATGTTCAAGGATAATAAGTTAAGACTACCTTGTTTTAAGTAGGTACATTGACTAATTTTGCTCATCAGATCGAGCTGCATGACTGCTTATACCCATATTTATTTTCTCTACTGCGTTTGGGTTCAAGGTATCAGATCAGGTCACTATCCAGCTTCTGATTTGAGCTTTTTGTTGGTGTAGCTGAGGGAATTGGCGGACTTGAATCCACCAATAACTTGACGTATGACAGATTATGTTGGGTTTCGTATACTTTTATCCGGTACCGTATCAATTTTCTCATCGATTGACCAGGGCAGGATCCCTAGAAAGTAGTACCGGCTGAGCTCCATCAAATATTCAATTATATCCTATATATTATGTATAGATGGCCGTACTGGTTGTGAGGTGGGAAGGGGGGGGGGGGTTGAAAGGGTGAGCAAAGAAAAAGAGTTCTTGAGCATTTGTATTGATTGAGTAACATTAAGAATTCAAAGGCCGAGTATAAGGGTGGGAAGTCATATGTCGGGTGTAGCTCCGAGGTTGTTTGTAATGTAACTGGACGAATTATTGATAAGAGAGGCTTGCGTGGAGGGGAGGGTTGTGGAGGGGTATGAGTGAAAGAAAAAGGTTTGATTGGTCAGTATTTTTAGTCTTGTTAAAAACCTTCTGTAACATAATCCTCCCCTCTCGGGTCCTTTTCAACAACCGGGTGTGCGGTATTTGAACCGCAGGTTGACTCAACCTTTTCTGTCGGCTCTTAATTTATTCAGTATTCCTTCATTTTCCCCCTGTTTACCTATGTCTAGGTGGTGCTCGGGGGCGGGGGGGGGGGGGGGGGGGCAAACAAATACGGAGTCATGAAAAGATTAAGGTCATTATAAAAATTAAGGCCTGTGGATTCCCTCGTCGAAAATCGAAAATAATTCATTTATATACGAAATAAGTCAGATTTAAATAACTCAAGTTTTGTTAGTGAGATACATGTTTATGATGACCAAAATAAGAAGGAGTGAGACGAATTCAACCTGTTTTGGAGCGAATAACAAACGGAGCTGAATCTGAATGTTTCCAGGATTGCTCAACCCGAAGGTTGTTGATCAAATTCATACGGGACCATCTGGGTAGGTACAATACCGAAAAACCTCGAGTTTCATCATAATCGTTTGATCAGAACCGGAGTTGAGGGCGTTACGAGTTTCAGCGAGAATTTAAATGTCAGAAGAGCTCTTCTATGGCCCTACCTACAATATTGCCAATTGCCTTCAGAACATCAGCTGATCACAACACAAATTCTTTGTAGTTGGGCGTTTGGCAACGATTTGCGGACCCACACAGGCTTATAATCGAATTTGTTCGAATATAAAAACGTCTGCCAATTCGAGTAGGCACTATAGCTTCCTCACTTGAATCACATGAACGTATAGAATAGTTTGGTAGGTTCATTTTGATACGGGACCATCTGCGATCCAACCCACGTGTACCCTAGAAATTTCAGCTCTCTACGACTATTCTTCGCGTAGTTAGAAGCTTTACTAGGAAACGGCCAACATTCTATGTTCGCGTCATGGGATGCCAAGACTAAACTTTTTGAGACCATGGTCGAGTCGGCCCTGCTGTATGCGGCGGAGGTCTGGGGTATATGGTGCGGAGAAGAAGTTGAAGTTGTCCAGTCAGCTTTCCTAAAATCCCAATTGGGCTTGCCGAGAAACACCCCGGGACACTACCTTAGGCTTGAGTGTGGACAAGTTCGTCTTGGCGCCCACATTTTTTCACGTGCGCTCAAATACCTAGCTAAGATCTTGAAGATGAGCGGTGGGAGGTGGCCGAGAGTCTGCTTGGAGGAGTTGATGAATCCTGCAATATGCGAGCGGTAGAGAATGCCATACATTGGGTTCTGCTATGCCCGCTGTATGAACCATATCGGCGCCACTACCTTTCGTTTTACATAAAACCGGGGAAACCCCTTGGAAGCATGAGTACCAGCGAGCTGGAATCGGTTCTTTGTGATATCCTGGACGTGGGTGAAGACAGTGCGAAGGCTTTCGCAGTCTACAACTTCGTGGCCCAATCTCTTATGCTGCGTGCCTTCTCTGCAAACGAATGAATTGCTTTGCCACCAATAGACCGTCGATTTATACAATTAAGATATTATGTGCTGTAATGAAGTATTTATTATACATTTTCTTTTTTCATATATTTATTTGATATAATGCCAGTATACACTTATTTTTTTCACGGAAGTTTTTTGAACGAACTCTTGTAACGGTCAATGACCTCTACAAATAAACATTATATCTATCTATCTAGCTATCATTCTATGTTCGCGCGTGCGCAGACGAAAGTTACGGTACGATTTCAATGAAATTCATATGGAACTATCAAAGAATTATTCTTGATCGACCCTCAAAATCTGAACTCATTTCAACGATATTTAAAGTAGGTAGTTATGTGCGTTTCAAGTATTTCACGTTTGCGCATGCGCAGATGGAACGGTTTCCTGTTTTTGAGTTGGGACCATCTCCGATCCAACCCGAGTGTACCCTCAAAATGTCAGCTCTCTACGACTGTTTTTCGCGTAGTTAGGAGCGTTACAAGGAAATTGTCAACATTTCATGTTCGCGCATGCGCAGACGAACTTTACAGTACGATTCCAATGAAATTTATTTGAAACTATCAAAGTATTATTCCTGACCGACCCTCCGAGTTTCAACTCATTTCAACGATATTTAGGTTAGTTTGTTATGGGTTTTTAAAGTATTTCACGTTTGCGGATGCGCAGACGAAAGTTACCGTACTTTTCCAATGATTTTGGGGTATGGGACCGTCTGTGACCCAACCCGCACCTACGATCCAAATTTCAGCCCATTTCGACTATTATTTCGGTTAGTTACGGGCGTTACAACGAATTACCACAGAAGACAGGCACGGAACCAAAAATTTCCTCGATGTCTGAAACGCAGAGTGGTAGTGGAAATTTTCATTTTGGAGAGCATAAATTTTTTACTCAATCACGAATCCAAGGCTTCCCTACCTTTGGTATTGAGCAAGAAAAAGGTAAATGCGAGTGGAAAATTATTACCTATTTTTGAGGAAATTATTACACATAAATATTCTTGGCGAAAGAATAAGAAGAAGTATAATGTAAGTATAGTATATTTATAAAGTTATCGTGTACACACCGGTATAGTATTTATATAACTATTTTATTAGGAGAAAAAGTTGAAATTTTGACTAGCAAACTGCAGTATTGCGAAAGTTTGCCTTAATCATGTGGAAAAAAGTCACTGAGTTGTTTCTTAAGATGATTCCCACTCGAGTAAAACGAACACCTCTGACCTCCACCTTTGTTTTCCCCCTCTTAAAAACGCATTAAGAGAATAAATGTTAATTCAACACGGAGCGTTAGCCACGTTACTCAACAGACTAGAAGCGAAGAAGAGTTGGGCAACGGTTTGTTTTTACCATATAATGGTCATGCCTCTGAATAGTCGTGATCACTCCGACGGAACGCCTTAGAAACTAATTGAGTGGAAGTTACTTCGTTTTTTTTTTTTTTTTTTTGTCTCCGTTCCTTATTGCTGAGAATACCAAACGAATTAGCCTTTATTTTGTGATTTCCTCTCCTTGTGGAGGGAGTTATTGTTACATCCTGTCATTGTGGATTTTGTATTTCAACGCCATCTGTTGGAGTTACCTATCCACTCGTATAGATCTATTATCTAGATGTACCTATCTTGATATTTATTTTTATCTGTTGGAGGTCTGATAAGTAGATGGCGAATAGGTGTAAAGAAGCCTCTAGTGGCAAAATAACGAGCTAAAAACCCTTAACAGATATTTTCAATCCATTATATTATCAGAAGAAGCGTTGTGGCTTTTGAATGAAATACCCTGCTTATTCTGTCCCACTTCATCGCTAAAGATTTATTTTTTAAGAACAATACCTGCTTATTCTGGGGTGAGCACGAGGGCAGGTATTGACCACAGAAAACAGTGTTCTGCGGTGAAGGGGCATCTATACAGGTAAATACATAATAAACCGTGGTGTAATAATTTGCCGCGTTTGTATACTAAAACTACCCGGAATCCCCTAAAAATAATTTATTGTCACCGAACTCTTGAACGAAGAAATTTCAGGCAACTCCGTGTTACAGTAACCGGTAAGATTCAAGTGAACGGACAGCAAAGTGAACTAAATTAAAGCTTATTCGTATTATTGTTGAATTTGATTACTGATAGTATTTTTTCTTTCCGTTTCAGGTAAGTTGATGTCAAAACTCTTATACAATGGTGGGTGAGTAGATGTTTTTGTTTGCATAAATCTCTTGTGTGATATTGTATTTATACGTACTACTTATAATTACTTGTATGCGTACTACCTATAATTCCTTCTAGGTAAGCATTTCTTGATGAAGTATTCTTCATTGTTTGAGCCGCTATCAAAACTCGGTGGTGAAAAGCTATCCACATAATTTAGACTACTCTTTATGATCTGCTTACGGTGTTTTTGTCGCGACTCTCGCCAATATCCTAACTTATCCGTTTTCGTCCCTGTCAACGTTCTTTGAAAACAACCTTTCCAGAGAAACCTGATTTGCGTCCATTCGGAATAAAATCGAAAGATATCGCAAATTGTGTCAAATTTTTCCCATTAAGAGGGAAAATCTAAAAATTGATTTTTTGCGAGCTTCTCGCCCCGCCGCGTTTCATGAACAAAACTCATACAGCTTATATAAAAATGAAATTTGAAATCTTTACAATCCTGGAATTCGGACAAGAAAGGAGAAATACGGAATGGTGTTTAAAAAAAAAATTGATTGAATGCGAAGAATTGGTGTTGTGTTCGACTGCCCAAATTGAAATCTGAAATCGTCATTATTTAGGGTTACTCGAGAATCTGCAAATGGCTAGCTTTAATTTTAGTAGCTGACGAGTAAATACCAGTTTTTTTACAAAATTAACGAACATTCACTTGGTTTCCGGAAGTAGCTATTTCCAGTAAGTGACGTAACACTGTCGGAATTACCACAATCAATCCATAAAATCGTCCATAAAATCTATCGTCGTCATGTGAATCTTATTGTAAACAGAATCGATTTTCAGTCATGCAAATGCGCTTTCTTCAGTAGGTGAATTGAATTAATTGAAAATTATCGAGAAGCTAGTAGCTCTCGACTAACCTCTTAACTGTTGGTTAGAAGGAAAAAAAATTAAAAATAAATAAAAGGTCTTCATCGCTTGGTCATCGTTTTAATTGAGTTAACCCACCTGTCGGTTAATCGAACCCGAAGTGTGAAACCTATTAAAATAATATTCTCAAAACCCCTCGATGAAGGGAGATTTTTCATCATATTAAAATTAAACGTCCCCTCCTCCCCCACTCCTCGCATCACGCCTCCTAAAATGAATTCCGTCGCCAACTTAATTTACCGAGCCCTCAAACTACAACCCTAAACACGAAATGGTTTTCCAATTAACAAATGGGATTTTAAATACCGAAACCGAAATAACATCAAATATTTTAAAGTCCTTCCCCCCCCCCCCCCACTCATCAACCTTTTAATATCAATTTTCGGCGGGCTTTCAAGTCTGTAGCAAGCGATTTCAATATATAAACACGGGCCATCCGATCCCAACGTTATAATTACAGTCATATTAATAATCTCTAAAATGACGGAAGGGGCGGATTTCAGCTTTCAACTCCGTCTGATTATTCATCAAACCGCTTAATTATCATTTTATATTGACTAGTCAATTAATATAATTTAAAAGGTAGACCCGGATGAAACGATATCGTATCGATGAAAATTGGAAGCTGTTGTCGCCAGATTAATTTTCCTTGTCTGGGTTTACGCTTATGGGTTTCCTCGGAGGGGATTTATTTTATTTTGCAATCATTTTAGATTGATTGGCAGAGTTAATTGTTGTTTACGCTCGTTAATGGATTCAATATTTTCCAAGGTTCGACTCGCAAGGTAGGTATAAACTAATGCGTTCTTAGACCGCTTATTGTGATACCAATAAATCGATACTTTGCTGTGAATCAAGCTACTGTGGTTGCCGGATGATAGAATTAGAATTTACTTAACAGTTACTGCAACATGCTGGACAGTAAAGCGGAAGGTTTTGGTTTATTATTCTGTGAACAATACACCTATGTATTCGCTCAGCAAACAATTTTTATAACAACCCCTCAAAATTTGTTCTTTTACGTTTCAAGGTGCGTAGATTCAGAAAATGCAATGTCCGTCCGCCGTATCACGTATACCAGCTTCATTATCGGTCTGAAAAAGTCGTTCTTTCGCACATTTGGGCCCTAGTTGTGTCCCGAAACTTTGCAGCCCGATCGCAATATACCCAGGGGTGTTATGAGTGAAAATGGGTATAAAAATAGGTACTTATTGTGTTTTAGTAAAGTGTTAGTAGAGGAGCGTTTGAGGTATCGTTTTCCATGTTTTTGGGACGAGAAGACCGAATATGAAGTCGATTTTGACCCAAGGGTGGAAAATTGAGGTTCTAACGAAGTTTCAGCCTTGAATTTATGTTAAAATTTGGTCTAAAAAACGTCCTTCCGCGCGAAGTTTGGGAACATATTTGGGTCGCAGTTGTGGTCCAAAGCTCGGCAGCCCGGTCGGAATACACCCAGGGGCGTTGTGGGGGAAAAATGGGTGTAAAAATAGGGCTTTTGAGGTTTTAGTGAACTTGGGCTTGTGAGATGTCGTTTTCCATGTTTTTTAGGGCGAGGAGACCAAATATGACGTTGATTTCGACCAAAGAGAGAAGGGCCGAGATTCTGGCAATGTTTTAACTCTCAAAACTCAATATTGGGTCAAAAACCTGTGAAAATGGCTGTAATCACCAGAAATTTTTCATAATAACACAGGAGTTCATTGACAACTTCAATGATCAAAAATAATTTTTTCAGAAACATTAACCTTTGTGGGTTTGTTCAGTGAGGTCCCAATCGTGCCGTATTCATTCGAGAATAATAAACCCATGTGACAAGGACCTTGCAGTGTTTTATTTATTGAAATGATTGCGCATTTATGCGGCATAACTCTTCAGCCGTTCCGTCATAGAGAAATATTTCATTCTGTATCAAGATCAGAGTCTAGTTCCCTCCACTCTCACGCATTTCTTCAAGTGTTTCCCGAAACGTTCAAGTGTCAACAAGAGTCGTCGACATTGTAGGCCACTCAAGTGCTGCCACTCGTTGTCTTTAAATACAACCCGAACCTCTCAAGTGCACCGATTGATATTTAGTAGTTTTTTTTCCCCTCTTTCGATTGCCTCCCTGAGACACTGTTGTAAGGTCTTGCGGCTCATAAATTTTTCAAGTATTATTCCTTATGGGACTTCAAGTGCTCAAACGGCTACTCGAGCCGTGTTTAGTCTGTAAGAAAAAAAATTTTAGTCGCAGACCGCTCCCGAGTGGTAACAAAAGTCAGTGGTTCGACTTGAAAAAAAATTCCTTTTCCTCCTACTACGAGTATTATGACTACGATAAATCACCGACGGGTCTGTCCGCAAGGTCTGCAGAGTCTGCTACTCTGTTTTATTTCGACATGGTTGGCGATCATCTATTAATTGATGAAAATGGTAATACCCAAAATCAGACGTTTTGTCGCGTCGCCATTGCTAAAGCCGGGGTGCCGCTACGTGGCGCCTTTATGTCAACAAGAACTAGCAGCGAATTCCGATGGCCTGACGAGTATCCCCAAATTGTCAAGGTGTAACACCCGTTTCCAGTGTCGTTAATGTAACGATGCCCAAAATGCCCGTGGAGTCTCAAGAGCCTCTCAAAATTTGGCAACTATCTGTTCCGTATGAGTGCATTGTAATATCGTAATACGTATTTATAGAAACACGAATCATTTGATTTTTTTCATGAATAATATCGATTTGCGGGTTGAGATGGATAGGGTGTTTTCTAAATATTTGGTGGAAATATGCATATTTATGTGACGTAAGTATGCCGAACGTTAGAGAGGCTCCACTTCGACTCTAGGGGCATATTTTTCGTGTCTGTGAAGTGCTTGGGTAGGTCGGCATCTGCCACAAAAAACGACCCTACTAATTCAGTGATCTACGCCAAGGGGTATCTGTACCTACAGGAAAATAATAAAGACAGTTTGGAGAACCTCAAGAACCTCCAAACTGTCGTTATTACCTACTGCACCCAAGAACCTCATCATATGAGAAATTAATTGCGTAATAATTTGCAATTGTGTAATATATTAGAAGAAATCACTTCTTTAATCGTGTAACCACAGGAGACATTAGTCGTGTGTCAGTTAATTGATACACGATTAATTAATAGACGATTGATATGATAATACACGATTAATCGTGGATTAATTATGATACACGATGATCATGTATTAATTGATACACGATTAATCGTGTATCAATTTTGGTTTATTATTTTCAATAATGAACCATTGGAATCGAGCATGAAAAAAAAATCTTACCCCTCCTCAAAATGTGATGGTTTACGTTTCAAGGTATGTAGAATCCAAAACTGCAATACAAATATTTCTGTCTGTCCGCCGTACGCCGTACGGGCCACTTTTCTTAGTTACCATGAATAAAAATTGATGAAATTCGGGTTATAGGTTCCGTTCGGGGTCTAGTCCGTCCTCGAAGCTCGACGTTACTGTCAGTCATCTCCAAGGGGTTCAAAATAGGGGTTGAAATTTTCAGAACGCGGTAGCTTGAAAACTTCCTATAGAAGCGTATGGTTGTTTTTACGTTATTAAATTTGTCTTGAGCTAAACAATTTTTTGAGACCACCCGGAGCATCGTACGTCCAGCCGTTCGTGAGCACCAAAAAGCTTCGTCAACGCGATTGTGAATCAAACGGTATAAATCGGGCCAGGATATCATAACCACGGAGCATCTGATTATAATCAAGGATGGCTGTATGAAGTCGAGTTGTTTGTTCTGCGATATTATTTCATTTGGCAATTGATGGAATATTGGATTTTGTTGGTAGGCTTCTGAAACTTGAACAAACGTTGAAGTATTATTGATGGGTAAATTATTACACAATGGCAAATTATTACACACTGGCAAGTTATTACACAACGGTAAATTATTACACAACGGTAAATTATTACACAACGGTAAATTATTACACCACGGTAAATTATTACACAACGGCTCATCTACCCAGAAGGGGCTGGATTTTGTTGATAGGTAGTTACTTTTGCAACTTGAACAACCGTTGAAGTATTATTGATGGGTAAATTATTACACAATGGCAAATTATTACACAACGGTAAATTATTACACAACGGCTCATCTACCCAGAAGGGGCTGGATTTTGTTGATAGGTAGGTACTTTTGCAACTTGAACAACCGTTGAAGTATTATTGATGGGTAAATTATTACACAATGGCAAATTATTACACAACGGCAAATTATTACACAACGGTAAATCCTTACACAACGGTAAATTATTACACACGGTAAATTATTACAATCGGTAAATTATCACAAAACGGTTTAGGTAGGTACCTAGTAACGAGTACGGGGTTAGGTACCTAACCTACGGAGGGTCCGCGATCTACATAATATGTGTAGAATAGTACATATGTTATATAGAAGGGTTATCTATACGGAGACCTGTGATCTGTAACAGGAGGGTATTCTGTACAAAATAATAAACCGTTGTGCAGGGATTTGCAGCGTTTTTTAGTATCAATGAATTGTGTGATCATGGGAGAAATTAATTGCGTAATAATTTGCAATTGTGTAATAATTCGGAGCGGTTTTCATTGTTACGTTTGTATTAGGTATTGGGAAAGTTTTTCTAGATGGAACATCTTCAGAAACACACCTCGTCCACATGGCACATAACTTATTGTCGGAACACATTCGCAGGTGGTTTTTGTCGTAGGTAGGTAGCTGTTGATGTTTAAGGCGCAGTTTGAGGGTTGAGATTAACTGTATTGGGTGTTTTCTCACTAGTTGGTAGGTTTGTGTGTCGCTGATGTAATTACGATAATAGGGTTGTTTAATGGTGAGGGTTCGTTAATTGAATTCTGGAAGTTAATTTTCCTTCGGGTTGACCAGCTGGTGCCTAAATCAACCGGTAGATATGAACAGTTCGGGAAGACCCAGGGCAGGATGCGTTTCTGACGTAAAGGGAGTCCCCCAAGCAGATTGCGAACCCCGGGTTCCCGATAGAGGGCGTTAGACGAGTGAAGGTTGGCGAGATCGAGCATATTAGCCGGAGAGAGTGCAGCGTTCTGTTTGTAGCTTCTGATGGTTGGGGGGGCTCCAGAACAATAGGGCTGGAACAGACCCCTCCACCCAAGTCGGTGTGACCCGGGGGTCGAGTGGGTAGGTAATAACGTCGGAGCGGTTACTGTTAGGAGGGCTGCACTTGAGGAGCGCTGGGTGCAGCACTTACGCCAATCGTCATCTCACCCTTTCTGGTTCCGACCTCCCCGTCCCGTCCCCTTCAACTCTGCTACATAGCTCGTCCGCCTCCGTTTGATGTGTGCGTTGTGGGATTCGAGCGCTCACTCCAACGCTTTCCTGTGAGGTGCCTGGAAGGTGTTTCTAGGCAGAGGTGCCGCATTCAAGGGCCACTCGGCCTCCGGTACTCGCTTCTGAACCCAGCAACACCCGTTCCAACAGCCCCTGTTAGTTTAGCAAGTACTGAACAATTTGGGTCTCCCATACAACAATATTCAAACAGTTCAACCTCCCCTGTCTGTTGAAATAAGATAAGAAACGGTTACGAACTAAATCACTCGCGAAGAAATCGTGGAAACCAATTTCAAAGAAAAACGGAGTTATTGAGAAAATAGTCCATTTCCGCTAATGCACGAAAAAACGCAAAAAAAATACTGTTAAATACCGGTTTCGGTGATCAAACCAACGTCAGTAACAAACAAAAACTGAAGGCACATTGGAGAGGTGACCATATAAATAGTCAACAAGTGAAATGTGGTCGATTGGCTTTGGTTGTGAAGAAGAATGGTGAAGTGAACAATGGAAGGGGGGGTCGATTCTGATTGGCCCAGGAAGAGAATGCCAAAAGTGAAAGGAACGTACAAAGAAAACAGCTTGGTCCCCCCCCCCCCTCCTTACGTTCCTTTCACTTTTGGCCTTCTCTCTTCCTGGGCCAATCAGAATCGCCCTCTCTTTCTTTGTTCCCTTCACCATTCTTCTTCACAACCAATCCCAATCGACCATATTTCACTTTTTGACTATTTATAAGGTCACCTCTCCAATGTGCCTTCAGTTATTGTTTGTTACTGACGAAGGTTTGGTCACCGAAACCGGTATAACAGCGTTTTTCACGTTTTTTATTGTATTAGTGGAGATGGACTATTTTTTCAATAACTCCGTTTTTCTTTATAAGAAATGGGGTTAGCTGAACCAAAACAAATAAAAGGCACCTCACACGGTCAGTATTTCGGTATTTCTCCATCATTATTTGTCAGCCTTGCACAGCCATTCCCGATCGTCAATATTTTCTTCGGTTTTGTACCACCAGTTGACTATTAGTGAGTACCGGCGTTCTGTGAAACACAAGCTATGGATAAAATATTGGTTCAAAAAGTTCGAAAAATAGTCACGTCGGTGCGGAGAATGGGCTATTTGCATGGGTCGCAAAAGCGGTTTATATTATTTTTAAATGAAACGAGTGCATTCTGAGAATTTTGATACCAACCGCATGCTCCTAAGATACGTAGTTCTTTTTCTATGATTTTTAAAGTTTCCAGAGGTTCCTGCGTCATTGAACCTCTCTCGTCTGGGCGGGAACCCCCTGGCCACTGTGATGGACCTTTGGAAGCTTTAAAAATCATAGAAAAAGAACTAGTTATCGCAGGAGCGTGCGGGGTTTCTCAAAATTCTCAGGATGAAATCTACTTTCATTCAAAAATAAAATAAATACGTGCCCATTGTAATATAAATGTTACTGTCGCATGTGTGATAATTCATAATATAATAAATTATTGTCTATTTAAAACCGTTTTGGAAAGGCAGATAGACGAATATGAGCAAATGTAGATCAGCTGACGAAAGCTGTTACTTTAAGGAACCTCACTACCGGATGATATTTTGAGAACATGCAATTTTCTGCGATAATGTCACCAGTAATCATAATTCAAGCTGTTTCACTCCGAGGAGGTTAGAACCGGTTAGAGCACAAGGTGTGAATAAGCCACAAACTTACTGGATACTACCGTAATGTGAAAGACACTACACCGTCATTAATACTGTCAATTTCCACTCCTTTTGGAGTTCTTCGCCACTTTATAGGCATATTATATTATATTAGTTCACTGTAGTGAATAGCACGGGCACCTTGCCCGAGTAAATATAAATAAATAAATAAATGTCCAAATACTGATGGAGTGATATCAAAATATCCGTATATTCTTTAATATCATCTTCATTCCGTCAGTATTGCTCTTACATCGACCCGTAAAACTGTTGATAATTTTGCATAATGACAGTATTATTCACCGTGTAAGGCGCCCTTGAAGAAAAACACTTTTGACATCACCAAAAACACTATACCTGCATGGATAGTGAATTCCTTTGTTTGGTAATTCAAGTAAAGGTGGTCTGTCCGGCCGTTTATTTCCTCATTTGGGCGGGTGTAAACTGGGCCAGTGTTCCAGCTCATAAAAAAACAGCTGATTTCTGCCTTCTCCATTTGATAATGTTACCATTGAAGTACCTGTATTTTAGTAACCTGATTTTATTAGTTTAGGAAGTTCTGAACCACTCGACCTCCTCCGTGTCTCCAAAATTGGATACCTGAACCAAATTAAATGAATTCAAACACTAAGGTAGGAAAAATATTGATGACGTGCCCCAATACAACAGAGTGCAAACTTAGGCTTGGAAATTATTTTGGTGATTTTACTCAGATTTTTTAACGTTGAATGGGTCACTTACAATGTATGACGGAAAAGCAGCTCATTTGAATCTTACGATTCTAAATCTTACATATTTCACTGCGTCTTTAGTATTTCACAAATATTGTTATGAGACGAACGAATACGGTTGACATAATGAGTTCCTATCATTACGCTACTTGAGGGTTTTCATCGTTTCATGGACAGGTCGTCCTTAAAGAGGCCCCCCTACAGGGATTTGGAACAGACTATGAAAATGGGCAAGGAAATAAATACGTTCAATTAGGCTCTACGTGGTTCGAAAGGTAAAACTAAGAAAGAGCTGAGGAACATTTGTCAACGACACCAAATGATCCATCTTGCATCTTCTCCTCTCTGACTATTTTAATAAGTTCAAGTCATTCTATATAAATGGCCCAATGACGAATGACCTTAGTTCGGGTGGTTAGAACGTTTCTTCGTGCAACTCGAGCTGGAAAAAACAAATGCGGATGAAATTTATATTGACTCATCAATTATGTGATCCAGATGCATGAGAACAACACCTGGATAAGTTATCCAGGTGGACAGTGAACACATCGTCAAATACGCACAAGGACGTAAGTACGTGTGGAAAGGAAAAGGACAAACTAGACCACAGCCATGAAGATCTCATGTGGATACTGCGCGTGTAGAAAGGTTCTGCTCATTTTTAGTTTATTATTGTTTTATAACACCCCCTCCAAATTCTTTCTTTTAAGTTTCAAGGTGCGTAGATTCCAAAAATGCTATGTCCGTCCGCCATACGCCGTATCACGTATATCGGCTTCATTTTCGGTATAAAAATTCGTTCTTTCGCACACATGCTTTTTGTGTTTTAGTAGCATGTTAGTAACATGAACTTTCGAGGTATCGTTGTCCATGTTTTTGGGACGAGAAGACCGAATTATGAAGTCGATTTTGACCAAAGAGTGGAAAATTGAGGTTCTAACGAAGTTTCAGCCTTAAATTTACGTTAAATTTTGATCTAAAATCGCAAAAAATTTGGGAACACATTTGGGTCCTAGTTGTGCTCCTAAACACGGCAGCCCGATCGGAATACACCCAGAGGTGTTATGGGAGAAAAATGGGTGTAAAAATAGGAGTTTTCGAGGGATTTTTGAGGTTTTAGTGAACATGAGCTTGTGTGGTATCGTTTTCCATGTTTTGT
The DNA here is from genome assembly GCA_954871275.1 of Leptopterna dolabrata. Lineage (NCBI taxonomy): Eukaryota > Metazoa > Arthropoda > Insecta > Hemiptera > Miridae > Leptopterna > Leptopterna dolabrata. The sequence goes on from OX940985.1 coordinate 36,765,032, forward strand.
TAGGGGGAGAATACCGAATATTAGGTTGATTTTGACCGAAGAGTGGAGAATTGAGGTTGTAACGAAGGTTAAGCTCCCGAAATTCGTTTTTTAAGAGTCAGAAACCTGGGAAATTGTCTGAACTCGCCATACATTTGGTGTAATAACACTAGAAGCGGTATCAACAGGTGAATCAAGACAATTAAATGGTACTATCAATGATCAAAAATAATCTGTTGAAAAAAAGCCGAGTCTAATTCGTGTTTTTGGGGGCCAAAATTGGTGGAAACCATCAAAAGTAGCCATTTCAATAATTGCTCATGAAAGAAAAAAAAAACAGCCATAATTTCTGTAGGTAGGTATGTCCAATAGAATAATAAACCCATGTGACAAGGAGTTTTCCTCATCACATTTAAATTCGATTTAACTGTTCAGTATGTTCAAGGATATCCCTATACCATCACCGTGCCGATTTTTGGGACGCTCCTCCCACGACTGGTCTGCAAACCGGTATGTGGCATAAATCCTATCCAATTTCAATATCCTGTAGTTCCATTCACCCAACTCGATCCAACTATTAGTCGACCCAAAACCGTGTGACGCTGCGAGTTTAATCATCAAACGTTGTTTTCATCCCGACAACACCTAATAATTTCCTTATAATAATTATTTTTTTAATTCATACCCCTGAATAATATTCAGGTCAGGGCCGGGATTGGTTGTAGAGCCCTTTCCTCGCACTTTCCCACTACCCCGACCTTTATGAATAAATCTCGCGTTTCGCATCATAAACTCGTATTACTCTGCATAAAGTAAAGAAAAGCGGCAGCATTTCCAGCCGAATGTGCCTATTCGACGGGCCCTCGCTACGGCTTGTAGACTTGCCATACTGAATATTGTATCCGATGAAATACTTTGCAACATCGGCCCTTCGCTTCTATCGTTCCCATCCCGGTGGTACTAATACTAAATTTTCATCTGGTTTCATCGATTTCACGTTTCGAAATTTTCTCGGATGCCAGATAGAATATTTTAGAGCCTTATTAAAGCGAGATGTGGACCTTTATTTCTCCGGTAGATTTCTTCACATCGTCTCCTTTCGCTTCCGTTATATTACGCTTTCTGCAGACCATGGAATCCAAAGGATTACGGCCTGAAACAATTGGAAAATTCATTGATCCGCCTTGAAAATATTTCGTTTTGTAGCTTTGGTACTACTAAATAGCGTAGTACAGGTATAATATGGGCGTTATTATCACTGTTACCTATCAGTACTACCAACACATGGATATTGCTGTCACTTTTGGTGCTGGCGCGGCGCTTGGGAGTAATCTTATGTACGAATATTCTTGATAGCGCAGGAAAGTATTTGGCATTAACTGAACACATGATACTGAAAACGCTGCAAAGTCCTAGTCACATGGGTTTATTATTCTATTGGACATAAGTACAGAAATGTTGGCTGTTCATTTTTGTTTCTTTCGCGTGAAATAATTGAAATAGCTATTTCTGATGGTTTCCATCAATTTTGGCCCCCAAAACACGAATTAGGTATGTACGCATTTTTTTTTTCAAATTATCTTTAATCGTTGGTAATTTAATCGTCTTGATTCACGTGTTGACAATTATTCTAGTGGTATCATACAAACTGATGGTTATATCAGTCGATTTCCCAGGTTTTCGACTCATAAAAAAATCAATTTTGGGAGCTGAACATTTGGTAAAACCTCAATTTTCCACTCTTTGGTCAAAATCGACTAAATATTCTTCGGTCTTCTCGTCCCAAAAACATGGAAAACGATACCTCAAAAGCTCATGTTACTAAAACACAAAAAGTAGGTACCTATTTTTATTCACATTTTCACTCATAACACTCTTGGGTATATTCCGATCGGGCTGCAAAGTTTCGGGACACAACTAGGGCCCAAATGGAGCACAGAAAATGAAGCCGGTACACGTGATACGGCGGACGGACATTTTTGGAATCTACGTACCTTGAAAGGAAAAAGAATCAATTTTGACGGGGTGTTATAAAAAATTTTTGCTGAGCGAATGCATAGGTGTAGTATTCACAGAATAATAAACCAATAGTGGAGACGTAGGTATGGGAAAGATTCAGACAGTATAATTATTTTCAACGACGTCTGCGAACCAGCGTGGTAATAGTAGTTTCGAAATAACCTCGTAAGTGTTTCGAGTGTTGGAGCGGATTCGATTTAGTGAAACAAAGGAAGTTATTGTAGAAAAAAGTGATTGCGATGAGGGCAGCTGGATGTCGATTGCCTTCTGTTGCACGTAAGGCGTTGTTCGTGGGGTTGGGGGTCATGAAGAGACAAACGTAAATAAATACTTGAAAAGAATGGTTTGAAATGCGTAAAACCCACTCGAATTGCTGTAAGTTTTCGTCCAGGGTCCATCTGCCGCTAAATGGGGTAGTCGCACCAACTCGTCAAGTAGTGGGACCAATATAATGGTATCCAGCTATTAGGTATAGTAAGTTGAACTTTTTATTTTGGCCCACCCCGGGGTACGAAGCGTGTCGGACAAAAAGTCTTCGATACCGCGTTTGATTTTTGTCCTCATTACATCTGTTCAGGTCGAGGGATATTCAATGGGTTGTTTTTGTCGAAAACGACTGGAGTGTGGGATTTCGCCTCACCGGGGGGGCTTAGTTTCACTGGGTCCCCCACTTGAAAAACTCGTATCGATTGTCGAATATAAACTACCACTAGACATTTGTTTACCACTTCTTAAACTACCTGAATGGACTCAGTTCCGGGTGCTTTTCTTCGTAAACTCTTTATGTCTTACATTTATTGATATAAGCAGTTTTGTTTATTTTTAGGTAGAAGCATCTTTGGACTTACCTCCATTCTATTATCTCAAAAAACGCTGCAAAGTCCTTGTCACATGGGTTTATTATTCTACTGGACATACGTGCAGAAATTTTGGCTGTTTTTTGGCTGTTTCTGTTGGCTTTTCTTTCATGTGCAGTTATTGAAATGGCTATTTTTGATGGTTTCCTCCAGATTTGGCCCCCAAAAACACGAATTAGGCTCGGCTTTTTTTTAACAGATTATTTTTTATCATTGACAGTACCATTTAATTGTCTGGGTTCACCTGTTGATACTACTTCTAGTGTTATTGTACCAAATGTATGGTGATTTCAGACATTTTCCCAGGTTTCTGACTCATAAAAAATGAATTTCGGGAGCTTAAACTTCGTTACAACCTCAATTCTTCACTCTTCGGTCAAAGTCAACCTAATATTCGGTACGAATTAAATCACTCGCGACGAAGTTGTGGAAACCCATTTTAATAAAAACGGAGTTATAATATAACAAAGTCTATTTCCACGAAAACAATGAATACAAAGTTAAATCGATTTCGACGGTTAGGTCATCATCAGTAACAAACATGAACTGAAGGTACATCGCAAAAAACACAGCTTATATAGTTACAGAACTTGAATCCTATAGGTCGAGAAAGTGAAAGGTATTATCCAATCAGATTGAAACAGGTAATAGTGGAGGGAGAACTTGAATCCCATTGGCTCAGAAAAGTGAAAGGGACTGGGAGGATCAACAAATGCCAATCAAGGCAGACAAAGTGAAAGCGAGCTCAAACAGTGGTGAGGGTAACATTGTGAAGGGGGGGACCAAGCTATTGCAGGAATGAACCTATCAACGGTGAAACATGTTGAGGGACCACCTCATTCAGACATTTACCAGACCTATCACTCTTAAGAATTTCGAACCTTTCAAGTACATCCAACATACCTCCCTTTGGGCAAAAATGAGGAAATTCTACATACTGTCTATTTGTTAAATCAAAACTAAAGTCATGATTGGATTCACTCAGGTGACTTGCGAAAGCAGAATCACCTTTGCTATCCCTGAAATCCTTTTCATGTTCTTTTATTCTTTCCCTAAACTTCCTTCCAGTTTGACCACAATACTCAAGCCCACAAGAACATTTCAGCTTATAAACCCCACTTATCCTGAACCATAATCTTATCTTTAACAGAACCCAACGAAGCTTTGAGATTATTTTTATTTTTAAACCCTACTTTAAAACCTCTAGATGATAACATTTTTCCAATTTTGTCAGAAATCTTTTCATAATAAGGTATACTTATCCACTTTTCCTCTTCCAAAACAATTTCTTTAACCAAATTTGATACACTGTCCCTATACTTTTTCCTAAGAACCTTATTCCATATAGAATCAATGAGAGCACCCTCATATCCAGGGTTATCTTGTCTTCCAAAAATTCACAAAGTAGGCGCACCAATGAGACCGGTCTTATATTGGTGCCCCCGCCTACAAATTAGCCAAAAAACTAAATACTTTGTTTAGGAATAAGATCAATTTTCGGCCAAAAAATACTGTTCTAAATTCATACGATCTGGTTTCTAGAATTAGCGGGATTCAAGTGCCTCCAAATGCCAAACTTGCTTCCTTTGACGTGGTTAGTTTGTTCACCAATATTGATGTGGCTAGCTGCAAAGATGTGGTTAACAGGCTTATCCATCTGTCCAATCTTGATGTTTTTGAAAAAGATGAACTGTGTAGTTTAATGTCTATTTTTATGGACCAGAACTATTTTCTATTTGAAGGCAAATATTATACTCAGCCTGGGGTAGCTATGGGTTCTCCTTTGTCTCCTTTGCTTGCGGATATTTACATGGATTATCTTGAAAAACAAATTTTTGAAAAATAAAAATTCAAACAACCTCTTATATTGGTATAGGTACGTTGATGATATAATAATTTTATGGACAGGAACTGAAAGACTACTAAATTCTTTTCATGAAAAAATCAATATATTAGATCCTTTTATTTTTATATTTTTATATTTATATTTTTCTCCCACATCACCCCTGGGTGTATGCCGATTGGGCTGCCGTGTTTCGGAGCACATCTAGGACCCAAATGTGTTCCCAAATGGGGAACCGAACTGTTTGCGGAAAAACGACGATTTTAGACCAAAATTTAACGTAAATTTAAGGCTGATACTTCCTTAGAACCTTAATTTTCCACTCTGGTCAAAATCGACTTCATATTTAGTCTTCTCGTCCCAAAAACATGGAAAACAATACCTCAAAAGCTCATGTTACTAACATGTTTGTAAAACACAAAAAGTACCTATTTTTGTACACATTTTCATTTATAGCACCCCTGGGTATATTCCGATCTGGCTGCAACGATTCGGGACAAAACTAGGGCCCAAATGGAGCATGTGTGCGAAAGAACGCATTTTTTAGACCGAAAATGAAGCCGGTACACGTGATACTACGGCGTACGGCGTGGACTTTGCAGATTCGCGCTCCCGCCGACGCGATTGATTCAGTTCGGTTCGCGCTGCGCAAAAATCCGGTCTCTAGGAAAACAGGCCATAAACGAACAAATTTGTTATTCGCATAATATTAGTAAACTCTTCCACTCCAATCCTCCCTCCCAACCACTCTCCTTCCACAACATTAATATTGATATTCCAAAAACTTGTTGTACAAACTACTTACTACTATACTCACTCAGTGCATGTACAGATTTACTTGTGGAATGTAATAGTCTATAACGGATTCAGGTGGTTATTTTCTTCTGTCGGTTCTATGTAGTTGTCCCCATCAAATCAAATGAGCAACCCGCATCCAAAAGTCAAACCCAGGAAATTGGGCTCCATATTTCTCAGGTCCATGTTTATGTTCTAACCATGAATTCTGTTAGAACTATAACATTGACGCACTCCGTGACTTGCCTTTTACACCTCTGAATCAAAGTTTGCATAAACGGACGCAACCTGACGTCATAAAACCAGTTCTTTCGATTGTAACACCCTGCCAATGCTAATCGTGACCGAAATATTTGAATTAGAAAACAATGCGAGCGTTCCTAAGGAAAAACCATTCGTTTCCCTGTTTTTAATAATCCTCCTGAAATTCTGCTTTGGTTCAAGGTTGTTTTCGGAAATTACTATTGTTATAAAATGAATATGGGGCCTTTTGTTTCCGTCGTAAACGTTTTGAAGAGTTCAATATGTGGGAATTTTCCCTCGACGATTTGTATATTCTTTTTTTTTCTCGAAAAGGAATCGATTGTTTTGATTGTTACCGGATCGTGTGATGTTGCGAAGGTCGGTTGTAAAAGAGACAACCTCGTTTCCGTGTTGAAGTGCGTAATGGTGCAGGAAGTGGCATATTTGACGGAATGAAATATATCGCTACCACACACGTCCTACACACACGGGTACACTTGTCCTCTGTATCTGGAAGATTCGCCACGACGTACCGTGAGGCAGCAAGAATACTAAAAGTTTGAATTCGGGACAGTGGTTTCTGTGTAGGGTGGGCACACCTAGTGGACAGTGGTAATTTGGATTTTGCTCGCGTTCTGTTGCCGTTGAGCGGCTCATCCGAGCCCCAAAAAATCATATTTTTGTTCGAAAAATGGTCTAAAATTACAAACGATTGGGATCCCCCTCCCCTCCCTTTGTTTCACCCACAACTCTGAGCGCCAGTGGCCGTTTATGAGTATTCTCTCCAAATTTCAAGCATTTTATGGAGAACGAATATGAAGTCGATTTTGACCTAAGAGTGGAAAATGGAGGTTCTTACGAAGTTTCAGCCTCAAATTTACGTTAAATTTTGGTCTGAAATCGTCGTTCTTCCATACACAGTTTGGGTGCCAATTTCAGTATACACGTTGGGTCCTAGTTGTGCTTTAAAGCTCGGACACCCGATCGGAGTACACCCAATGGTGTTGAGGGGGAAAATGGGTGTAGAAATAGGGTTTTTTGAGGGTTTAGTGAGCACGAGCATGTGAGGTATCGTTTTTCATGTTTTTTTTAGGGCGAGAAAACCGAATATGAACTTGATTTTGACCAAAGAATGAAGAAATGAAATTGTAATGAAGGTTGAGCCCCCAAAATTCATTTTTTTTATGGGTTAAAAACCTGGGAAACTGGCTGAAATTAACATAAATTTGTATAGCAACACTAAGTAGTATCAGCAGGTGAATCAATACAGTTAAAATGCGCTATCAAAGATCAGAGATAATTTGTACAAAAAAAATGAAAAATAAAATAAGAGCCTGATTCGTGTTTTTGAGAAAATATAAATGAAAATACCACATTTCTGTAGGTAGGTCCAGTGGAATAATAAACCCATGCGACAAGGAGTTTGCAGCGTTTTTCCGAATAGTTTATGATGTTAGATAGGCGATCATAGGACTGAATAGGGGAAATTTGCCTCCTTCATGTTTTGAGCGACTTTAAAAACTTTGAAATTTCACAAAAGAGGCGGGGAAAGGGGCCCTGCTGTTGCCTATGACGTTGTACTGATATGAGTTCTGATTGGCTGGGCAGCTGTAGCAGATGGGAGATGGCCAGTCTATGCGTAATAGCCGTGTGACGTACCCTAGCGACATCTTGAATCGACTTTTTCTTTCACTTTCTCTTCGTCGATAAAGAAAATTTCCCCTGAACTTTTCAACTTTTTCAAATGCGCTGAGGAAGATGGTTATAAAATCTGTACCAAAAGTGTTCTTCGTGGATACATAATAATTGCCCATTTTATCTCCACGGTCAACGCATCATACAGTATTATGATGGCTGTTTCCCATGTTTTGCTTCCTCATTTCATTTGTTCGGGTTTGTAATTTCGCTTGAGGTCACGCAGCACGATGACACTCCGAATCCTAACCAGATACGTTGCAACGGACGGTCCACAGTTTGATTAGATACTAATTCGAAGGCCTGTTCCTGGCAGAGTGAGCTTTTTGAACGGTCATTTTACTGTCGCAGCTAGCCATCATTTGTCAGAACGAAAGATTCAAACGTTTGAAGATCCCAAACCACCGAATTTGACTTCATACGAATCGGAAAGGTCATTTGAGTGGCGAAACAGTTTCGGAACTGAAGTTGACAATTATCCCCCTTCAAATTTATCTGCGGAGCGACATTGACAGAGCACGTTCAAGTGGGCTTAATAGACAAAGGTAGCGAATCCAGGAACTGCAATAACAGCCGTCATTCACAAGAAATTAGCTGCATGCGAGAGCCGGTGTCTGAATGGAAGGCACCCAAGTGACGTCCTCTGTCCCTCACACGGATTCGGGAGCCTCTGGAAGAGGGAGGGAGGGTGTTATTTATTAACAAAGGGGTTAGGGTCCAGGGAAACAGAGTGGGAAGGTATTTAGCTTTGGGAGCAACTAATTATCTAAAGCCGGTAGGCTATAGTTGTGTGGAGGTTTCAATCAGGTTAGACAGGGTTTCCGTTCCTGCACACACGATCGGAGTTTAACCTGGCGGATCACAGCTCGGCTAACAGTCGAGTGCCTCGAGCTTCACTTGATCACTGATAAAATGCCGTCTGATTTGCTCTCTCCTCTCGAAACACCGGCGAGGGGGAGCCGTCCAAAGGCACGCCAGTTTCTGCCTATCTCGCTCTGTCCCTCACACTCTGCCTGGTCTATCCCCATTTCCTCTCTATGGGTCCCCAGTCAACTGAGAGTCTGCCGCCTTTGTATCGACGGTTGTACATCAAATCGCTTCCCTTATATCGCATTAACTTTGGTCCAGTGCAAACGTTTTAGAGATTCACTGTGGGCGGGGTTTGAATAGGCGGATCAGTCCTTAACGCGCGGAAATGCAACTTTGAGCACATCTTCCTCCTTCACAACCCAAATGCGCATACTGTGGTACAGCCAGCATTTATTCGCGACAGCACAATCAGCACAATGCACAACAGGTGGAGGACACACTGAGAGATCATGTTATGCGCCTGTAAGCATGGAAAACTACGAACATACCGCAGTCTGCAAACAGAATTAAATACTTAATAACATTCCAAAAGCTTCCATCTGCCACAATAGCGAAAACTCCATGTTTGACCAGAAGACCACGCGAGTAAAGGGAAAATGTTCGTTCTGGCACAGGGACCACACTGCAAAACCCTTGATACTAAACCCGTAACACACCTCACGATTTATTTATTTTTCAAATTGTACACAAAAAATTCGTTATTACCTTCAAACATTTTCCAAATTTTACGAAATTGATGTAAATTTCGTAAATTTTCAAAGGTTATAACGCAATTTTTGAAAATTGTCAAAAAAAATTTCAAAAATAAATAAATCGTGATGTGTGTTGCGGGTTTAGTATCACAGGTCTTGCAGGGTTGCCCCTGTGCCAGAAGGAACATTTTCCCTCTACTCACGCGGGCCCTTGACATGCCTCAACCGCCTGTCTTATAATTCACATCAAACTTGCTTATTTCCCCGTTTGTGGATCACTTCTCACGCTCGCTTTGCTTATATTCATCAGCCGTTAACGCGGATCTGCAACAATGTGCTCCCTGACAGCACAATCCGGATCGATACTGCGGTACAGCGGTTCGTGATGGAAGAATCTACGAGAGGTGGAGAACTCACTCACAGGTCGTTCTCATGGCCTGTACATATTCGCTGCGTTTTCCGTTTTAGGGAGCAATTCCTTTGCTTCGTAACGTGGTAAAATCATCTGGATTTTACAAATTTTGTAGAAATCTGGATTGTGTTTTCTGGACGGACGCTCCTGCTCAGCGGACCTTGTCAATTTCATAATATTATAGTCCGACAACGATGACTCAGAGCTTGCGCAGCGCCGAGCTTGGTGGCGGAAGTGTGAACTAAAGCTGGATTCAGAGATTCGCTAAAAGACATGGAATTTTGTTTGTTGTGTTTGATGCGTCGATTCATAGTGGACAACGATTTCCAACAACAGGAGAAAAGGGAGATAATCGCGAATAGAACAGAAATAGCAGTCCGTTTATTTGCCACTTCGAGCGCTGATTTACTTCTTTTAGCGAATTTTCAAAGAAAATGAAGCTATTGCAATGGCTTCGAAATTTAAATAATATAAATTTTTGGAAATTTTCTTCATAGAAATCCGTTTCAGACCATTCTAAAACGATTCCTGAAATTTAACACTTTTTTATATGTATATATATATATATGTGTCACTCCAGACGATAACTCTCGATAGAATTGAGATAAACAGCTCAAATTTGCACAAAAAATCTATCTTGGCAATCGAAAGGCTAAGTTCGAAGATGGGCGAAATTGGCCTACTCTAAGGAGGGTTTTGGCGCATTTAAAGTGCGCAAAAATTACCCAAAAATCCCCAAAATGTTATTTTCCAACAAGTGACCCCTCATTTTAAAGGTTTTTGCACGCTGAACACGATGGTGGAATCGGATTTTAGATATCTTGATCCGTTCTCAAATTAGAGCATTTAAAGTGCGCAAAAATTACCCAAAAATCCCCAAAATGTTATTTTCTAACAAGTGACCCCTCATTTTAAAGGTTTTTGCACGCTGAACACGATGGTGAAATCGGATTTTAGATATCTAAATCCGTTCTTAAACTAGAGCATTTAAAGTGCGCAAAACCTACCCAAAACCCAAAACGGTAGAATCAGGATGGACAAAACGTACAAATTAAAATAAATACGAAGAGAATATACATAGAAAACCAAATTTTAGACCGAAGTTTTCCTTTATTCAAAACCATAGCCATTAATTCGAATATTTCTTTGAAAATTCGCTCATTAAGTCATGCTGCATGACTGGTTTTTTTTTTAAATATAAATAATACACAAACTCAGTCCAAAAATTAATCTAGTTTCGACCATCTACGTCTAAATTACTCTTGTGTCTTGCTACGTGAAAACTTCGCTTCGAATCATTCAAATGATCAGTATTAATGATTGATTTGTTGTTTTAATTGTAATTAACAAGTGGTTGCCGAGCGTTCGCACAAGATCATTCATCGGTTGCTAACGGGCCGCCAAACCAAATCAACTGCAAAGCTTCATGTTATCTGGAATAACAATCCCGTCCATTAATCATTCGACGTATATTCGTCCATTTGCCTACGTCACTCTACTCGAATAATAGACATCAATCTGGTGCGTATAGTTAATTTGATTGGCACATTAGGTAAATTGGTTGTGGGATTCAAATAGGTTGGTGCTCAGATATGTTCGCACTAAACGTAATAAGGAGCCGTCATGAGTTAATATTTTCATTAATGAATGTTTAAATTAGTGATTTGCTATCGTCGCGAATGAAAAGTTCTGGTCAGTCAGCGTGACCCGAAAAGCGAATTCGGGGAAGCACTTTCAACCATCCTCATCCTACATTTTTGGGCAATTAGCCGTGTAATGATCTACTTGGAGGAGTTGAAATATTGTTTGTTGTTCATCTTTATTATTAAGTTAAATATTCATATTTATTATTGAGTTATTCTTATTGTTTATTCAGTTTGACTGTGGTATTAAGATGTAATTGTTGAAGGTATTCTCATCTTGTTTTCTATCATACGAAAATACTTTAAATCGTAATCATCCTGATCTGATCCTGATCATAGCGAATTTTCGTCTACATTTCTAAATACGGGTGGTCTGCATTTCTAAATTTCAGATGTTGAAGTATGCAATTCTTTGGTATAGCCACAGACAATTATATTCGTACAAAACCTGGTAAACCTCCAGTTGTCTGAAGGACACCTTCGCTCGCTGGGGTGTTGTGATGCTCACCATGTTACGAATAACTTCATGGCGCTCACGAAATTCCCGAGGGTGTTTCAAACTTAAATTCCCTGTATTTGGAATAAGAAAAACTAATGAAAAATTCCTAACCTACAGTCTGTAACTACCTATAATCGAAATGATGAGTTCAAAGATTGGCATCTTTGCAGTTCAAAAAATGTGTCAAATTTGAGTTCCTGTGAGTATACGTCGTTAAAATTTCTGTTACACCTTCAAAAATACTTGGCGTCCAAAAAAATTGCCTTAAATAAGTTTTAGTGTTGACGTTGCGCCCTTCCCGTACTTCAAGAGCAATATTTATGATGGTGACAAATGATCATAGGAAAGGAAAAAAAAACTCCATTTCCCCCACCACTCGAGTATTTTCTTTTTTTTTTTTTCATTTCTTAAAAAATAAAAGACCCGCTGCGACCGACTGAAAACGGGAGGAGAAAAAAACTCCCGGAAAAAAAATTGTATCAACCTTTGTATTGATGGGGGCATTCGGAGGAAAAAAAAAGGAATAATATTATTAGCGAAGCGGGAGGACCCTTGGTTGTGGCGGAGGGGGGAGAGGGGGTGATCCAGGGGAGGAGTGAGAGAGAAAAGGTCCGGGCAATAGAGACGGGAGGCCAATAATAATTCTAACCTTTTCAAATATGCACAATCCTTTTTCGGTGAAAAGTCGAAGGGAGGTCCCCTTGTGTGTTTACACATCCTTTCAAGTCGTCAGTCGTCGTTAGCGTCATATTTTTTCTACCGTTCTGGGGAAAAAAAAATCAAAAAAATCCTCCCCTGCTCCATTTTTTAAAATGTTTTTTCTCTAGGTTTTTCCCGATGTGTATTTTTTTTTTTTTTTTTTTTGGTTTTCTCGAACCGGCTATTTGTTTAATCTGAAATGCCCTTGGGGGAGGGGGGGGGGCTGAGGCTGATGATGGGTGGGGGGCGAAAGACCCCGTTGAGTTCAGGGGGAAAAAAATTGCCGTGAAAAGTGGATTGGAGGGGGTCGTGGGGTACACATGGGTGAAATGGTAGTTGTGGGGGGGGGGGGCGGTTACTATAAAAAATGCATCGTACAAGTCGCGCTTGGGACCCCCCCCCCCTCCCCCCCGTCATCGATGCCTAGTGACAACCCGTAGCTATATCAAAGACGGATGACGATAGTGATAAATATTTAAAAGTACGCGACCCGAAAGCTTATACAGCGGGGGGCAAAAAATATCCGTGTAACTGAGCAACGGAGAAATCCATTTTATTATTCTGACGCGAAGGAAAAAAACGGCAGGTATAGGCAACTGATATAGAAACCATTTTGTTCGTCCAGAACCAGTAGGAAAATCGTGTTTAGGTAATCATCCGAAAGCTGTTTCAATAACCTACAGTTCTTTTGCGGTTATGTTGACCCAAGCGTATGGGCCTTGTAAATCATTCGTTTCCCTAATCCTACCGATTTAAAGATGAATGGGAAAAAGTAGACCTTTTGCGGGGCCTTTTCCCTATCCGTTTTCCCCGAACTTTTGAAAAATTCACTGAGGCATCGAATCACATTGTTTTCTCGAACCTTTTCGTGGTTGACATACTGAAAATGACGTGTTTCAGTTGTGTGCAGAGGTGATTGAGACTTATCCGAATATCAGGGGCTCGTTTGATAAAACAAGCTATACAAGTTTTCAGTTTGATAAGTACGAGCGAGGAAAGAAACGCTGCAAATCCCTGCGCAACGGTTTATTATTTTGTACAGAATACCGTTATATTACAGATCACAGCTCTCTGAATAGATAACCCGTCTATATAATATAATGTGTACTATTCTACACATATTATGTAGATCGCAGATCCTCCGTAGGTTATTACCTAACCCTGTACTCGTTACTAGGTGCCTGCCTAAATCACGAGTTGCTAAAATAATTCTGTCGATGACAAGCAGTAACTAAAGTGGCAAAAAGAAACGCAAATAATGAAGTTTTGAAGGGAAATTGTTGATGTGGAGTGAAAAAAGTTGCAAAAGTACCTACCAACAAACTCCAGCCTCTTCTACGTAGAATGTATAACGAACCGTTGTGTAATAATTTACCCATCAATAATACTTCAGCGTTTGTTCAAGTTTCACTACCAACAAACTCCAAAAGAGCCATCATTTTTCAAATGAAATAATATCACAGAACAACCAACTCGACTTCATACTCCGTGATTATAATCATGTGGTCCCTAGCAGTGATTATCTCGGGCCAATTCCCGATTGTTACCGCGTCCCTAGCGATGATATTTGGGTTAGATGGATACAATTCCATTCATCCTGCTGTTGAAAAACCCTGTCGGTGCCAACTTCTGGCCCTTACTGTGAACGAACGGCTGGACGTACAATGCTCCGGGTGGTCTTAAAAAACTCCCAAGTTCGAGAACTATTTAAATCCGTTAAAGCGAGAAAATGGCGTCCTGAAGACTTCAACCCCTATTTTTCACCCCTTAGAGGTGACTGACATGAACGCCGAGCTTCGAGGACCAACTAGACCCCAAATGGGACCTATAAACCGAATTTCGGCAATTTTGGTTCATGGTAACTAAGAAAAGTGGGAAGTTCGGCGTACGGCGGACGGACAGAATTTTTTTATTGCATTTTTGGATTCTACATACCTTGAAACGGAATCCATCAAATTGAGGGGGGTTAAACACATTTTTTTCATGCTCGATTCCAAAGGTTCACTATTGATAATAATAAACCAAAACTGGAATTACAAGAGTTGCCATGATGACTTATTTTTTTTATCTCTAGTTTCTCTCTTCATCCAGGACCACCCTAACGAAACCCAAATATCATCTGTGTACATCATTACACGTTCGGTTTTCACTGACTCGTTTATCCCTATTACAAACTGAACATATTCCCGACCTGAATTACAATCCGTCTATTGTTCATCAAGTACGCAAGATAATACAACAGCAAACGAAGATTTATTTAGGTATGTTTGTAATGCTGACGAATAAAATCATACCGAAGCATACAACATTCCATTGAATTATTCTTGGTTTCCCCCAACAATCTCCCTGCCCTGGCATAATCCGTCGTTCCAGATGATTGAATCTTTTATGTCCCTTACATGTTTCATCTCGACCGTAAACCTAATATTATAAGTCGTAAAACAACGTGAACTGTTTCCCGAAAAACTATCGAAACTTGAGTTTCGTTCAGACGGAAACAACTTCGTGCCATCTCGCGAAGCCCTCAACTAGTTTATAGCTTGGATATTCGTTTTAATTTGTACTGTTCTCATGATTTTGTAGAACACAATGGTTCAGCTGTTGCCGAGTCTTGCTGTTATATGTGCTGAGTAGGTCATGCGCTGGGATGGTTATGGAAGCAGCTTGGAACTTGATTCCGATTATAACCTTTACCCTTTTTTTGGTTACCCCGGGTCAGATTTTTTAGATTTCCAGGACGTCTTGTGGTATACTTCTCGTATGAACTTGTGGCTCCATCTCCATTTGAATATCACAACTGGACAAGATACTCCCGTCTGGCATCAGAGCTTCACCAGGCCTGATTTTGTGTGTCGTGGTACCCTTCCGGAAAACCACTCAAAAAGTGCATACTATGATTGACCGAAATAAACCAATAGAGGGCCTACATGACTCAAGTGGGATAGGTCTCCTCTCCCTCCATCGATCCACCAACGGCTCCTAACAACCGTTGGAGGACCGGGGGAGGGTGGAAGAGCTCCTATAAAACCCGCTCTTCTCTCTCAGCTCGCCATTCTACACTCAAACCTCAATTCGATGGCTTCCCTCTCTCCTCTCATACCTCCTTACCTTTCTCGCCTAAAAGAACTCGGAGTGGTGGAACCGTCTGGGCACAACCCCTAGCGTTTCCAGTGGTGGTAGCCTCCCTGGCTTCGCCATAAGTGTAACCTTTCAAACGCTAGCTATCCGACCTTAAAATATTCGCGTAACAACCTCACTTATCCAAGCCAACCCTCATTCTTATATCATCACAGTGTGATCATAGCGAACTGCACCACTTGCTGACAGAGTTATGGTATCCCTGCAGGTTTCTTGAGGTTTCCTTGATTTTCTTCGCAGCCGTTACCTGCACTCAGCCAGGGCTCACTGAGCAAGGATGATGTCGCCTTGAATTGGAAAAATTTCACATAAATGATTTAAATGCCCTCCACACCCCTTGAGTACACAGTAAAGAATGAAGGGGAAATGAGTGCGAATAAAGGTGAATCCTATCATACGGAATTTACTATGCATTGTTCACTTTTAACGCCCAAAAGTAATTAATTTGATGAAAACGACTCAAACCAGAAACGGCAAAGTTCAACCTCTCACTATATATTCTATTGTACGTCCTTACTTTTACCCTATTAGCCCCTTCTATTTAACGCTAACCGTCATCCTCTCGTCGTCATAATACCTTCTGGCCCCATGCAATTCCTCAATCCACAATTTCAAAACAAAACTCCACTTTTGAACAGTCCGCGACCTTTTTTTCCCCTTTTTTTTTTGTAGAAAAATGATTCTTTGTAAAATTATCCAACCGTACGCCTCAAGTATTCACGCTCCAAGTAGCAGGTTTAAAAAAAATTATGTGTCCCGACTTTGCGCTTTGTTAGTTTCTCTAACTTGTCATCCCTGGTTTCTGGGCTTTTGTTAATTAATTTTACACTTTTTCGAACAGGGCCGGTTTCCCCCCCCCCCCCCTCCGCATCCCCCCATATTTTGCCTAAAAGAGCGCTTAATTGGCTTTCGGTTAAATGCGATTTTATAGAATAAGTGTTTTGAATGGGAGAGCGAGGGGTTAATTTTACGCTCGTTGATTCCATTTTATACAATTCGGTTGAACGGATTGAACGCCAGAAAAAGCGAATCACGAACCTTTCCGCCTATAGCCAAAAGTATAGCATCCGTTCAATTCCTATGCTCAGTGAATCCTGTTCGAATCAGTATTGTTGCATAACTGGGTTTCTGCAGTTTTTTTTGAACTTTTAACCGATAAACGCACAAAAAATATCTTTTTTTAAGTTTTCCTTTGTATACTATCAATATTTTGCGTTAGAAAATAAATGTTTAAAATTATTTACTTAATGAATTAATTTTTTTTCTCCAACTTTGAAATGATTGCTGTATGTTGAAAAACTATCATATTCTTGCAATCCTAAAGCTTTACGTAGGCAATACATTAATTCCCCTCCACACATATTTTCCAACACTGAACACCAGATTCTGTAAATATTGAATGAAATTCTGTAAATGTCCAACGTCTATAAATCTATTCGGTTGAATTATACTTGTTGGACTTTATTATTAAAAAAAAAAGGCTCAGAAATAATTGACTCAGCCAGACACCATGTTGTGCCATATAATTCGTTAACAGTTAACACATTTCAACCTGAGAATCCATCGCATTTTGCATACCAGTTGTGTAATTCTGAATTGTCGAGATGTTTGAGAATAAACGTTCGAGTCGAGATATTAAGAACGTCTTTGACTCTCATCGCGATTTATTTTATGGAAAATTATTTGGGTGAGTTTATGGACATTCAGGTCGAACGCCTAATAGCTGAGTACCGGCTTTCATTTTTATTTAAGTAAATACGTAACCCTCACACAGTCATTTCCGAATTGCAGCAAGAATGGTTCAAGAATGATTCATTTTCAACTTTGGTTTCTCTTTTGGAGTTGGACGTGGACAGGGACAAAATACGTTAGTTTACAACTTTTGGACGGGACGTCGGATGCTTGGAGCCTCTCTGGAGTATCATTCAATTTTCGTTTGTAAAATTTGTCTCTCTCTCTCGAATGTTCTAACAGTCGTAAGATTAATTATTTGAATCTATCTATCTATCTAATAACTGAAGGACACGAAGTAAATTCACTCGCGAAGAAATCGTGGACACCTATTTCAAAGAAAAACTGAGTTATTGAAAAATCTATTTCTACTTCCACTAATACAAGAAAAAACACGAAAAATACGCTGTTATACCGGTTTCGGCGATCAAACCATCGTCAGTAACTGACGATGGTTTGAATTGAAACGGTGTATTGAAAAATATACCGGTATAACAGCGTATTTTTCGCGTTTTTTCCGGTTCGTTCCAACCGCCCCGATTTCATGAACTCGGGTCCGGTTGATTTCACCGACCGAGTTCGACTGGATTCGACGGAGTTTAAGTGGGTCCTGAGTTCATGAAACCGACGGCTGGAACGACCAAAAGTGAGGAGACTAGGGATGTGGCGTTCAGCACTGAACGGATCCGAACTGAACGGATCTTTCAGTTGAACGTATCCCAACTGAACGGGTTCCCAAAGAGTTGCCGTTCACCAGTTCATGAACTCTCTCTTGTGACGTCCTCACTCCTTCCTCCGATCCCACTCCTTCTCCTTGTCGCCACCCGTTCTCAACTCCTTTACCCTTCCCCTCGCCGCTCCACTCTTTCTGCCCTTCCCTTCAACCCTTACCGTTCTTTCCTCCCTTCCCTTATCCCTTGAGCTGAGAGTTGACTGACCAGTTCATCAACTCCACGGAATAACAGAATCAAGTTGAGAATTGAGAATTGAGAATTTATTTATTATTAATTTTCACAGCTTCATGGCTCAAGGCCCCACTTAGATACTGTACAACACAATTACAAATACAAATTGCTGATGGCGCTAATATAATTACTTTTTTTTTTTAAACACATTAAAAAAAAGGCAAAAACGGATACAATAAGTTGTTACTTAAAGAATAGGTACATCGTTTTTCTTGTCGTTTATAGACTTGTCACAGGAGACAATAATGAGGGATTAGAAAGAGAGAAAAAAAAAAAGAGAGAAGGGGAAAGAAAGGAAGAGGAGAGAAAGTTATTTGGCTACTTATGATCCTTGAGAAACTGCAGAACTGCAAGTTCAACTCCTTCCCTTCCCTTCTTCACTCTTCACGTTCTCTTCACCCCTCCCTACACCCTTACCATTCACATCACCCCTCCCTACACCCCTCACCGTTCACATCACCCTCCCTTCACCTACCTTCTACCTGAACGGGCTTTGGAGCGTCAAACTTGAGAGTGAAGAACTGAAGAACGGTGAACGGATCCCAAAGAACTGATCCCAGAAAAGAGTGAACTGGTGGGAGTTAACTCCCGGAATTGAACGGATCTTACACATCCCTAGAGGAGACATCAAAAGGGTCGCGCCAAAGAATAGAAAACCGCCAAATACCGCACAAACGTCTGTCAGCCGACGTCGGAAAAAATGAAGCAGGTTATGATTTCAGGATGGTTACAACGAGGTTACCTGGAGATGAACTCACTTCCCGTTGGGTTCAGTTGAGTTCATCCAACTGAGTTCATGAACTCAAAACGGTTGGAACGCGTCACTTCGACCGTTTGCTCTGCGCGTGGTTTCTGCGCCGAACTTCTTCATGAACTCGGCGTGGCTGGAACGAACCTCTGTGTATTAGTGGAAATATAATATTTTTCAATAACTCCGTTTTTCTTTCTTATTAATACTGAAGGACGTGCTCCACAGCATCCAGTGGATATATGGTGATCTTATACAGCCTACATCTACCTTGGATGATACTGCAGTTATTCCACCTTCATTCTACCTGTACCTCCCGACGAGTTTTCAAGATCGAAATCGGAAAAATTTCTCATAAACGGCACAACAACTATCAACTCGGATGAGTCGTATTTCGCATTTATTTCGTTACGTCACGATGATGGATGGAAATCTTAGAGGCCGAGAAGTGTCGATTTGGAAGAATAAAATGTGCGTAATCATCGATGAAGAGGCCAAACATAATTTCGCTGATCAACCAGCCAATGCAAACTCACGCTATCCAGTAGTATCAGTAAAATCCACTTTAATGTGTGGCGACGACGCACCATGTGGCAGAATCACCGAATTCAATGCCTAAATGCTGATATTCGTGGACTGCTTATGTTCGCTGAATCAACATGTGAATAATTGAGCTCCCAACATTTATTATGAAGCCCAAAAACATCTGTCAGGTGCCTATTCAGACTTTTCGTCGCGTTTTGATGACTTTTTGCACCATTATGGGACTTCCGCGTACGTTTTACCAACTCCCTTTCTCACTATCAAACGATGCGGTCTACGAAACATCCTACCGAACACCACACTCCAATAACAGGATATTATCAAATAAATGTACAAACTATTCCATATTTATAGAACGGGAAAACCGACAGACCAAAACAAACCGGACGTTTCTAAAGTTCTTTACGCCTTGCCCTTCTATTTGCTCAGCCCCGCCGGTCGTACCTTGCCCACACACCTAGCTATTGTAAATAATCTTTTATTTACCAAATGATCTTTATTTTCTGAGCAAACAACGGGAACCCTGACGAGACGGGTTTGGTGTTTTCATCTTCTTCTTTTTGTTCCCCCCCCCCCCCGTTTTTTTATTTATTTTTATTTTCTCTTCATCATCCCTTCGACCATCCCTAAGATATTACATAAACTTTCACCTGCACCGAATGTTTACACAAACTATATGAAAACGGCCCAGTCATGCTTGACGCCTTAAAATATTCAAGGTTTTGTTTATTTTTCCCGTTCTTTCTCTGCGGTGCCGGTATATTACTTTTATACGGTCGTAACGTTATAACGTTATTCTCCCCTTCTGTTTTTTTGTTTTTGTTTTTTCCTAGTACATATATATCATTTCATTAATAACGAATCGACCCCCTCACAATCTTATTTCATATTTGTACTCCCTCTTGAAATTGCCTCATATTTTCGTGTAGAAAACACAAGATCTCAACAAGATTGCGAATTGAACATACTGCTGAATGTAATACAGAGCCAATAAAAAAATCTCACATTACTTCAAAAGAACGCTGGAATTTCTTCTGCGAATATTTATTATTTTCTTTATAGACAGCCGTTCTGTCGAAGTACCTAACTTTTCTGTACTCGGTACCATGAAATGTTGCGGGTTGCTCCCCATTTAGTCCCCACTTAAAATTCATCAAAATCTTACTTTGCTTTTTCTGCGCATGTTCCCTCAAAGGTAGTTTGAAATTGCTGGTTCTTGTCTAACGACGTCATCAGGCAGATGCGTCGTAGCACTAACATTGTGCGCTGCCAACAGTTCAGAAGCGCCTAATTTTGGGTCTTACGACTTGCAATTTATTTTAGCGCAGCTAGTGCTAGGTTTGGAAGAATACTCTACGTGTTTGGTATTTATTCTCTTCACACGATTCGGGAATTTTCAATAATATTTTTGTGAATTTTATAACATTGGTAATCACTTTGTTTCCGGCACTTGTCGATGCTATGAAGTAACAGCTGTTT